>OU426987.1:162417957-162819252 GCA_911387755.1 Chrysotoxum bicinctum
TAATAAAACATCGGGGATTTTTTCCCCGATGTTTTTAAAGAGATTTTATTATGATTGAATTAAAGAAAATTCTAAAATAATAAAAATTTTAAACAAAGATGTCCACATATTACTTCATTAAATTTTTGATCAATATGGTTATTAAAAAGAACGATATTTTTATAAGTTTCAAAATATTTTTCAATTGTAATTGGTAATTTATTCAATGCAAAAGAATCATAATAAGCAATTGTATTTTTATTTTTACTTGCGATATAGGTACTATAGGGCAAGTTCTGCATTTGGAAAAAAAAATCGAACTCTTGATTTTGATCAAAGTTGACATTACAATGATAGCCACGACGAAAAAAGTGGGTCCGGCAATTCCGTCTGTCTGTCTGTATGTCTGTACCTCGAGCTACAGCCTAAACTACTGGAGGTATTTTCTTCAAACTCGGTACTTAAGGGTCTTCGGTGATTCCCTAGAGGAGAAATTGAAATTTTTTTTTAGCTCCAAAACTAACGGTACCCCCCATACACCCGTAATGCAAAATCTTATTTATCTCGAAAACGGCTCTAACGATTTTGATAAAAAAATTAAGTGTGATATTATGGACACAGACTATATTTTGGTTCAAAAAAAATTTGGGGGTAAATGTTATTAGGGGTACCTGTCATAGGACCGTTTTTTTTGATTTTCGATTTTCTCACCAACGGCTCTAACGATTTTTACCTAAATTTTTATGCAAGAGCTCTTTTACATTTTAAAAAATACAAACTAAAATTTTGTTCGAAAAATAGTTTTTGGGTTTTTAAAAAAATAATACAATTTTTTTTTTTTGAAAATTCGATATCTTAAAAACCGATACACGATTAAATTTTTAAATTACGTTTTTAAATGTATTTTATTAAATACTAACAACTTGCGTAACAATTTTTTTTATAAAAATTTTAAGGAAAATTTAGTACACAAAAAACATGTTTCAGTGTGTCTGTATGTCTGTACCACTCACTACAGCCTAAACCATTTCTTTTAATCTCGGTAGTTAAGGGTCTTCGGTGATTCCCTAGAGGAGAAATTGAAATTTTTTTTTTAGCTCCAAAACTAACGGTACTCCCCATACACCCGTAATGCAAAATCTTATTTATCTCGAAAACGGCTCTAACGATTTTGATTAACAAAAATTAGGTGTGATATTATGGACATGGACTACATTTTTGTCAAAAAAATTTTTGGGGCAAAATGTTATTAGGGGTACCTGTCATAGAACCGTTTTTTTGATTTTTGACTTTGTCATTAACAGCTCTAAGGATTTTAACCAAAAATTTTCAGCAGGATTCTCCTTAAGTTTAAAATAATATTGTTTATAATAATATTCGAAAAAATATTTTTTGGGTTTTTTGAAAAAAAAAAAAGTTTTTTTTTTGAAAAATCAATATCTTCAAAACCTATGAACGATTATTTTTTAAAATTATTTCCTAAAATCAATATTATTTAATACTTAAAATTCGCATCCCACATTTTTTTCTTGAAAAATTTTAGAGAAATTTCTTATATAAAAAATTGATTTAATAATAAAACGATTTATTAAAGTTTATTTGCATAAATTCATACTTTTTCGGAAACCAGACAGCAATTTTATGCATTTGAACATTATTATCTCAATAAATCCATGTTTTATATTTATGAAATGTATCTTAAATTCCAAAGTACTTTTACATAAGAGCAAGTTCGTGCGATCCAGTCGTGCATTTTATTTTTATAAGCAATCCAATGGGTACCAGTACCAGAAAAATTATCTAAATTTATAATTCCAGATTCTTGATTTTTAATTTTTTTAGGTAATTTATCTTTCATAGAAACATCTCTAAAATGAGAAATATTTAATTTTTTAGCATATTTTTTTAAATCATAATTACTTAAATCAATTAATTACTTAAATAAATTAAATGATTCAAAGGATTGAATCAATTATTTCAAATTTTTTTTTTAGTAACATGCCTTCACCAGATTTTTTAAGTAATAAACCTTTTCCATTCTTAGCACTTTCTTTTAAAGCCTTATCATGACGAATTTTTTCTTCTAATAATTTTTCATTAGTTTTTTTTTATCATTTATGCTCTATATATAGAAGTACCAGCCGTTACTGCTGCACCAATAGCAGGAATTAATGGAATTAATGCTGGTAGAAAACCACCAATTTTTTCATTATTATTCATACTCTGTAATTGAGTTTTTGATAATTTTAAAGTAAAAATAGTTTTCATATCATTTTTAATATGTTTATTAATTGCAGATATTTGTTGATTAGATAATGGTAAATAAGTTTCATTCATTACACTTTCTTTAGTTCTTTTTAACTGAATCGGTTCTAATTTTATTTTAGTAGATTTTTTATTTTTAATTGCATCATAAATTTTTTTTGTTGATCATCAGATAAAGAAATAGGATGTTTAAAATATTTTCCATGTTTTTGTTTAAATTGTAAATCATTATTTAACCCCATACCAAATTTTCTTTTAATTTTCATTGCATTAGCTGTTAAATAAGCATTTACTTTTTCACCTAAAGAAGCATATTTTTCAAAAACTCTTTTCATAGCTTTTTCTCCTAAAATTTTATCAGCTTCATGTCTTTTATTTAAATCTTTAGGTTTTGAATATGCAATATCATGTTCTTCTGCTGCTTCATCTAATTTATTTATTGGTAAAATATCTTTTTCTATATTCAATTGAAGATTAGTACAAGGCCCTAAATAATTATAACCTGGACTATGTAATTCAAATGGAAGATTATTTATAAGACTATTGAGATAACCACTTTCGTAATGTCTTACCATTTACTTAGTAAAAAAATTAAGTAATTTTATTTATTCCATTAATTTTAAATATTGTAATTTATAAAAAAGAATTTAACATTCTTTCTCTAAATAGAGATTGAGTTTCATTTTTTCATTTCGGTTCTATTGTTTTAATTTTAATAGTTTTATTTTCACATTTGTTAATTATTTTTTCAACTGGTTTAATAGGTTTAATTTCGTTTTTAATAGGTTTAATAACGGTTTCATTTCGTTTTTAATAAAAGTTTTATTTTCTGGATATTGAATTATAATTGGTTTTAATTGTGGAATAATAGTTAAATGTGATTTTTTTCTTCCAAAAGTTCTTTTAATTTTAATTTGTTTATTTTCGTTTTCTTGTGAAGTAAATTGACCAGAACTATTTTTATATTAAGTTACATTTTTATTTTTATAAGGAATTTCAAATTTTTTTAAATAATTCCTTACTGTTTTTTCATTGATATTATAAATTCTAGAAAACGCAGCTATACTGTGATTTAAAAAATCATAATTAATTAATAAATTTATAAATTCATCATACGTGTATTTATTTTTTTCTTTCATTTATATAAATATTTTTTTACTTATTTACTGTGTTTTACGGTTAATTCCATATTTTACGGTAAATCAATTACCATATTATACGGTAAATCAATTACCGTATTATACAGTAAAACCGTATTTTATATTAAAAACCGTAAAATACAGTAAAGTACAAAAAAATAAATAAAAAAATTTCTTTAATAAATGGAAGCAATAGTTAAATACGCTGAACAACATTCAACTAATCTTAAAGATATAGATGAATTAGTAGAAAACTTTCCTTTGTTAAAAGAAACGTTGTAAAATTCAAATAATGATTTAACAAAAATTTTAAATTCTATAAATCAATCTAATTATCCTCAAGAACAGAAAAAATTAGCATGTCAACAGAAAAAGAAACTTTTAAATATTTATCTGAAGAGTATAGAGAATCATATAATAAATATAAAAATTTAACTATTTTATATAATCAAAGAAAATGAAAAATTAAGAAAAATAACAGATCAATCAAAAGAAGGGGCCGCTTCTGCAGAAATTATTAGAAAAGAAACAGAAAATTTAATAAATATTATTATAAAAACTGTCAATAATAAAGAAATCAGTAAAAATAGAAAAACAACTATTAAACAAGCTTTATTAAATGCTAAAGATGATTTAAATTATAGAATTTTTGATAATACAGATTTGAAAAAATTAGAATCTTTAAAACATAAACAATTAAATGATATAGATGCGGTTGCTATTTCTGTAAATTGTGGTGGTAATAAAAATAAGAAAAAATTAAAAAAAATCTTTTGTAAATCATTAATAATTTTTTTAAATTTTTTATCACTTGAATTAATTGCAATATGTTTGAATCATTTATAAAAATTATAATGAATATATTAAATTTTATTGATTATATTGATATAATTTTATATAATGAAGTATTTGGTTATAATCATTGTGGCGTGCTACATTGTAAGTTCCATATAAACATACGTGTAAACATGTACATGCACATTCAAAATACTTACGCGTAATTTTAAATCGTACTGTACAACAAAGCATTGAAGCTCGCCACGTCATCTCCGTCAAAGAAAATATAAAACGAACGTCATTTCCGTCAGAAGTTAAGTTATACATACGCGGTCGTGGCAAGTTGGCTCGCTCTCGATCTAGTGATTTAGTTAAAAAGCAAAATGTAAAACTAGTAAAACTTAACTCAAGAATAAATAAAACTTAAACCTAATTTATATAAAACGTGTTGTGTTATTTTTTATCATTGGATATTAACATTGTGCTTTTAGATGTTTTTGAGAAACGTGAACAAGTAGATTGCGTATTTACTGATTTTAGTAAAGCGTTTGACAAGTTGTGTCATAAAACACTTATTTTTAAACTGTCTCGTCAAGGTTTTAACGATAATTTCTTAAATTGGATTTCATCATACTTAAAAAATAGACAATATAGTGTAATATTTCGTAATGAATGTTCGAGTCCTTTTATTGTGAACTCTAGTGTACCCCAGGGCAGCCATCTAGGCCCAATTTTATTTATTTTATTTATAAATGACTTGATTTCGATTATAAAAAATTCGTGTGTCCTTATATATGCTGATGACATTAAACTTTTCAAAAGAATTAACTCTACATCTGACTGCCTACTTTTACAAGAAGACTTAATATTATTTAGGGAATGGTGCATTTAAAATCGTCTTGTTTTGAATGTTGACAAATGTAAAACCATGAGTTTTACACGCAAGAAAGTTCCAATTATTTTTGATTACATGTTTGTCTCTTTTCCTTTAAGTAGAGTATCTGTTTTTGCTGACTTGGGAGTAGTTTTAGACTCGAAACTTACATTTACTGAGCATATTAGTTTTATTGTTAAAAAAGCAAGTAGAGTCCTTGGTTTCATCAAGAGATTTGGGCGCGATTTCCGTGATCCTTATGCTCTCAAACTACTTTTTGTTTCATTTGTGAGACCAATTCTTGAATATGCCTGTGTAGTGTGTGCACCTTATTATTCTATACATATAATGAGAATTGGAGCGATTCAGAAGAAATTCTTGCGCTTTTGTCTCCGTTTTCTTCCTTGGCTTCCTGGAAACGTTCTGCCCCCTTATTCACAAAGGCTTACTTTTATTAACCTTCCTTCGTTGACAAACCATAGAAAATATATACAATTTTGTTTTATTACGGCAATAATAAATGGAGCAATAACATCGCCATCGGTTCTTGTTCGTTTTAACTTTAGTTTTAGTCGATCGAGTATACTACTCCAAAAACCACTAAATCAAATTTTTAGTAGATCGGACTATGGTGCTCATAGCCCTATCAATCAATTAATCGCAATATTTAATAAATTTTATTTTCTAATAAGTTTACCATATGACAACTTTAAAAATCTCAAATTTAAGACATTGTTTTATAGTAGTTTGGATTAAATTTTAATGTTAAGTAGTTTTTAAGCATTTATTTATAAGAACTGTTCACGTTAGCATTTAACGAATTGTAATAAATAAATAAATAGTGCCTAGTGAAGGGCGCAAATTGGTGACCCCGACAAAAAACAACAAAAAAAAATTTAAGAAAAGAAAATCCCTCATATACAACCAAGTGAAAAAGTTAGTCAAAAGAAAAAACCTAAAAGTACAAAATCCAAAAAATAAAAAATAGCTAAAACTCAGTCACATAAATTTCAGGGTCACGTGGCACATATAAAAAAGGACATACATACGATTCCTGAAAGTGAAAAGATCACCCCACACAAGGTGACACAAAAATTAACGGCATATCCTACCAATAAAAAAAAAAAAAAAAAAAAAAACAGTTTGATCACACCACATTTACACAAACAATATACATAACCAACGCATTCTTTCTCACCTCTATCTACTAATACTAAGCTATACAGCTTAAATCGCACAAGCACAACTCATTCAATCCAACAACAACAACAACATCAACGACCAACATCTAGCAGCAGCAGCAGCAGGCAAGCCAACGAAAAGTTTCTCAAACGCAGCACACACATTACATCAGCATAAGACAAATTTAAGAAAGAACAACGACAAAGCAACAGCAAGTAAAAAGTCACAGTGAGTGCCACAAAATTAAAGCCACTTGTAAAATATTTTCAAAAAAAAAAAAATATTTTGCGTGCAGAGTAAAATTTTAATTAATATTTGTAAATAATTAATATTAAATAAATATTAATAAACACAGTATGTACCGCAAAAATAAAGCCAACAAGATAGAACTGTCAAACGAACAACACGTGAAATTTTTATTCGCGTAATAATAAAATTCTTTTAACGTTATTTCTATACATAAAACAGTTTATTTATTCGTTAAGAACTACTTAAAAATAAATAACAACACAAAAAAAAAAACATTTTCTATCTAGTTCACTTACTATAATTATTTAGTTTTAATATTTCTAATTTATTATCAAAATGGTTCACAAATGCTCAACCTGTGATATTGTTATATCTAGAAATAAACCTGGTGCTATTTGTATAAATTGCAAAAAACAATACCATTTCTTCTGTGGTAAAATAAATAAGTCTTTAATTAAAGACATTAACTCCGGTGCTGTCATGTGGAGATGTATCCCTTGCCAAGAGATTCATTACCAAGACGATCCTAACCTTAACTCTTCCGCTTGCGCAGAAAATTTGGTTGATGGTGCTTCGGAAAGCTTGGCTGACGCTCTTAAAAACATACAGGAAGAAGTGGACAAGTTAAAAATTACCCAACTCGCGTTCAATAGCTCGATTTCAACTATATCATCAACACTCACGCAATTAAATAATCACCCGTATTCTGAAACTCGTATTTATGACTCGTATTCGACTATAGTCGTATGTTGGTATTCCAGAAGTCGTACATTCGACTACACTTGTACTAATATCGGGAAACGCAAAACATCGCATACGACTATTCGTATTTTATCGTTATTCCGAATCTCGCATTCGATTTACTTGAAGTCGTATTTGTGTACTTTTTTACTCGTATTAAATTTTCTAGACAAGACTTGTTTTTTTTTCGATAAAAATGGACAAAAAGTTAATGTAAGTACATTGGTACCTCTTGGCAAAATGGTTAGGCGTTAAACTGTCATGCGGTAGGTCTGGAGTTCGATTCTCAGCCGCAGCAAAAAGTTTTTCAGGAGTGTAATGCCTCTTGCAACGAATTGACAAATCCTCTAAGAGTATATCTCTTGTCTTGGAAAGTGCTGCACATTTGCCGTTCGGAATCGGCAGAAAATTTTAGGACCCCTCCGTTCCTGGTAACACGCACACAGGAATGGTTGAGAATTGTAAGTCACTATAGGTCACTATATGGTTCACTTCCAGCTGTTGCACCACCAAATTTTTTAAAGCACATTTTTTATTGGTTTATTATTTGGACTCAACATTATTAACGTGTTCATGTTTAGTAAAATAATAAATCGTTCTCAATTTGAGGCATTGGTTTGTGCATTGGAAGAAAATTTGGAGGTAGCAAGGGGCCATAGGAAGAGTGGAAAACTCAAAGCAAATAATTAACAGTTTTGGGCGGACCGAAATGGTCCAACTTGTCTTAAAGTAAGAAATATTTAACAAATTGTAACTCATGCCTCTGTGGGTTTTTGCAATGATCAAAAGTATTTAGTTAGAACAGAAACTGCATCACAATAAACAGCAATTTAAAGGCACAGGGTGGTGAAATTACAACCATATGCTAGAGCAAATTTGAGAAGTACATTGCTAACATTTTAAATTTAAATTGTTAATCCAAGGATCAAACATTGTAGTTTTTCAGCCTCCTCCTGTAATCGACACGATAAATACTGAAGATGAAACTGACATAGTCCAAGAATATAACGAGTATTCACAAGCCAGTAACACCACTTAGTACGAGAGCCCAAAGCAATTTTTGGGTGTGATTGATAACAAAAAAAAATTAGCATAATAAGATAGGCCTTTTATAGATAGTTATTTACAAATGTGAAAGTCTTGCATACCCTAGTGGGTGCAATAGTACATTATAGTGCATTAAGTATGCAGTTCTTTCCAAAGTCTAAAAAAAATGGGATACAAAATTTGGCATAACTACAAAATGAAGAGCTAAGTGCCCTGATTGCAAATATCGAGGTCCAAGACGTTTTGAAGGTGGCCTTCTTAGTGTAAGAAGTAGCATATTCTTATCGCGTCTGGCAGGCAGAAGGCTGTCTGTAAAACATCTTGGACCTCGATATTTTCAATCGGGAGCTTAACTCTACATTTTGGCAAGGTTCTTATCACAATTATTTGGACTTGGAAAGAACTGCATACTTGATGCACTATTGCTCCCACTAGAGTATGCAAGACTTTCACGTTTGTAAATAACTATAAAAGGCCTATCTAATTATGCTAATATTTTTTGCTATCAATCACACCCAAAAATTGCTGTGAGCTCTTAGCCTAACTCGTACAAACAAAAAACAAAAAGAAAAATCAAATAAAATAGAAGAAGAGCCACTTCAAATCAATGGACCTCATCAGAATTTCATTTCAAATAAAATAATTTAATTGAAAAAACAACAAATGACTTTTTCAATTCAAATTTATTGATTTTGACAATTACCTACGGGCGACAATATACATACGTTGTTTTTTTAAGCTTCTCGTACGCAACGTATACGACTTGAAGAATAACGATTTTGATACGAGATGAGTTCGAGTTCGACTACGAGTACGAGACAAAATACGACTTGTGGAATATGGGTGAATATAATATCGGAGGTGTCTGAAAACAAGAAGAGGATTATAAATCTCGAAGCTGACAATGAGATCTTAAAGGAAAAACTTGTTCTTCAGGAACGGCGCATCTGTAGACTCGAAAGGCGAGAAACACAAAACGAAATTATTATAAAAAACATACCAATAATGGAATCCGAAAATTTGTTGGATCTATTTAAAATTATAAAGTCCAAACTCAATGATGTTCCGATTGAGGATCACGACATTGTTGAAATTTTCCGTAAACCATCCAAACAACCCAAAGCGTCTGTTTCTAGAATCCAGAACACTCAACAAGTGAATACAAATAACACAATTCACATATCAACTCCTTCAGTCATCATCAAATTAAGAAACAAACATATACGTGACAGACTAATGTCGGCAGCCAGAATGTCTCCATTAAAAATATCAGATTTAGGCTTAAGTAGTGAAAATAATATAGATAAACAAATTTTATTTAATGAAGTCTTATGTTTTTCAGATACAATTTTATATAGTCAAGCCAAAACTCACCTTTGCTTCTTTAAGCACACAATTTCAAATATTTATGGGCCAAACATGGTAAAATTTTTATGAGAAAAGACGATACAACCAAAATCTTTAATATTACTACTCCATCCGATCTAAAAAAAGTTTTGTAAGTAAAATTGCCAAACACAGTTCTTGATAACACTTTTTAATGGAGTTTTGCATATATTATCAAAATATTAATCGTATTAGAACTAAGACACATGAGATAAATTTAAAAATAAAAAATTCAGATTATGACAGTATATGTCTCACAGAAACTAATTTATCAGACGATATAAACACAAATGAAATTTTCGATACTAATGTATATAATGTTTATCGTAAAGACCGCGATCTCCGTCATTATGTTAATCTTGAATCGGGTGGTGGATGCTTGATTGCAATAAAAAAAAAACATTCGATCCATGCGCCTAGCTAACTTTGAAACAAAAAAAGAAGATCTATGGGTTTGTTTAACAGGTGATAACAACTTAAAAATATATATATGTTGTTGTTATATAAAACCGCGAACTCAACCTGAAATCTACACAAATCTTTTTGATAATCTCTCTGAGAAAGTCAACTCTTTTGAGGAGAGGTCCTCTCTTATTTACTTAGGTGACTTTAATCTTCCTGAGATCTTTTGGGAATTAGATCACTCAACAAAAACAATGTTGCCTTCTCGTTTCTCTGGAGCCAAAGCAGAGGCTTTAATTGAGACAATGTCTTTTTGTAATCTCTATCAACTCAACTCCGTTATTAACACTGATGATAAGCTTCTTGATCTCGTATTTTGTTCATGTAATAACGATTGCTCTGTTAAGCTTTGTTCCGTTATCATCCGCCTTTATTAATAAAATTTAAATCTAAAATTACCAGATTTCTACCAGATCATGATACAATAAAAAGGAACTTTTCTAAAGCAAACTTTAATGAAATGAATTCTCACTTCAGTCATGTTGATTGGACAATCTTACATAATACAAACGTCAAAGATTCCTTCAATACATTCTATCAAATTCTGAATAAGCAAATTGAGTTACATACTCCTATTAAAAAACGTAAATCGTACAAATACCCCTGTTGGTACTCACGTTCCCTTATTCAATTATTTCAGGAAAAAAATCGTTTTTATAATAAGGCTAAAAAATTTAACAATGAAGACAATATGAAAACATTTAAGTACCTGCGAAAATTATGTAAAAAGGAATTGCAAGTTTGTTATCACAAATATTTAGAGAATACTGAAGCTAATCTTAAATCTAACACTAAATTTTTCTGGTCATACACTAAGCAAATTAGAGCAACTAATTCATTACCTTCTGTAATGAAAGCAGATAACATCAACATTTCAACACAACAAGGAATATGCGAATCTTTTTCGATATTCTTTCAAAATAATTATTGCAATCCTGAATCTAATATTGACGAAAACGAGAATCATATTGAAAATTATACGAGTAGAAATAATATAACTGTTAACAAACCAAATATTTCTCCTCCAACTATTTTATCAATATTGAGTGCTCTAGATTGTACTAAAAACGCGGGTCCTGATGGTATCCCAAATATTGTTTATAAAAACTGCGCGAATGTGTTCGCTGGTCCGATTTGTATCTTGTTTAATAAGTCTTTGCCATAAGCTTATTTTCCTGAAATACTAAAAACTGCTTATGTGACTCCAATCCACAAAAATGGTGCAATCTCTGAAATATCAAATTACAGACCAGTGTGTATTTTAAATGCTCTGTCTCTAATTTTTGAAAAATGCTTAAATGAAAAAATAGCATTTGACTTAAAATCAGTGATAGCATTAAACCAACATGGGTTTACTAAAGGTCGGTCGACAGTATCTAATTTGGCCTGTTTTAACCACGATGTATCCAATGCTTTAAATGACACCAAACAAGTTGATGTAATATACACGGATTTTTCAAAGGCATTTGACAAAGTATGTCATGCTACTATTTTAAAGAAAATGCGAATAATAGGTTTTCACGATGACCTTATAAATTGGTTTTCATCGTATCTTAACAACAGACCGCATTTTGTAGTTTTAAATAACGTGTCATCCCTTCCTTTCTTTCCTAAATCCGGAGTGCCACAGGGCTCAATTTTGGGGCCACTTATTTTCCTTATTTATATAAATGATATTTCTGAAAAATTATCGTCCAGTGCACTTCTATTTGCAGATGATCTTAAAATGTATAGAACTATTTCTTGTGTAAGAGATTGTATCGCACTACAAAAAGATTTGGATATTCTAATGAAATGGTGTGATTCAAATTCCCTTCCCTTCCCTTAAGTACGAGGAAATGTAACATTATGTCTTTCACTCGTCAAAAGGATCCTGTTGTTTTTAATTATTTATTGAATGAAAATGAATTGACAAGAGTTTATGAGAAAAAAGATCTGGGTGTTGTGTTTGACTCTAAGCTAATGTTTGACAAACACTATTACTTCTTAGTTAATAAGGCTGCCAAGAGCATAGGTTTTATTTTCCGCACAGGCAAGTTTTTTAAAAAATCCGAAACATTTATAGCACTTTACAATTCACTTGTTCGTAGTACCCTTGAATATGCATCAACTATTTGGAACCCAATTTATGGAACATTTTCAGACAAAATTGAAAAAATACAAAAAAAATTCACAAGATATCTAGAATTCAAAATGTTTAGGCAGCATTCAACTTATATTTGTAGGCTTAGTCTATTCAAGATGCTTTCTTTGTTTCAGCGCAGGTGTATGTTAGACGAAATTTTTCTCTATAAGATTATTTCTGGCAAAATTGAATGTCAATTATTGTTGAATAACATAAATATCCACTGTCCGGCTCGTTCTTATCGTAATAATACCATAACGCTCAGTATCCCATTTCATCGAACAAATCTATTACTAAAGTCACCGATACTAAGAATTCAAAAATATCACAATAAGCTTTTTACCGAATTCGATGTCTTAAGTTCACAATACGCCAATTCCAGGAGGGTGATATTAGGAATTGTTGCAGATTTTGGTTCGTCATTTATCTCTATTTTAAATTAATTCTTTATTTAAACATAAGCTTTATTGTATGCTTCTTTTGATAAAAAAATTGTATGCTTCTTTTGATAAAAAATAAAAATAAAATAAAAAATAAAATTATAAAACAAAAGCATAAATTTAAATTAATAGATTTTAAGACTTTATTAAACAATTCTCATATTAAATTATTATTCTTATATCATATGTTTCAAATATTTATTAAAATATTGAAATAAAATTACATATTATTATTCTTATACTAAGTTCTTAATTAATAAATTTCAAAAAAGCCAGAGAACCAATCTCGATTAAATTTTTAAAAGATTACATTTTTATTATTGAACAAAAAGTCACTTAAAAAGTATAAAAAAGGTAAACAAATCAATTGTAATTGGTCGTGTCATTTTAAATTGAAAGTTTAAGAACTAAACCCGTAATATATTTCAAGTTATCCTTTGGATAGTGGAATTTTTTTCTGATTCTCGTTTTGGTTCCATTTTTATGAATATTGTAAAAATGAGTGAAGACGACACCGCTTCCGGTGACAGCCCCCAGGCAAGCGAAAATGCTGTCACAGCATTGATTTCTATGAAAATTCCACCTTTCTGGTGCAGTAGACCAGATCTTTGGTTCCTCCAAATAGAAACCCAATTCTTACTTAAAGGAATATCCTCTTCAAATACAAAATATAATTACTTGGTAGCTTCCCTCGGAAACCAGGCAATGGAATCCGTTGCGGATGTATGAATCCCTCAAAAAAGCCCTATTAGAACGAAACAGAGATAGTGAGGAGAGAAGATTGGACGCACTCCTTAACAAAATGGAGCTTGGCGATCAGAAGCCAACAGAACTGTACAGATCAATGGAGAGTTTGGCCACTGTCAACGATCTTGTCAATCACTCACTTTTAAAAAAACTTTGGCTCAATAAACTCCCACCTTCTCTCCGAACTTGTCTCATGGCCGTAGAAAGTTCGCAATCCCAAGAAGAACTATTCAAGCTCGCCGACCGAATTCACGATTGCTCTGGTAAACTTCAAGTATCACAAGTAAACACGCAACAGGTAAGCATTTCACAAATAGCTATGCAACAAACAAACGCAAGTCAACGCGATGACAACATCTATAGTGAATTGTTACAGCGTATTGATTGACTTGAAGTGGACCGACACAGCTTCCACAGACAACGTATTTAGTTGTTCACGTGGACGATCTTATTCTCGGTTTAGGTACCCAAGTAGGCAACGTACCGAAAATAATAGTATTTGTTGGTACCACAGAAAATATGGTAATGAAGCACGAAGATGTTTATCTCCATGTAATTTTCGAAAAACAAACACAAATACAACAAACATCGAGAGCGCCTCAGAATTTTTGTCTCACCTCCTTTTTATTTTTGAAAAACATTCTAAACAAAACTTTCTTGTAGATACAGGTGCAGAGGTTTCAATAATACGTCGGAAAACATATCCTAAGCTCCGCGACCCCGTAGACTTTACGCTTTTAACTGCTAATGGTGGAAAAATTTTAACCTATGGTTTAAAACGATTAGCTGTTGATTTCAACTTACGTCGCGATTTTGATTACACATTCGTTGTGGCTGACATCAGCCATGCTATTTTAGGAGCCGATTTCCTTTATAAATTCAATTTATCCGTTGATTTACGAACCACGAAACTCATTGATAACACAACTTCTCTTAACACAAAGTGTACGGTATTCAAAATTTCATTTGATGACTCGCCTGTTTTATATTATATTGAAAGTGAATTCGGAAAAATTCTTGACGAATATCCTTCACTCAAGACACCTCCAGATTATTCACTTCCTATCAAACATTCTGTTGTTCATCGGATAGAAACAAATGGCATTTTACCTTCTGCTCGGGCTAGACGATTAAGCCCACCAGCTCTTTCTATCGCCAAAAAACTGTTCCAACAAATGATGAATTTAGGAATTTATCGACACTCAACTTCACCAGTAGCATCGCCACTTCACATGGTTCCCAAGAATTCCGGAGATTGGAGACATTGTGGAGACTATAGGCAACTCAACGCGGTGATAGTTCCAAACAAATTTCCACTTACCAATCCACAGGATTGCACTGCTTACATGAATGGTAGCACCATCTATTCAAAAATCGAGATACCACGCGCGTATCACACAATTGAAGTTGCAGAAGAGGATATTTATAAAACAGCAGTCATAACTCCATTTGGATTATTTGAATTTCTCCGAATGCCTTTTGGCGTTAGGAACGGAGCACAAACGTTTCAAAGTTTCATTAATAGCATACTCGGTGATTTGTCCTTCGCATTCGTCTACGTTGACGATATACTCATCGCAAGCAAATCCACCGATGAACACAAAGAACATCTCAGAATAATTTTTAAAAGATTAGAGGAACATGGCCTCAATGTCAACGTTTCCAAATGCGTATTAGGAGTTCCACAAATTGATTTTTTAGGATATACCTTTTCAAAAGATGGAATTAAGCCAACTTTGTATCGTGTCAAAGTGATAAACGATTTCCCCAGGCCTAATTCTATGAAGCAAATTCAAAGGTTTCTCGGCATGATCAATTTTTATAACCGTTCCATACCAAACATATCGGTAATCGCGAAACCACTGTACCACCTCATCAAACGCTGCGACCAACCAATAATTCTAAACAAATTAAAGAACTTGAATGATCCGAAGAATGCGAAAATGCATTCAACATGCTTAAGAACAAACTGGCTAAACAAACAATTCTTTCTTATCCAGACCCAAAGGCTGATATCAGTATCATGACATACGCTTCAAGTGACGCAGTCGGTGCTGTTCTTCAACAACACAGACTTAACAAATGGGAACCTCTAGGTTTTTTTCAAAGCGTTTGAGTCCAGCTGAACAGTAATATTCCACCTTTGATCGCGAACTACTCGCAGTCTTCTTAGCCATTAAACATTTTCGTTACTTCGTGGAAGGTAGACCATTCATAGTCCTTACGGACCATAAACCACTAACGAATGCAATTATTTCTAAAACTGAAAAAAAGCCCAAGACAAACTCGTCACCTCGAGTATATACTCGTAGCTCAATTCACGTCTGATATACGATATATAAAAGGCATACAAAACATTGTTGCAGATACGCTTTCGAGAGCTTATATTGACCTAGTCAATTTTCAAGTTCTAGATTTAAAAACTCTTGCCAAAGAACAAGAAAAGGACGATGAATTGCAAGATTTTTAAAAAAATAACAACTCTTCAGTACGTTTTAAAAAAGTTCTTATACCCGTTGATGACGTTGAAATTTGGTGTGAAGTTACTACCATGGTATGGAACGCCCATTCATTCCTCACTTATTTAAACGTACCATTTTCAATAATCATCACAATCTGTCTCATCCAAGTATAAGAGCAACTAGAAAAATTATAACCTCAAAATATTTTTGGCCTCACATGAATCGTGATATCAATAGATGGGCAAAAAGTTGCATTTCTTGTCAAAAGTGCAAGATAACAAGACATACGAAAAGCAAATACGGTAACTTTCCGATCCCAAAAGACAGATTTTGTCACATCCACATGGATTTGGTTGGACCACTTCCACCATCCAATGGATATACTTACCTTTTAACAATAACAGATAGATTCTCCTCGTGGCCTGAAGCATTTACTTTGAAAAATATTGAAACTTCAACCGTTATTTCAACATTCATACATAATTGGATTTCTCGTTTCGGAGTTCCTGAAACCATTACAACTGATCAGGGCTCACAATTTCAGTCCTCGCTCTTCAAAGAAATTGCAAATATTCTCGGATCCAAAAGAATCCGAACAACCACTTATCATCCCCAATCCAATGGTCTTGTGGAACGATTTCATAGACAGTTAAAGGATTCGTTGCGGTGCCAAGAAGACAAAGTCAATTGGTATCACAACCTTCCTTGGACTTTATTAGGAATTCGCTCAACTGTCATTGATGACATCGGAATTTGTCCCGCTGAATTGCTTTATGGACAAGCACTACGATTGCCTGGCGAGCTAGTCACTGGACAGACGGACAAAGAAACAATTCTTAAGTCGTCTACAGCTCAAAACATCAAAAATGCAATTTTAAAAGCTCGACCTTCCCCAAGTCGACAAAGAACTTAAAATTACATTTATGTACCGAAAGGTTTAACAGAATGCAATTTTGTCTTCATACGCGAAGAAACAAAAACAAGTAGTCTAAATCCTTTATATCAAGGACCTTTTAAGGTAATATCTAAATCCGAAAAACATTTTACAGTCTAAAGAGGAGATAAATCTGAAACAATAAGCATAGATAGATTAAAACCAGCTTTTGAAACAAAACCACAAATCATGACAAAATCAAAAGTTAAACCACAAGTTTCCTTTAAAATTTAAACCAAAATTTCATTCCTTTATAACAAAAAAGAATTATTAAAAAGTAAAATGATACAGATATAACCATAAATCTTCACAAAATATATCAAAAAAAAATTTCAAAAAAATAATAATAAACTCTTTTGTACGGCGGGAGTGATGTGGCGTGCTACATTGTAAGTTCCGTATAAACATACGTGTAAACATGTACACGCACATTCAAAATACTTACGCGTAATTTTAATTCGCACTGTACAACAAAGCATTGAAGCTCGCCACGTCATCTCCGTCAAAGAAAATATAAAATGAACGTCATTTCCGTCAGAAGTTATACATACGCGGTCGTGGCAAGTTGGCTCGCTCTCGCTCTAGTGATTTAGTTAAAAAGCAAAATGTAAAACTAGTAAAACTTAACTTAAGAATAAATAAAACTTAAACCTAATTTATATAAAACGTGTTGTGTTATTTTTTATCATTGGATATTAACATTGTGCGTAGTGAAGGGCACAATCATAAATTACTTTTTATAATCATAAGTATTTTAATAATTATATATTTTTTAATAAGAAAATATTTAACTATGAGAATGAATTTCGTTTAATAAATAAGAAATATAAAATGATTTTTAAAAACGAAAAAATAAAAATGGAAGATAAGAAAAATAAGAAACGATTATATCACCGAACTATAAATGGTGAAAAAGTTTTATTATTTCCAATGAATGGTAAAAAATTTTGTTTGACATGTTTAATTGAAAAAGATTTATCTGAATTTTATGGAAAGGGATATTGTGAACAATGTAGGTATTTAAAATATAATACAGAAAAAATTCTTTGTTTATGTGGAAAACAATATGTTAGATATTGTAAAGCAAGACACTTTTCTTCAAAATATCATTTAGCAAGAACTCAAAATAAAGAAAATAATATTGAGGCATAAACATCACATTTTTCATTTTAATTTACTTAATTTATTGAAAATTTATTTATTTTTTAAAAACGTTGTAAACTTTTTTTTTTCATAAATTTTTTTCTAATAAATGGAAACAAATTTTATAGAACCAAATTTAACAATTAATAAAAAAAGTTTCAGAACTTAGAAAAGTAATGAGACAATATAAAAATATTTTTAATCCACCTTTAGGGTGGTATGTATTGGAAAAAACTAAATTAATAAATCTTATTAATAATTCCATCACTAAGCGTAATGAATCAATAATTCAATCATTTTTTAATAATTTTGATTCATATGATTTTTCAGAAGAAAAAATTCGTAATAGAAATGTAGTACGTGTACCAATAGAACAAAAAGCATTTGGTAATCTTGTTACAGATATTATTTTAAAAAATGATGAAACCGAAGATTCATTTTTACATTTTCAAATAACGGGTGATTTTTTAAGAGCTTGAGAACTTTTTTTAAAAAAAAAACGCATAAAATTTGCAAAATCTCATCGATTCTTTATTTGAAACGTTAGATTGGTCCATGACATTTACTTTTTGAAGATAATTTCATTTAAATGTTGACCGCGGCTGCGTCTTAGGTGGTCCATTCGGAAAGTCCAATTTTGGGTAACTTTTTCGAGCATTTCGGCCGGAATAGCCCGAATTTCTTCGGAAATGTTGTCTTCCAAAGCTGGAATAGTTGCTGGCTTAGTTGTGTAGCCCCACAAAAAATAGTCTAAAGGCGTCAAATCGCATGATCTTGGTGGCCAACTTACCGGTCCATTCCTTGAGATGAATTGTTCTCCGAAGTTTTCCCTCAAAATGGCCATAGAATCGCGAGCTGTGTGGCATGTAGCGCCATCTTGTTGAAACCACATGTCAACCAAGTTCAGTTCTTCCATTTTTGGCAACAAAAAGTTTGTTAGCATTGAACGATAGCGATCGCCATTCACCGTAACGTTGCGTCCAACAGCATCTTTGAAAAAATACGGTCCAATGATTCCACCAGCGTACAAACCACACCAAACAGTGCATTTTTCGGGATGCATGGGCAGTTCTTGAACGGCTTCTGGTTGCTCTTCACTCCAAATGCGGCAATTTTGCTTATTTACGTAGCCATTCAACCAGAAATGAGCCTCATCGCTGAACAAAATTTGTCGATAAAAAAGCGGATTTTCTGCCAACTTTTCTAGGGCCCATTCACTGAAAATTCGACGTTGTGGCAGATCGTTCGGCTTCAGTTCTTGCACGAGCTGTATTTTATACGGTTTTACACCAAGATCTTTGCGTAAAATCTTCCATGTGGTCGAATAACACAAACCCAATTGCTGCGAACGGCGACGAATCGACATTTCACGGTCTTCAGCAACACTCTCAGAAACAGACGCAATATTCTCTTCTGTACGCACTGTACGCATTCGTGTGGTTGGTTTAATGTCCAATAAAGTAAACTGAGTGCGAAACTTGGTCACAATCGCATTAATTGTTTGCTCACTTGGTCGATTATGTAGACCATAAATCGGACGTAAAGCGCGAAATACATTTCGAACCGAACACTGATTTTGGTAATAAAATTCAATGATTTGCAAGCGTTGCTCGTTAGTAAGTCTATTCATGATGAAATGTCAAAGCATACTGAGCATCTTTCTCTTTGACACCATGTCTGAAATCCCGCGTGATCTGTCAAATACTAATGCATGAAAATCCTAACCTCAAAAAAATCACCCTTTATATATAACATTGATGATTACAGTTTAGAATTAAAATTTAGATTAGGTCAAATAAGAGCAATAGCTAAAAGATTATTGGATAAAAGTAAAATAGAAAGAAAGGAATTAGTAGATAAGATTGCCAACCCATTACAATTAAAAGTAGGAGATAAGGTATATTTAAAAGTAGGAAATAAGAAAAAATTAGAAAACCCATATAAAGGACCATACGAAGTAATTGAATTAAATGGTGTAAATAGTAAAATTAAGATTAATAATGAAACCAAAGAGGTACATAATAATAGATTAAAAAAATAATAAACAAAAAAAAAAAAAAAAAAAATGTTTAAATCAAATTTTTTTTTTTTTTCCTAAAAGAGTGAGGATGTAGTGCGCATACACTACACTATATTGCATAAGAATTTTATTGCAGGTCATTGCCATAAATCTATACTCCACGTTCCTATAGCCAACCCATTTCTCATATGTACTCGCATTTCATTCACTCCAGAAAATTATCTAATAAAATGTTCAATGCCACTTGAGTCTCAGATTACTTTTACTATGGTCAAGTGTATCTATCTATTCGTGAAGGTTCAACGAATTTGGATGCATTTGTGCATTTTGAAAGGGGCATGCATATTGGTTATGATTTTGATGACATAGCAAGTATGCTGCCTGATTCTGTCATTTGTTTCCCACCGAATTAGAATTAAATACAATGTATATGTTTTAGTAATACTATGTATAGGTTTAAGTTCTTAGTGTGTAAGAAAATTATTTTTGTATAAATAGCTTAAGTCTGATAAAATAAAAGACACTTTCGATTTGGAAGTTAAAAGTAATACATCGGCTACTCAGCCTTCTTTCTTTTAATTTTCAGAGAAGTCAAAACAGATCGGCTCTTTAGCCATCATATATAATTGGCTTGAGGAAGCCCATATCCTCCATAGCTTTATAGGACAGGCAGGGCACATTACAAATTCTATTCTTTCGAATCTCAAAATTGAATTAGCTTTCGCAAATGAATGAACTTTCTATGGATTGGGTGAACTTTCGATTTGTTCGATTAACATTCTAATCGCCGAGTCTCAAAATTAAGTTTCAACGAATTCGACTCACTTTCTAACGAAAGAGAATGTCAAAATAAGCACCTCTAATCGCCGAGTCTCAAAATTAAGTTTCAACAAATTCGACTCACTTTCGAACGAAAGAGAATGTCAAAATAAGCACCATTATTTTGTATCGAATCTTATATTTGAAGCTTGTCCCTTATAAATGATCCAACCACCAATGAGTTGTACAAATTAATATACTATCTTAAACCTCATTTAGTAAATAACTAAATATTTTTTTTTACAGTTGCAACCCAACCTATTTGTTTGCTTAAATCAAGAACAAATTTGGTTGTCGGAAAAAGGGCTATAATAGCTGGATGGGGAAAGATATCGACATCGAGTAAACGTTCGTCTGATATGGTTCAAATGGATGTTCCGTTGACCAGCTGGGATATGTGTCTCAGAAATTATGGAGCAACAGGGGCATTAGAATCCCCAAATTCAATTGGTAAGATTTTCAAAATTCAATGATTATGATGATTATGACTGTAAATTATATAAATGGTATACCGAGTAAATCTCCAAAATTAAAAACTTTAAAAATCCACAAATTTATGTATATAACTTTTATGAAGTTCACAGTATTTAGCAATTACATAATGTATTCAAACTCAAATTGCCAGATCAAAAATTAAAATGTACGAACCATCTCTGTCTCAAAGGGATTATTACGTACCGCGACGCCACACGAGCAATTACAAGCAGGTTGTAAAGTAATACCCATACATATTTTTACCAACACAAGCAAACCTAAGCAACTCGCTCATTGAATTTCTGAAACCAGTTACACTAGATGTTAGTAGCCTGGCAGCTTGATTGTTCATGTGATGTTCATATTCATAAATACAAGCCGTGTTTTATTGGTTAGTGAATACACTACATCGCAAAATTTAACATGGAAAACAACAACAAACGATTAGTGAATAAAAATAAGCTAGTAATTGAAATGGATAATTTAGTGAAGATGGAGTTTCGGATGTTGAAATGTAGGAGGTGTTTAGGTGGTGTTAGGGTTGCCATCCGTCCGTATTTTCCCGGACATGTACTCTTTTTTCACTGTGTGGGGGAGGTCCGGGATAGTTTTTGATAATTGTCCGGGATTGTACTCCTTTTACCCATTGTGTATCTATTTACTTTTAGGCTACTTATAATTAAATGGTTATTCAAAAATGAACCGAGGCCCATTAAAATTAAGTGAACGAACAGATCCAATATATGAGAAAAGAAATTATAGAACAACTGCCCAACTTATTGTTAAAGCTCTTACACAAAATAACTTATTATCAAAAGTAAGTGGATTTTGCGCTGACAATTATTGCAATACCAATTTTGGTGGAAGACAAAGGAAAGGTTCGAACAATGTCTATTCGAAGTTAAAATCTTTAGTCAACCAAAACACGATAGGTATAGGATGTCCACCACATTAGTCAATGCGATCTACCATGGATGTCATATTTTACCAGTTGACGCCGATATCATAATTGTAAAAATATACAACTATTTCTCTATCTACACAGTCAGAATGGAAAGATTTCGAGATTTTTCTGAATTTGTTAAAAATGAATATAAGCCTTTCTTATACCATTCGAAAACCAGATGGCTTTCTCTCTATCTTGCTGTTGAACGTCTTTTACTTATGTACGAGAATCCGCCTAAAATATTGCAAAAATTTTTTAAAGACGACTTAAGCGAGGCGTATTTATTTTTGGTTCATTCTTTCATGTCAACATTCAACGTCAATATTCAAAAACTTGAAACCGTTGAAATTTTACAAAATATTGTCAATAATATTTACGAGCGAATCGATAACGATTTTGTTCCACTTAAAATTAAATCTATTTTGAAGAAGCTTGATGATTCCGGCTGTAAAGAAAACGTTATTAAATTCACGTGGACAAAAGATAGAAACAAACTGTTACCTGATTCCGTCAAAGGAATTATTTTAACAAAGGAATTAATTTAACAAAAAATCAACAGTGATATACTTAACAGTATTAGATGTAATTAAAAATACAACAAGCACTGTAAAGGCTTTTTATTAAAAAAAAACAAATGAAGTTCCTTTTTTTATACCTCAAAGATGTTTTGTAACTTAAAAATGTGATTTTTAAACTAAATATTTATTTTTATTTAAATGTTAATACAATTTTTTGTTTCCTCTTACAATATAAATGTGTTTATTCTGTCCTTGTTTTGTACTCTTTTTTCAATCCTCATTTGTCCGGGAAAGTCCGGGTTTTTGAAACTCCAGTACTAGTTTCATCTAAACATATCTGGCTACCCTAGGTGGTGTCCGAAAAAATATATGTGGCATACTTGAGGGTGTGTTCGTTGGTATTTATTTTGTTATACTTTGCCTTTACTAATCCAAAGTGTGATCGCTCCGAAATTTATAGAACAAATGTTTTTTCAAATGCAAAACTTTAATTCATACCATAATTCCGGCTTTACACTACTGCCACTAATTTTGTCATAAAATACTGAATATTGAAATATTGAATTCGATTGATATGTTCTATCAGTTCACTGGCATTTGTTCAAAAATGTCGTATAACTGCGGCATATAACAACTGAAAAAATTAAAGCTAAACTCTCAGAACAGCTATTTTATTTTTTTAGTATCGTTATAACTTCATATGACTCTTTAACATTTAAAAACGTCAAAATAGGTCTGTTTACTTAGTTTTTTGCACGAACTACTATTGTTTTAAGGTTGCTCAGAATCAATTTATTAAAAGAAACTGCCTTAGGCGGTTTTGCAACTGTTTGGTTTAAAAAACTAAAAAGTTTGTGTTTTGACACAAACTAAACGATTGCCTAAAATGAGTTCGCTATTTTGTGTAACATATATGTACATAATTATATGCACCTGCGTGGACATTCAACCAAATAGTTCATCTGTTTTCTATAATTATAAAAACAGTGTTATGCAACTAAAAATTGAATGTGCGCCCCCAGTCCCAGCCTTAAGACGATATTAGTTAAAAAATGTTTAAAATTAGAAAACTACTTTAAAGTTAGGATATATATAAGAAGTATAATACTACTACCTTAATAAGAGGCTGTTTAAAATTTTGCGCCAATGTCATTTTATTGAGTACTATGTTTTTTTTCTCCAGTACTCAGTATATATATGCGATATATTTTCGCACTTTTGTAAGTTTTAAATCAAATTTAACAGTGAGAATAACTCTAAATCAACTCGATCTGCATTTCCATGAATATTTCAACTCAATCTGCATTTTCATGAATATTTTAACTCCAGCTTAAAAACGAGATACAGATCTTTCGAACACATCCGTGTAGTTAATTATTAATTCCACAAGTAGGAAGGAACAAGGAAGAGTGAGTTAAAGAGTGAATAAAGCGTTTTTTTGGTACTTGTATTATTGCGCTTGATACAGATTACCAATAAAACGCGCCTACAAATGTTTTTTACTTGCGACTTATAAGTACTATAAGGCAAGTTATGCATTCGTTACATTTGATTTTTACGTGGAAAGGAAGCTTTTGCTTGGGGTTTACGTTTTTCTAACAAAATTTAAAAAAATCTTATTTGAAATTGTCCATAGAACTCATTTATATTAATTCTTAATATGAAATCCTTTTCAATTTGATCCATTAAAATTATTCACTATACTAAAAAAGTATGCGATGAAATGCCCAGCCACAAAAATCTGACAGTTCTTCTGCTCTCTGCTTTCTGCTTTGGCTATTGCGATTGCGATGGATTTATCGCTAGTGGAGACGGCGTGTAAAAAAATCGAACTCGAGATTTTGATCAAAGTTGACATTACGATGATAGCGAAGACCAAAAAAGTGGGTCTCGCAATTCTGTCTGTCGCACTATGGGACCAAATGGTGCAAACCATCTTAAATAACCATAACTTTTTCGTTTCTCAATATTTTTTTTTGAAATTGTGCACACTTATACTTGTATAACCAAGAATTTAAAATATTAAAACGTTTTAAATATAAATAAATTATTTTTTTTTTTTTAATAAAATAAAATAACAAATGTGTAGATTCTGTTTAATTTATATGGGAAAAATTTGTTGGAGCAAGAATTATTGCAACAATTTGGATGAAATTTGTACAGTTTTTTCTTTTACCAGTGAAAACATTTGAAAGTAGTTTTTGTAAAATCCGCCTACTACCACGCCCATATTTTTCGGATTTTTGTTATTTTCTTATTTATAGTGAACAGGAAGCCGAAAATTTGTATTTGAGGTTTTTTAAACTTAAGACATCGCATGTATATTTTTTCTGCCCACTTTCCCGCCGACTTTCACTCCCCTTTTTTTATTTTCAGCTTAAAGTTCATTAAGAGCAGGCATTTTTTAAATTAAGTTTTATGTGTAGAAGTGAGTTTATGAAAAGTGTTATTTATTTTTAGTAAAATCAGTGCACTGCCACGCCCCTTTTTGATATATATGAAAGTTTTTCGCCCTTAAGACAAAAAAAAAGGAATTCAAAAGTACACCTTATTACTAGGTATATTAATTGATGTCTAAAAGTTCTTTAGCCTCGTCAAACAATGCTTTGGTAGCATTTTTTGTTCTTGGTTTTCTCAGACTAGATATATGCGGATCAGATGTACTATATAATAAAGTGTGTAGGACATCTTCGTTTGAACATTTCCTTGCAAATAAATTCTCTCATTTTGATTTTTTTCAAAATTTAGTCCGAATCCTTCAAACGATTTATTGAGAATAAAAGCTTAGTAATCATCTCATTACATTATCTATGAATTTTGCCTCTTGATTGATTAATGTTACAACAACAATTTGTAGTGTAGACAGTGGTGATTCCTCTCAGTTAGCAGGTTTATCGGCGCCAAACCAAGGCATTTTATATTGAAAACGCAACTTTCAAATCATACTTTAGTAAACACAACACAAAACTACCATACAAAAATTATACCTTAGCGTTAAAATTTGCGATTCCAAATTCCCTACAATATAACAGCATTTTGACATAAATACAGAAAACTACTTACCCTAAGCCTATTCCTATTCTCTATACTCTGTCCAATAAAAATATGCAGTACACGTCTTATGGGAGAGCTTTTTGAAAATCAGTAGCGTGCTATATTTTTGCACCATACTAAATTGAAAGAACTCCTCCATAAAAAGTGTTTGCGCGCCCGTAAATTTACGACGTCCTATTGATCGCACATCTAAGTGTGCACTGAATTGCTGTTGCCTATGGCTGCTGATGCTATTCGATTTCAACCCTCATTGAATATCGATGTGCATCCAGAGTAACCCTTGTCCATTTACTAACTTGTTCAGTTTTTTACTTGCGATATAGGTATTATAGGGCAAGTTCTGCATTTGGAAAAAAAATTGAACTCGAGATTTTGATCAAAGTTGACATTACGATGATAGCGAAGACGAAAAAAGTGGGTCCGACAATTCCGTCTGTCTGTCTGTATGTCTGTACCTCGAACTAAGTACAGCCTTAACTACCGGAGGTATTTTCTTCAAACTCGGTACTTAAGGGTCTTCGGTGATTCCCTAGAGGAGAAATTGAAATTTTTTTTTAGCTCCAAAACTAACGGTACCCCCCAAACACCCGTAATGCAAAATCTTATTTATCTCAAAAACGGCTCTAACGATTTTGATAAAACAAATTAAATGTGATATTATGGACAAGAACTATATTTTGGTCAAACAAAAATTTGGGGGGAAATGTTATTAGGGGTACCAGGTACCTGTCATAGAACCGTTTTTTTGATTTTCGAATTTCTCACCAACAGCCGTAACGATTTTAACCAAAATTTTTATGCTGGAGCTGCTTTGCATTTGCAAAAATATAAACTAAAATTTTTTTTCGAAAAAATAGTTTTTGGATTTTTAAAAAAATAATACAATTTTTGTTTTGAAAATTCAATATCTTGAAAACCGATACACGATTAAATTTTTAAATTACGTTTTAAAATGTATTTTATTAAGTACTAACAATTGGCATATCAATTTTTTTATAAAAATTTTAAGGAAAATTTAGTACACAAAAAACATGTTTCAGTGTGTCTGTATGTCTGTACCTCGAACTAGAGCCTAAACCACTGGACCTATTTCTTTCAATCTCCGTAGTTAAGGGTCTTCGGTGATTCCCTAGAGGAAACATTTTCTTTTAGCTCCAAAACTAACGGTAGCCCCCATACACCCGTAATGCAAAATCTTATTTATCTCGAAAACGGCTCTAACGATTTTGATAAAAAAATAGGTGTGATATTATGAACATAGGCTACATTTTGGTCAAAAAAAAAATTTGGGGTACCTGCCATAGATCCGTTTTTTTTTTTTATTTTTCGACTTTCTCATTAACGGCTCTTACGTTTTTAACCCAAAATTTTCAGCAGGAGTCCCCTTAAGTTTAAAATAATGTATATACAAAAATTTTTAAATCAATATCTTCAAAACCTATGAACGATTATTTTTTGAAATTATTTCCTAAAATCAATATTATTTAATACTTAAAATTCGCATCCCACATTTTTTTCTTGACAAATTTTAGAGAAATTTATTTTATAAAAAACTTATTTAATAATAAAACGATTTTTTAAAGCTTATTTGCATAAATTCATACTTTTCCGGAAACCAGACGGCAATTTTATGCATTTGAACATTATTATCTCATTAAATCCATGTTTTAAATTTATAAAATGTATCTTAAATTTCAAAGTACTTTTACATAACAGCAAGTTCGTGCGATCCAGTCGTGCATTTTATTTTCCTTGGGTTTCTGTTGAGGTGCTTTTGATTTTAGAGCTTTAAAAAAAGGGTCCATTTAAAATCAACACTACGATAACCCTCTGAGAGCTGTAATGAAGGACAGATTTATGCAGTTCACTGTAGCCAGAATGGGAGGCAAACGTCCTATCTGGCCAACACTGCATATTTTAATTGGACAGAGTATAATCATATTTTTCTGTACAAACGCAACATAAAACTCTCAGTCTAACACAAAAATGCCTTCCTTGAAGCATTTATAGCGTGAAAATTGCGCTACCAAATTCCCTACAATTTATACAATACAAGAGCGTTTGACTACAACATGTGTCCTAAGGAAATCCCAGCTAAATAATTATGTAATAATGAAAGCGTTAGCACAAAAACATGCGATCAAACAAGGGACACATCAGGTTGAATGGAAGAGGAGTAGGTATAGTAAGCAGGTAAATTTTGTGTGCGTTCCCTTTTTTGTTTACTTGTATGCAGTAGAAAGAAAAAAATGCGTCATTTGTGTTATTTGATTGGGATTTAATATCTAACGATATTTAGTTAAATATTAAATCCCAAAAGCTTAGTGCGAAATAAACATAAGGATTTATGCATTTAAAATTGTTATCGGGTCCTTAGATCTAAGATCAATGATTTTTAATGCGAGTAAATATAGATATTTTTGGTGCTTTGAAGTATGAGAGTGTGATCTTGTTTTTTTTTATTTTTATTTGCATCTAAGTATGTATCCTAAGGGTGGTCCTTATACCGATTGTTTATATTCTGTGCTTTCCCTTTAGAGGCCAAAATTAATCTGTTTCTTCTTCAAAACATTGAGTTTTTAAATGTATTGAAACAATACGAAATGGCAACGGGTTTTAAAGGTACCTCAATGGCGAAATTATTTGATCAAAGCAGTTCCTGAGCTTTTAAGCAGTCATACATAAACAAAAATTAAACATTCAGATTTTGTTGCTTTTATGCTTGATGGGTCTTCTGACATTCAAATGAAATCCCAATTATCCGTTGTGTTTCTGTGTTACTTAAAAAAAAAATCCATACAACTTTCGTTGGATTTATTGATGTACATAAGTTCTTGACGAAAAGCAAACATTTTTTTTTCAATTAGTATTGGAAAAATATGACATTAAATATAATGTTATAGCCCAGACTTACGATGGGGATTCCGTTATGAGTGGTCATTTGAATGGAATTCAAATAAAAGATGAAAATGTATGTCCCAATGCTAAATTTATCGACTGTTATGCACACGTCTTGAATTTGTTGCTGTCTCAAGGATTAACCAACATAAGAGATTGCAAGATTTTGTTAGCACTTTGAATGGGATTGCAACGTTTGCATGCTCTTACATAATTTTTCAAAAGATAAGTCGGTTGACTGTAATTCCTGAAAAGCTTTGAAACTGTTTTTGTTTTGAATGTGTTTTTAAAATTATTTTCACACTCAGATATGCCTGCTTTTTAATGCAGTTTAAAACGCCAATTTAGACATTATACTTTGTATAAACCAAATAAAAAAGCTAAATAAATTTCTTAAAATTCAACAAAACGAAGAGTTTCAGGAAATTTGGCAATTAACCTTGCAAGCTGTTTAACACGTGCTGAAAAACGAAAAGATCAAAATGATCAATTTGATATAAATGAAACGAAATACAGGATATTATTCTTTAAAATAGTTGATAATTTAAGAATGCAGATATCAGAAAGGTTTGCATCCTTTGGCAAACTGAAATATTTCGATTTACTGAACGGGAACAAATTTATTAAATATCGCAAAAAAAAAAACAATTTTCCTGAAGAAGTAATTTTAAAAATATTTGCTGACCAAACATATTTGAATTTACTCAATTAGAGAATTAATTGGCTGTTTTTCTATGAAAACACAGATGCTACTACCTTAATAAGAGGCTGTTTAAAATTTTGCGCCAATGTCATTTTATTGAGTACTATGTTTTTTTTCTCCAATACTCAATATATATATGCGATATATTTTCGCACTTTTGTAAGTTTTAAATCAAATTTAACAGTGAGAAGAACTCTAAATCAACTCGATCTGCATTTTCATGAATATTTCAACTCAATCTGCATTTTCATGAATATTTCAACTCCAGCTTAAAAACGAGATACAGATCTTTCGAACACATCCGTGTAGTTAATTATTAATTCCACAAGTAGGAAGGAACAAGGAAGAGTGAGTTAAAGAGTGAATAAAGCGTTTTTTTGGTACTTGTATTACTGCGCTTGATACAGATTACCAATAAAACGCGCCTACAAATGTTTTTTACTTGCGACTTATAGGTACTATAAGGCAAGTTATGCATTCGTTACATTTGATTTTTACGTGGAAAGGAAGCTTTTGCTTGGGGTTTACGTTTTTCTAACAAAATTTAAAAAAATCTTATTTGAAATTGTCCATAGAACTCATTTATATTAATTCTTAATATGAAATCCTTTTCAATTTGATCCATTAAAATTATTCACTATACTAAAAAAGTATGCGATGAAATGCCCAGCCACAAAAATCTGACAGTTCTTCTGCTCTCTGCTTTCTGCTTTGGCTATTGCGATTGCGATGGATTTATCGCTAGTGAAGACGGCGTGTAAAAAAATCGAACTCGAGATTTTGATCAAAGTTGACATTACGATGATAGCGAAGACCAAAAAAGTGGGTCTCGCAATTCTGTCTGTCGCACTATGGGACCAAATGGTGCAAACCATCTAAAATAACCATAACTTTTTCTTTTCTCAATATTTTTTTTTGAAATTGTGCACACTTATACTTGTATAACCAAGAATTTAAAATATTAAAACGTTTTAAATATAAATAAATTATTTTATTTTTTTTTTAATAAAATAAAATAACAAATGTGTAGATTCTGTTTAATTTATATGGGAAAAATTTGTTGGAGCAAGAATTATTGCAACAATTTGGATGAAATTTGTACAGTTTTTTCTTTTACCAGTGAAAACATTTGAAAGTAGTTTTTGTAAAATCCGCCTACTACCACGCCCATATTTTTCGGATTTTTGTTATTTTCTTATTTATAGTGAACAGGAAGCCGAAAATTTGTATTTGAGGTTTTTTAAACTTAAGACATCGCATGTATATTTTTTCTGCCCACTTTCCCGCCGACTTTCACTCCCCTTTTTTTATTTTCAGCTTAAAGTTCATTAAGAGCAGGCATTTTTTAAATTAAGTTTTATATGTAGAAGTGAGTTTATGAAAAGTGTTATTTATTTTTAGTAAAATCAGTGCACTGCCACGCCCCTTTTTGATATATATGAAAGTTTTTCGCCCTTAAGACAAAAAAAAAGGAATTCAAAAGTACACCTTATTACTAGGTATATTAATTGATGTCTAAAAGTTCTTTAGCCTCGTCAAACAATGCTTTGGTAGCATTTTTTGTTCTTGGTTTTCTCAGACTAGATATATGCGGATCAGATGTACTATATAATAAAGTGTGTAGGACATCTTCGTTTGAACATTTCCTTGCAAATAAATTCTCTCATTTTGATTTTTTTCAAAATTTAGTCCGAATCCTTCAAACGCTTTATTGAGAATAAAAGCTTAGTAATCATCTCATTACATTATCTATGAATTTTGCCTCTTGATTGATTAATGTTACAACAACAATTTGTAGTGTAGACAGTGGTGATTCCTCTCAGTTAGCAGGTTTATCGGCGCCAAACCAAGGCATTTTATATTGAAAACGCAACTTTCAAATCATACTTTAGTAAACACAACACAAAACTACCATACAAAAATTATACCTTAGCGTTAAAATTTGCGATTTCAAATTCCATACAATATAACAGCATTTTGACATAAATACAGAAAACTACTTACCCTAAGCCTATTCCGATTCTCTATACTCTGTCCAATAAAAATATGCAGTACACGTCTTATGGGAGAGCTTTTTGAAAATCAGTAGCGTGCTATATTTTTGCACCATACTAAATTGAAAGAACTCCTCCATAAAAAGTGTTTGCGCGCCCGTAAATTTACGACGTCCTATTGATCGCACATCTAAGTGTGCACTGAATTGCTGTGGCCTATGGCTGTTGATGCTATTCAATTTCAACCCTCATTGAATATCGATGTGCATCCAGAGTAACCCTTGTCCATTTACTAACTTGTTCAGTTTTTTACTTGCGATATAGGTATTATAGGGCAAGTTCTGCATTTGGAAAAAAAATCGAACTCGAGATTTTGATCAAAGTTGACATTACGATGATAGCGAAGACGAAAAAAGTGGGTCCGACAATTCCGTCTGTCTGTCTGTATGTCTGTACCTCGAACTAAGTACAGCCTTAACTACCGGAGGTATTTTCTTCAAACTCGGTACTTAAGGGTCTTCGGTGATTCCCTAGAGGAGAAATTGAAATTTTTTTTTAGCTCCAAAACTAACGGTACCCCCCAAACACCCGTAATGCAAAATCTTATTTATCTCAAAAACGGCTCTAACGATTTTGATAAAAAAAATTAAGTGTGATATTATGGACATGAACTATATTTTGGTCAAAAAAAAATTTGGGGGGAAATGTTATTAGGGGTACCAGGTACCTGTCATAGAACCGTTTTTTTTGATTTTCGAATTTCTCACCAACAGCCTTAACGATTTTAACTAAAATTTTTATGCTGGAGCTGCTTTGCATTTGCAAAAATATAAACTAAAATTTTTTTTCGAAAAAATAGTTTTTGGATTTTTAAAAAATAATACAATTTTTGTTTTAAAAATTCAATATCTTGAAAACCGATACACGATTAAATTTTTAAATTACGTTTTAAAATGTATTTTATTAAGTACTAACAATTGGCATATCAATTTTTTTATAAAAATTTTAAGGAAAATTTAGTACACAAAAAACATGTTTCAGTGTGTCTGTATGTCCGTACCTCGAACTAGAGCCTAAACCACTGGACCTATTTCTTTCAATCTCGGTAGTTAAGGGTCTTCGGTGATTCCCTAGAGAATACATTTTTTTTTAGCTCCAAAACTAACGGTAGCCCCCATACACCCGTAATGCAAAATCTTATTTATCTCGAAAACGGCTCTAACGATTTTGATAAAAAAAATAGATGTGATATTATGAACATAGGCTACATTTTGGTCAAAAAAAAAATTTGGGGTACCTGCCATAGATCCGTTTTTTTTTATTTTTCGACTTTCTCATTAACGGCTCTTACGTTTTTAACCCAAAATTTTCAGCAGGAGTCCCCTTAAGTTTAAAAAAATGTATATACAAAAATTTTTAAATCAATATCTTCAAAACCTATGAACGATTATTTTTTTAAATTATTTCCTAAAATCAAAATTATTTAATACTTAAAATTCGCATCCCACATTTTTTTCTTGACAAATTTTAGAGAAATTTCTTTTATAAAAAATTTATTTAATAATAAAACGATTTTTTAAAACTTATTTGCATAAATTCATACTTTTCCGGAAACCAGACGGCAATTTTATGCATTTGAACATTATTATCTCATTAAATCCATGTTTTAAATTTATAAAATGTATCTTAAATTTCAAAGTACTTTTACATAACAGCAAGTTCGTGCGATCCAGTCGTGCATTTTATTTTCCTTGGGTTTCTGTTGAGGTGCTTTTGATTTTAGAGCTTTAAAAAAAGGGTCCATTTAAAATCAACACTACGATAACCCTCTGAGAGCTGTAATGAAGGACAGATTTATGCAATTCACTGTAGCCAGAATGGGAGGCAAACGTCCTATCTTGCCCACACTGCATATTTTAATTGGACAAAGTATAATCATATTTTTCTGTACAAACGCAACATAAAACTCTCAGTCTAACACAAAAATGCCTTCCTTGAAGCATTTATAGCGTGAAAATTGCGCTACCAAATTCCCTACAATTTATACAATACAAGAGCGTTTGACTACAACATGTGTCCTAAGGAAATCCCAGCTAAATAATTATGTAATAATGAAAGCGTTAGCACAAAAACATGCGATCAAACAAGGGACACATCAGGTTGAATGGAAGAGGAGTAGGTATAGTAAGCAGGTAAATTTTGTGTGCGTTCCCTTTTTTGTTTACTTGTATGCAGTAGAAAGAAAAAAATGCGTCATTTGTGTTATTTGATTGGGATTTAATATCTAACGATATTTAGTTAAATATTAAATCCCAAAAGCTTAGTGCGAAATAAACATAAGGATTTATGCATTTAAAATTGTTATCGGGTCCTTAGATCTAAGATCAATGATTTTTAATGCGAGTAAATATAGATACTTTTGGTGCTTTGAAGTATGAGAGTGTGATCTTGTTTTTTTTTATTTTTATTTGCATCTAAGTATGTATCCTAAGGGTGGTCCTTATACCGATTGTTTATATTCTGTGCTTTCCCTTTAGAGGCCAAAATTAATCTGTTTCTTCTTCAAAACATTGAGTTTTTAAATGTATTGAAACAATACGAAATGGCAACGGGTTTTAAAGGTACCTCAATGGCGAAATTATTTGATCAAAGCAGTTCCTGAGCTTTTAAGCAGTCATACATAAACAAAAATTAAACATTCAGATTTTGTTGCTTTTATGCTTGATGGGTCTTCTGACATTCAAATGAAATCCCAATTATCCGTTGTGTTTCTGTGTTACTTAAAAAAAAAATCCATACAACTTTCGTTGGATTTATTGATGTACATAAGTTCTTGACGAAAAGCAAACATTTTTTTTTCAATTAGTATTGGAAAAATATGACATTAAATATAATGTTATAGCCCAGACTTACGATGGGGATTCCGTTATGAGTGGTCATTTGAATGCAATTCAAATAAAAGATGAAAATGTATGTCCCAATGCTAAATTTATCGACTGTTATGCACACGTCTTGAATTTGTTGCTGTCTCAAGGATTAACCAACATAAGAGATTGCAAGATTTTGTTAGCACTTTGAATGGGATTGCAACGTTTGCATGCTCTTACAGAATTTTTCAAAAGATAAGTCGGTTGACTGTAATTCCTGAAAAGCTTTGAAACTGTTTTTGTTTTGAATGTGTTTTTAAAATTATTTTCACACTCAGATATGCCTGCTTTTTAATGCAGTTTAAAACGCCAATTTAGACATTATACTTTGTATAAACCAAATAAAAAAGCTAAATAAATTTCTTAAAATTCAACAAAACGAAGAGTTTCAGGAAATTTGGCAATTAACCTTGCAAGCTGTTTAACACGTGCTGAAAAACGAAAAGATCAAAATGATCAATTTGATATAAATGAAACGAAATACAGGATATTATTCTTTAAAATAGTTGATAATTTAAGAATGCAGATATCAGAAAGGTTTGCATCCTTTGGCAAACTGAAATATTTCGATTTACTGAACGGGAACAAATTTATTAAATATCGCAAAAAAAAAAAACAATTTTCCTGAAGAAGTAATTTTAAAAATATTTGCTGACCAAACATATTTCAATTAATTGGCTGTTTTTCTATGAAAACACAGATGCTATGCAGCCAACAGATACAATATCAGCTGGGACTCTAAAAACGATAGCCCCATTTAATGTCTTGGTCTGTCAAACGTCGCAGAAAGTTTTTAGCAGATGTAGAAGTTTTCAAAACTTATATGTACAGTATATGTAGCTTCAACGGCGCGGCGTCTATAGAGCGCTTCTTTCCTGATTTCGAAGTATGTACTAATGGTCAGGAGAAAATGAGCTATTTGGTATTTATGTCTATCGAAAAGACTCTTTTAAAAGAGTTAAAAGAAAGTGACGATTTTTATAAGTAAGTCATTGAAAATTTTGCTACCGTTAAACGACGAATGGAACTCATGTATCGATATATGTTTAAACCTTTTATCTTATGTTATTAATTTATGAAGTATTGTTTGCGTTTTTTGTGCTTATTAATAAAATTTAAAAAAAACAAATTTTTTTTTTAAACTTCCTCATACCACAGAGTAAACCCAATGCTAAGGATCAGGAATCGCCACTGCTTTTAGACTCTTTTCGCATGCTTTTGTTGTTGCTTTTGGTATTATTTACGATTCAGTTTACTTCAGTCAGTTATATGATGTTTATGAAAATGTGTTGCACATGTTTTAACAGTTAGATTTTTTAACTTTCGACAGAAAATAACATTTTTTTTTAAATTTTGAGCTAAAAGTAATAAAATAATGGTCTAAAACTTTTTGGAATACACAGTTATGTGCACCAATAAAGGTACCACATTTTTGCCAAATTTTAATTTTTTTCGTCACTTAACAATAAAGTTATAAGAATACGAATTTTTATTCTAAAAACTTATTTTATTTTTCTTTCTCATCATACGTTTTTTCTTCGTAAGCAAAAATGCATGAAAATGCGAAAGTTTTTATTTTTTCTTCCAAATTTAGAATATTTTTAGAAAACTAAACAGCATGTTTTGATTTTTTTGATTTTCTTTTTTTATTGTCAATTATGAGCACATGCCATAAAGGCACAACACCTATGGTTATGTGTCTTCTTTAATGTCATCATTCTTAATTGAAAATTTTAAAGCTTTGCTTCGTTACACGTCGGATTTATGTGTTTTGTTCATTGTAATGGTGAGTAATTTCAGAGTCGATGTGTCCAATATTCGTGGGCTCAGGAAAAATTTCTTTGCTGTGTTCGTTCTCACTGAAAAATTCAAACCAGCTATTCTGGCACTCAGCGAAACACAGGTAGGTAAAAGCTCCGATCCTTCTGAGTTTAACCTTCCTGGATACAGCTTAGTACCACTATTTATTTTTCACTACGGTATTGCCATTTTTATTCGGAATGACGTTGCTTATCAAACTCTTCCTCAATTTAGTCATTGTTCCCGCACGGATTTTAACGTCATGTGGTTAAAGTTAAACGTCAATAAACAAATTATTCATTATTGTTTCTTGTATCGAAGCCCAAATTTAGACAGTAAATCTACACTGAACCAATTTGATGCGCTGTCGGATTCCATACAAGCGATTATCACGCAAGGAATGCTCATCAATATACCCTTGAGCCAAACTTTGACGTACAGTTAAGTACAGAGATTCTTTCTTTTGCCGTACGACTCGAATGTGGAATTCCTTAACCGACTCTGTTTTTCCTCCCCATTTCAATGTCCAGAAATTTAAGACGAATGTACATCGGTTTCTCCTACTCAATCCTTCCACTGTTTCCTAAATGCTCGCACTGTGTTCAACCAATATTTAAAGGGTAGTCATAATCCCTTGAGTGCGCGTTAATTATATAAAAAAAAAAAAAAAAAAAGCCATTAACTAAACGGAGGCAGCCGGAACTAACAGAGAAAACTTCAATAGAAAACAAAAAAATGAAAAAGATACTGCACCTTCCTCATTTTTTTGTATTAATTTACTGGTCAACTTAATTAAAAAATATTTAACTGTTTTGTAAAGAAGAGGATTTGGGCTTTTCAAAAAGTTATAATATTTATAAGTCCATTCTGTTCAGAAAAATAAGAAATAATTGACTTCAAACTCTCACTTCTAATAATTCTAAAAAATAAAAATATCGAAATGTCATTTTTAACGGTAATTTAAGGTACCTAGAACAAAAGTAAGATACAAAAAATTTACTGTGTTTGGAAGAACCCTATTTCTAGTATATAATCCCATCATTAGATTTTTCAAATTACGAAATTCACCAAAACCATTTTTGAGATGCATTTCATCATTTTGTCCCATAGTGTGTCGGTTCGACTACAGCCTAAACGGCTCGGCCGATTTTTTTTAAGACCAAAAATAACGGTACCTTTTATCGAAATTTTATAAATATTTTTTTCTCAAAAACTGTCCCACAAAATTAAAAAAAAAAATGAAAAATTTTATTTAGTTAAACCTATCTAATGGTTGAAAAAAATTGTTATTTTTGGTAGCCCCTCTGGGTCCATTTTTTTTTTGTTTTTGATTTTCTCGAAAACGGTACAGCCGATTTAAATATTTTTTTTTATGCTAAAGCTCGTCCAAAGTTTGAATATTATTACATATTCAAATTTTCAATTTTTTATTTTTTGGATTTAAAAAAAAAAATTTTAATTTTTAATTTTTTTTTGGAAACTCAATATATCGAAAACTCCATAATCGAACTTGACAAATAAAAGTTTCTTAACACAGTCTACAAGATTTAAGAAAAAAAAAATTTGTTTTATCTAAAACTAACGGTACCTTCCATACAAATTTAAAAAAATGGTTTTCGAAAATCGTATTTTTCTCGAAAACGGTTCCGAGAATTTTGCTAAAATTTTTTATCCTTATGAACAGTTTTCTTTAATAACATCCGTTTTTAAAATTCCTAGTCTATTACATAGGAGCAATTTTGTGCGACCCAGTCATGCATTTTATTTCTTACGGTGGCATGTGCGTTCAAGCGAAATCAGTAGATACAAATACATATATTAAAAATGTATAAATTTCAAAACATGCTATACTCTGTTCAACAAAACATGTCAGTACAGGCCTTAGAGAGCTTTTTCCAAGGCACTGGCGCCTGATGCACCCCCACTACACTGCGTTGGGAAAAATGCCACTTAAAAAAGAGCAAGCCACTGACTTTCCTTAAAGAATTGTAGGTGTAATTCTTCGCAAAAAGTTGTAAGCCCCAACACGACCTTTGTCTCCCATTGCATCCGATATCGCTGTACAAATGCTACCAACTTTTAAAGCGAAATTTGTCAATTTTATCAATACTCAAATGAAAATATGATGACCATCTTTTTGTTTCGTCTATTAATTTTGGTTTTGACAATGGAAGAATTACTAAAAACAAATCATATTGTTGTGAACAGAGCTTTATACTCCTACAGCGCCACCTGTCGCAAAATTGCATATCTGCTTTATGGAAGAAACAAAAAGCTCTTTTCCAATGTCAAATGTATTTCCCCTTATTCCAACCATCTATAACATTCCAAGACAAGAACCTTCGAGAACAACTAACTTGAGTATATAAGGGAGTGTTCGCGGTGAGCAAAACTCTGCTTATTGGATTGTGGAATGTGTAAAACAAGTGTGATTTTAATTTTAATAAAGTATTTGAGTTGATTATAAATTGAGATTTATTGTTGTGATTTGGAAAGTAAAAATAAAGAAGAAATACTAGAAAGAGTAATAAGTTTTATTTAACGAACCTAGTAAAAATTTAACATTGGTGTCAGAAGAGTGGAATAAAACTTATTGTGCTTAAGTGTACTAAAAGAAAAAAGTAAATAAAAATGAGCAAGTTACTGAAAGAGCTCAACTGAAATGAGCTGAAAAGTGAATTAGGCAAGCGAGAATTTTCTAGAGCAGGATCGAAAAATGAGATTGTTCTGCGTTTGGGCGAATATTTGAAACAACAAAATGAAGACCCGGACATTTTCGTCTTTGAAGCTGACGCTGAGGAAGCAGACGTGAGTAAAAATGTATATGTTTCAAATATGTTTAGTCTTCTGCTTGAACGTCTCGAAGAGCAACGAAATGAGCAGAAAAACGAACAAAGTCTCCAAGAGCAAAGAAATGAGCAGAAAAAACAGCATAGCGAACAAAAAGACCTTCTCGAAGAGCAGAGAAAAATGCTAGAAGGCAAGCTTGTTAACATCGAGAATAACGTATCTGCATTTGATGGACGTGTTTCATTGCTGGAGAATCAAGTCGACAACAAAATGGAGACGTTTTCAAAAGAGTTAGACCGTGTTCGAAACATAAAGATTCGGGAAAGTTCTGGGGAAACTTTGAGAAAAAAAGAAACGCAACCTCCTACCTTTGATGGACAAACTTCTTGGTCAATATACAAGAAGCAATTTGAGGCAGTTTCCACAAAAAATGACAAGTATATAGCCTTAACCCTTGCTCTTAAAGGAGCAGCTGCTGAGTTATTGCAAACCATACCAGCGGATAAGAACGGCGACTTTAATTTCTTGGTTGAGGCTATAGTCAAAAGCTTTGGCAATAGCCATATGAAAGATGTCTTCAAGGTACAACTCAATTCCAGAGTTCAGAAAAGGGGTAAAACTCTACAACAGCTCAAAGCGGACATTGAAAGGCTTGTTCATCTTGCATATCCAGATGTTGGAGAGGAAATCTTTAACCAGTTTGAGGCATTTGTTCGCGCCATTTCCGACATACTTACATCTTCAAAGGGCCGTGCGAACTACTGGAAAAGGAACGAAACATTAGCGTTTGCCTTGACAATGGAAGCAGCAGAGAAAGCTTCTCACGGAGTACATCGATTTAGAGAAGCCATAGTCGAAGAATGCTCATGCCAAAGAACTGATGTCCACAGGAACCAACGAAACGGACTTGCAAAGTGCTGGAATTGCACTGGAGCTTGTCAACATTGTGGACACGGAGTTTCAAACTCAGAAAAAGGTAACAATAACACCAGTGTTACTCCCCCGAACAGTTTTCCAACAAGTACGAAACAACTTCGAGGGGCAGAAGCTGGTTTCTGGTATCGATGGCCCCAGAAACACCATCTAGGTTTCTCAGCCTAAACGAGACAATAAAAGTCTGACTATCGAGGCAACTGTAAATGGCAGCAAACATGTGGTCACCATCGACACCGGTGCCACAGCCTCGATTGTGCGGTAAGACCTAGTGCACCTGAATTGGCTACACAACACCAATAGCTACAGTCTGAGAACTGCCACAGGAGAAGCAACTAGGCTTTATGGTGAAGTCCGTCTTGGAATTCGAATTGCAGATCTAGAATTCTCACACAAATTTTTGGTGGCAGATATATGTGACGAGTGCATCATCGGAATGTACTTCATGAAAGAACATCGAGTAGTTTTGGATATTGGCAACCAGGTACTGAAATACTGGAATACAGAGATTCCAATGATCTATGCGCACGAAGGAACAACAACTCTAAGGACTGTCATAAAATAAGACGTGACTATTCCTACTTCTTCTGAGGTATTTGTTTGGACAAAATTAGAAGGTGAGTGTGGACGCCATCGATACCTTATGATGGAACCAGGCCCAGATTGTTCTTCGCAAAAGGTCATCATTGGGAACACACTTGTGGCTCCGAAGAACAATATGGTCCCCGTACGGATACTCAACACCAAACCGTACGATGTAAAGTTAACGAAAGGAGAAGTCATCGGTAAGTGCGAATCTGTCGCAGCCATAACACAAATCGACGCTGAAACACCGAGAAAGACATTAGACCCTGAGGAGCTCAATACCATCAATTCATCTCAATTCATCTAACCTAGACCAACATCAGGTTAAAATGGCAGAAAGCCTTCTGAATGAGTATGCTGACATTTTCGCTTCACCAAACGGGAAATATGGAAGGACACAAATGGTACAGCATCGAATAAATACAGGAGATGCAAGACCCATTCGTCAGCCCGCAAGACATCTGCCACTGGCCAAACAAAATGAAGTTGACGAAATGATTACCACCATGAAGAAGGATGGTTTGATTGAGAACTCCAAGAGTCCTTGGGCGTCACCAGTGGTCCTAGTCAAAAAGAAGGACGGAAGTACACGGTTTTGTGTTGACTACCGAAGGGTGAATGACGTGACCAAGAAAGACAGCTACCCCCTGCCAAGAATCAGTGACACCTTAGATGCAATGGAAGGATCACAATGGTTTTCAACACTGGACTTGAAAAGTGGATATTGGCAAGTTGAAATTCACCTTGAAGATCGAGAAAAGACAGCGTTCATCACAGGTAATGGGCTCTGGCATTCAAGGTGAAGCCATTTGGTCTTTGCAACGCTCCGGCAACATTTGAGCGTTTGATGGAGTGCGTCCTTCAAGGCCTGACGTGCAAAACTTGTCTTGTCTACTTGGATAATGTTATCGTTTATGGAAAGACATACGACCAGCACTGTAAAAACCTAAAGGGTGTGTTCCAGAGACTTCGAGAGGCTAACTTTAAACTGAACCCAGAAAAATGTGCACTGTTCCAGACTGAAGTAAAGTATTTGAGACATATCATCTCGTTCCAAGGAGTCAAGACCGATCCTGAAAAAGTTGACACCGTCAAAAATTGGCCAACACCACAGGACAAACATCAACTACGAAGTTTTCTTGGTCTTGCTACTTATTACAGACGTTTTGTTAAGAACTTTGCCGGAATTGCGAAGAGTTTTTATCAGCTTACGGAAAAGAACAAGCAGTTTAGATGGTCAGGTGAGTGTGAAGAAGCCTTTCAAGAACTTGAATACCGTCTATGCAATGCTCTGGTGCTGATCTATCCGACTCCAGGCAAGTCTTTTATCATCGATGCTGATGCAAGCAACGTGGGAGTCAGCGCTGTTCTGTTACAAGTGCACAATGGCGAAGAAAAGGTTGTTGCCTATTTCAGTAAAGTACTGTAAAAGACCGAAAGGAACTACTGTGTGACTAGACGAGAACTCTTGGCACTCGTCTTGGCAACGAAACACTTCCACAAATACATCTATGGACAGAAGTTCCTTCTACGAATGGATAATGGTGCTCTTAACTGGTTGTTGAACTTTAAAAACCCAGAAGGACAAGTCGCAAGGTTGATAGAAAGACTGCAGACTTACGACTACGAAATTCAACACCGAAGGGGAAAACTGCACTCAAATGCCGACGCAGTATCCCGAAGACCTTGTAAAATAGATTGAAAGCATTGCAGGCGACAAGAAGAAAAGGAATCCATAAACATTCTGCGAATAAGGGCTGACCCCATTTGTGGATGGAGCAATGAAGAAATAAGAAATAATTGGGGTGGCCGTGGCGCGATGGTTGTGTGCTCGCCTGTCAACCTCAATATAACAGGTTCGATTCCTGCCGTCGTCTATATCGTCTTTAATTCCATTAAAACCTTCTATAAATTGTCATCAATGGGATGGTGATTTAGTCATTACATGTTGTTTAGGCATAACACTAACAACATGTGATTGAGTTAAACTAGTATGCCCAACAAGGATGAAGAACGAATAAAATAATGCGAATTATAAGGGGCATAGAAATAATACACGGCAATTCTCCGCTTTAGTTCAGCCGCCATCCCTGGAGATAAAAATATCTGAGACAACCACCTTCAGTCTCAGAACATCGTGCCACACATCTTTCCTATCCTTCTTTCTCTTCCGTAAATTCACGCCCACGCTGTGTTGAAACATTTGAAGGGTATTCATATTCCCTTGAGCGTGAGTAAATTATAAAAACAAAAAAAGATCTGAACAAGAAGAAGTCCCCGACATTGAACCTCTTCTCGCATGGAAGGAACATGAAGAAAAACCCGCATGGAATGACATTTCCGATAGGATTCCAGTTTTAAAGGCCTATTGGGTACAATGGGACTCACTTCATGTGCAAGAAGGTGTTCTTCGGCGAAAATTGGAGTCCGCTGATGGTAAATCCTATGTGATGCAGCTTGTGTTACCTCAATCGAAAATCAAAGAGGTTCTTCGAGAGATGCATGATGGACCTTCAGGAGGCCATTTGGGAATCAACAAGACGTTAGAAAAAGTAAGACAACGATTGCAATTCTGCCTTATCTTTCAAAGGTGTTCGAATTTATAGTGAGCAAACAAATTAAAGCAATAATCGATCGTTCAAGGCTTTTAAATCAGCAGCAATCAGGTTTTAGACCAAAATATAGTTGCATAACAGCGTTATTAAAAGTTTCCGATGATATTCGTATAGTCATGGATGAAAAGAAACTATCTCTGCTCACACTATTAGATTTCTCAAAAGCCTTTGATTCGGTTGAACACAACATTCTCTACCACAAACTTTCCACGGAATTTAATTTTTCATACCAATCTACCAATCTGATCAATAGTTATCTTAGCCACCGTGTTCAAGCCGTTTCACATAATACGAAGCTTTCATCATTCCTCCCTGTTATAAGAGGTGTGCCACAGGGATCTATACTAGGAGTTTTGCTATTTTCTGTTTTTATTAATGATTTGCCTTAGGTCTTAAAATATTGCAAATTTCATATTTACGCGGATGTGCAGCTTTATTTGAGCTTTCATCCGAATTTAATAACGGATGCAGTGAACAAATTGAACGAAGATTTACGTTCTGTATAAAGCTGGTCTCGTCAAAACCTGCTCTTATTAAACCCTGATAAAACCAAATGTTTACCCATCGGTAGGCATCTACCAAATCCTGAAGATTTTTCACCAATTTTTGTATTAAATTCGCAAATCCAAATGGTAAATAAAATTAATAATTTGGGTGTAGTTTTTAACAGTAGCCTGACATGGGGCGACCATATAAATACAACATGTGCAAAAATATATGCATCTCTGCATTCTTTATCAACATCTCGAAACTTTTTAACCGTCCACATTAAATTACATCTTGCCAAAATCTTGATTGTCCCAATTTTAAGCTATGGTTGTGAAATATGTTCCAACATTGATTCAGCTTCTTTTCGAAAACTTAATCTCGCCCTCAACTCTGTCACCAGATATGTTTTTAACCTCCAAAGATACGATCATGTGTCAGCATACACGCCACAGATTCTCGGTAGTGACTTGCAGTGTTTCCTCCGTTTTAAATGCATAGCCCTTCTCGTTAAAATATTCAAAGGTAACTGCCCACAGTATTTGAGCCATAAGCTGACCTTTTCAAACTCGAATCGTGGACTAATAATTAGACCAAATATGTATTCTTACATGGTACGAGTATCAAGGCGTCAATTCTTCATTTACTCAGTTACCCTCTGGAATAGCCTCCCCCTTTCAATAAGAACTAAAATTTTACAAAGTCATTTTTAACTATAGTCTTTAATCATATAAAAGGAAACATTTCAAACTCTTTCTAAATAACTTAATTTAATTTACTTATTTTTTTATGTAGATAATATTATTATCTTAATTATAATTATAATCTATTACTTTTCGTATATCACAAAATTCCCTGTACTATTAAATGAACTTGATTCACATTGTACAGAGCCATAATTGTAAATAAAATGAAAATGAAATGAAATGAAAAAACGACTCTACTGATTCCATGTAAGAGACGACGTTGAAAAGTGGTGCCGAAATTGTGACGCTTGTTCTGCAACCAAAGGACCTGGTAAAAAACTGCAAGGAAAAATGATGTAATATAATGTCGGCTCACCGTTTGAAAGGATTGCTGTTGATGTGGCTCACCCATTTCCGGAAACGAATGCTGGAAACAAATACATTCTGGTGGTAATGGATTACTTCAGCAAATGGCCTGAGGCATACGCTATTCCGAACCAAGAAGCCAAGACCGTGGCCGACCAGATTGTATCTAACTGGGTAAGCAGGTTCGGTGTGCCTATAGAGCTCCATTCTGACCAAGTAAGAAACTTTGAGTCGAACATATTCCAAGAGGTCTGCGCGTTCCTTGGCATTAAGAAAACGAGAACCACACCACTTCACTCGCAATCTGATGGAATGGTCCAGAGATTCAACAGGACCTTAAAAGAGCACCTCACTAAAGTCGTAGGCGACTATAGTGAAACTGTGATAGGCACATACCACTATTTTTGATGGCTTACCGAAGTGCAATACAAAGCTCAACAGGACAAACACCATCTAAAATCCTTGTATTGTTTCTTTATTTTAAAACCCTGTGTTTGCTAGTTAAAGCGCAGCTCGCTATTTAATTTTGCTAATGAGCCGCAATTATAAAAAAAAAGAAATTAATTGTTGTTGAGTTTTGAACTGTTTTCAACTCTTTTATTAAACCATATTTCACTGCTATGTATACAGGTATACTACTTAAAAATCATTGGGTTATCCCCACTTATGCTTAAGAACTATATTACAAATACTTTTGTGCTGCATCAGCATTCAATTTTTCAATGTTGAGATAGTCTCAATGAAATTATGAATCTGGAACATAGTGTAACAAAATACTTCTATAACACTTCATGTGTATAGTCACCCAAGTGGTGGCAATGCCCTGAGCACAACACTCAGTTTCGTTTGATAAAAACAAACAAATAAATAAATTTGATTCTTAGCTTCATGGTTTCGAATATCAATGAAATTACTATTTTAATTGTGTCGATCGAATACTACATGTGGCTTTGTTTACGTTTGAGAAATGAGAAATGATTTTACGTTGATGAAATGAAAGAATGCTTGTATTACACTACATCCTGTTTCGAAGAAACATTCGGCTGCCTAGTAAAATAAGGTTTGGACACCCATCACAAGAGTCTCAGGAAACAGGGGATTACGTGAGTGACCTAAAAGAGAGGCTAATCGATATCCACGAAAGGACCAGGACTAGAATGAGCGCTTACAGCGATCGAATGAAGACAAGGTTCGACACAAAAGCAAACACGACAGGATTCCAAGTAGGAGATCGTGTATGGCTGTATAATCCACATCGTCAAAAGGGATTGTCACCGAAACTTCAACAAAACTGGGAAGGCCCTTATACTGTCGTCACGAAAATCAATGATGTCGTTTACCAAATTCAAACACGGTTAAGAGGAAAGTTAAAAGTTGTGCATAGCGATCGACTGCACCGACCGATACAGTGGCGAAGCTGGAGAAAGAATTGTTCGGAACGAACATTCTTAAGAAGGGGGCAATGTTGTGCACAGAGCTTTATACTCCTACAGCGCCATCTGTCGCAAAATTGCATATCTACTTTAAGGAAGAAACAAAAAGCTCTTTTCCAATGTCAAATGTATGTCCCATTATTCCAACCATCTAGAACATTTTAAGACAAGAACCTTCGGGAACAACTAACTCTCCTTATTGGATTGTGGAAAGTGTAAAACAAGTGTGAATTTAATTTGAATAAAGTATTTGAGTTGATTATAAATTGAGATTTATTGTTGTGATTTGGAAAGTAAAAATAAAGAAGAAATACTAGAAAAAGTAATAAGTTTTATTTAACGAACCTAGTAAAAATTTAACAATATATAAAACGGCAAACATGTTTTTTGTGGTGCACTTTTCGCGGCCCACAAAAACCGAAGGGGCATAAATTACATATTAAACGAAAGCATTTTTTGCATAGATGTGCAGAATGCCAAAATTTTTTAAATATACTACACAGAAATTGTTTAAAACAATAAATAAAAATTTCAAAAAAATGCCCGGAAAACAAAAACAAAAACAATTAGAAATGTCGAATCACTGACACATAATTAGAAATGTCAAATCGACTGACAAATAATTAGAAATGTCAAATCGACTGACACATAATTAGAAATGTCAAATCTAGAATATGAAAAATGAAAGCATTCAGCGAAAACCCAAAGCCAGAACCCGAAACATTAAAGTGGATTCACATTGCACAAATCCGCCAACACGATAGAAGTTGATGAACATGTTGTTGAATGTGAACCCCCTAAGTGAAGAAATATTATCAATATAAATATTAGGCATCTGTTTTTTTAAGTAGTTGAAACAATGAGCGTTAACTACAATCGGCACTTTTTGCAAAAAGTGAAAAAGAATACACATACACTAGCCACATCTGTTGCTGAAAAGAGCGTATAACTTACACCATACAATTTCATTTCAGACATCTATCGGTGATTTTCTGAAAAAATGTATTCCATGTAATAGTGTTTTTAAAAAGTGAAAAAGTAAAAATGTAGAACCATTTAAACCATCAAGCGTTAACTACAATTGGCAATTTTTGCAAAAAGTACAATAAGTGAAGTAAAATGCACGACTGGGTCACACGAACTTGCTCCTATGTAATAGACTAGGCATTTTAAAAACGAGAAAAGCTGTTCATAAGCATAAAATGAATTTTTAAATTCTTTTAGTAGTACGAGACAAAAACAGAATGCTATCCAAATATGAATTCATTGAATCAGCCGAGCTGTACAGACGTGTTTCTATTAGTGTCGTGGGGTGCGCACTTGTGGTTTCATTTAATCAGTACAAATCGTTTTATAAACTCTTTAATCATGTTGTGTTCAATTTGCAAAGTAGAAATAATTGAAAGTGGTGCAATCTCTATCGACTGTTGTGACTGTAAACTTTTTTTTCATGGCACATGTGTAAATATACAAAAAGAGGACATTGAATTTATGTCTGCAAATGGTAAACTTTTCCGCTGTGACAAATGTCGTGTATCACGTCGTCGCCAATCCCTACAACAACAACACATAGTTGGGAACACACTGCACCTTACAGCTCAATCTCAAACCCCTAAAGAAAAACAGAAAATACAACAACTTCTTCCAACTGACAACAACAAAACTCAGCACTCTTATTCTTCGCACACACTGAACAATCAGAAAAGGATTTCAAGCACAAACAATGTTATTTGCTCTCCAACGGTCAAAGGTTCAATAACCCTACTAGACATGGGTAACGCAGTAAAAATTGGTGCGTTGATACACTAACTCAAGCGCACTTCACTGTATCAGCGAAATGCGTTAACGCAGTTTGCGCCATAACGCAGTTTGCGCATTAACGCAGTTTGCGCCATAACCCGATTTTTGTTTTAACTCATTTGAAGCAAAACAGCGCAGCGCAACGCAGTTGTATTTTTAACTCATCATCATACAAACTTCGTAGCGCACAAGCGCACACAAGTTGTTCATCGTCGACCAAGCAGTCTGAGTGAGAATGGGGGTGTCTTTTCAAAAAAAATTTTTTTTCGTTTGAGGTGTGGAGACGTTTGTACTTATATCTTTTGGTCTGATAGTTAAATCTTCAAGATTAATGTCTTAAATGAAAGATAGAATGTTTTCCTAAATACTGGTCTAAAAATTTTTGAGGAGGGACAAAGTTTTTCTTACTAAAAGCGTGCAAGGAGTTCCTTTCGATTCGATTTTAAGAACTCTAAACTCAAATGTTGATGAAAAATTTTACAATTTTAAAAGACTAAAGATGCAAGTTAATTGCAATAATGCTATTCTACAAATGCGTCATAGGTCATTTTGGAAAATATGAAACAGGAGAGGAGGTAGGGTGACTTTTCTCAAATTTTCAATAAAAATTAAATTTTGATTAAAAATTTAATTAAAATCTTAAAAATATGCCGATTTACATACTTTCTAGTTCTTCTAACTTGATTATTAGTTTTCAGATCTTAATTATTAAAGTATATATTTAAACGAGAAATGTCAAACTTTATTTCTGTGTAAAAAAAAATTCAAAATAACAAAAAATTTCATACTAAAGAGTTAATGACGCAAAAATCAATTCGACTCAAATCACTCAAAATTCAAAAGTTGATGAAAATTTTCGGAATTTTGAAACAAAATTACCACCTACTTATTGATCCAATCCTCTTCTAAAATAATGCTGAACAAAGTTTTACAGTTAATTCGACAGGAAACACACTAAAATTGGTTGAAAGGATTTGAAACGAAAAAAATCGATTTTCATACAAAAAAGAAATAGAAATGGTTTCATAAACTATTTTTTTATTTCGAAAATATCATACAGATCTTTAAGATTAAAGTCTTAAAATACTTTAGACATTAGACATTCATACAATTTATGAAAAAAAAAATATCAAGTTTTACCCGACTACACTGAAAAAAATGTAAAAATAATCTGGAATAGTGATTTTTTTGTTCTCCCTCTTAATTGTGGAAAAAATTTAAATTAATACAAAAACCTGAACATAGAAAATTAAAACTATTTTTTATTATTATTCAATATATTTTCTAAATATATGAAGAAAATTGAAAAGCTCTCAGTCCAACATACATTTTTTTTAAGACTTGTATATTTTACACAACGCTTGCTTTACATATCACTTATTACTTTTGGCATTTTAACGGATTTTTGCAAAATATCTTTCATTCAATTAAGAACAAGTAAGCGCTTATATTGATATATTCAACATGCATGTGCATAGCCTAAAAGCTTCGTTATAGTATCTAATGTGGAAAAAATTCAAAAAAAATTCTTCGATTTTTTTATTTTCCATGCAAGAAAATTTTCAAAATGTTCGATTTTGCTGCACTCTATTGACTATAACTAGAGAAATACTTCTTCCATCTATAAGATTGTGGTGTCCACGCATAGGTTAAAATATCTCAAATATGAATATTAAAAAAAATTTGTAGGTTGTAATACAACTTAAGTGGTTAAGAGGCTTGGTTAGATCAAATAAGAAATCCTAGGCAGAATTGACAATTATGCCCACATTTTCTAACCGATTTTAAAAATTAAAATTTTATTATTTTTTTGAACAATCAGCGGTTATTTTGGTATATAAAATATTTTTCTACGTTACCCACAAGCTGCAATAAGTCTTCTGCAATACAAACATTTTTTTCCTTAAAATGAAAAAATACCATATACTACATCAAAAGCGCTATTCGATTATTGAGTTGATGAGTTGATGAACTGCGCTATTGCGTTACTGCGTCACTGAGTTACAAACTGATGTATCAGCGCACGTAACGCAGCTGCTGCTTCAACGCATTGCGTTAACGCAGCGCTGCGTTACACATGTCTAATACCCTACAACTACTGTATGAGGAAATATTAAGTCTCAAAAAAATTAACACCGAATTCTTAAACACAATGCAGCAGCTTAAAGAAGAGAACAAAACATTGCGTACTTTGGTGGCTAACCTGGAGAGTAAGGTGAACTGGAGGGAACAAAAACAACTGGAGAATGTCATCGAAATTGTTGGTGTACCCGATCTAAATAACACTAATGCAAGTGAAAGAGCCAATATCATTTTTGATAAAGCATTAATGGCTAAATCACAACCTCGCGTTCAGTCGGTCCGGCGTTAATGGGCGTTTGGTCGTATTTACGATTTTATGTTTCAAAAAGCGCGACCGTAGCATTTGTAAAACGAAATTTAGCTTCAAACCTCGAGCGTTGACTGCCATTTCCATGACATCTTTGATAAGTACCTACTTAATTGTTATATTCCAATGAATTTTGTTACTGTTTATTAATTTACAAGGTATATAATATTGCGTATTTTAAATTTTGGGCATTTAAAATAGTTAATTTGTAAAGCTATTTTTTTAAACAAGAGATGGATATGGCCGATATGGATGATCTTTATGACCTCCTTGACTTTTCCTTGTTCGGTGTTGTGAGCTATGCTGGGTATGAGGCGTTTAAGAACGACGAAAAAAGAGTAGAAAGGCAGCGATGAGTTCGGGAGCTCAATTTAAGCAGAGACACTGATGGATTCTTTGCTCTTAATTATGATGCAATGCAAAAGCATGATCCAGAACATTTTTTTAAAATAACCCGAATGAAACCGGCGACATTCGATTTGTTGAGAACTTTTATCGAGCCAGAACTAGAAAAGCATTCTTGGAGAAAACCAATTTCTCCTAGGTGTAGACTTTTTTGTATTATAAATACAATCGTTTCCCGAATCATGTTTATTAATTTGTCTTCGAAAGAGCTCATACGAGTATTTTTTAATTAATTTCTTTTCTTTTTTTAATCAAAACAAAAACAATGAACTGTCAAACGCCCGACCGAATAGAAAATAGATCTACTTTTGCTTTGGCCTGGCGTTGGTCTGACGTTTACGATATTACGATATAAAGCGGTCGCAACGCCGGAGGTAACATTTCAGATTGCCTCATAAGAGTCTATTGTTTTTATTCAAAATGTCAAAGCCCGACCGACCAAACGCGAGACTGTGGTTTGGCTATAAGTGTCTCAGTGTCTGGTAACGATATCAACAAATGCTATGTCAAACGCATCAACAAGCAAAGTCGTTCTAATCTCCAATCAGTGTTGTTCCATGTAGACAAAAAATGTAGACTACACGATTGTCTACGTGTAGACAATTCAACGTATACAATTCCTGATTGTCTACATGCCAATGTCAACAATGTAGACAACGTAGACATTAAATTTTTCTTATTATGTTTCGTCTAATAAATCAGAGCTCGAGCCAAAATCATTGTCATCAATCAAAACAATCATAGAGACATCGCCGGATTAAGATGTCGCAGGTGATTGGGATTGCTTACAGGCATTGCTTTCGTAAATAAATTTTTAGGATATGAATATGCTTTTTTTTAACAAATTTTTATTTACCTGTGCAGTATTTTGTAGATTTTTGTTGCACACTGTACAATATGCTACAAATTTGTTATTGTTTTCCATTAAAAGAAAACCTAGGTAATGGAAACCTTTATTTTTTCGTCGACCAATAGTCCAGGAAAAATAGACAAAAAAATGCCAAAGAAAGGAAAAAATTAGATCCTGGCTGAAAATTGGCAAGTTCATTGTTAATTGAGCTCTTAATAAAATGATAGAGTTCCTCACCGATCCGATGACCGCTACGTAAGTTATTCAAGGTCAAAGGTCACGAAAATGGGTTTTTTCAAATTTACTCAAAAACGGTTTGTTTTAGAGAAAAAAATTGTTCTATTTACAACCATGTTGCTGGGGTAATTTTCAACAAAAATGGTTATCAAAGTTTTGTCCGTAGTATTTACCGTTAAAAAGTTATAGCACTTTAAAGAATCGTAAGTATCGCCATATTTCGCATTTTCTCCCACATTACTGATAATTACTTAAAACCAGTTTGTTTTAGAGAAAAATTTTGAAGTACAAACTTGTAGATGAGGAAATTTTCACAAAAACGGTTTTAGAATTTTGTTCGTAGCAAGTACCGTTAAAAAGTTATAGCAATTTACTGACGTTCTGACAAATATTGTTGTGGCACCTAATCTGATATGATAATAGAGCAATCACTAATGAAGTCCATGAAAACAGATGGAGGAATATCTAGGGGGAGAAGTGCTCAAGAAAGCGTTCTGAGCAAATGGGTGTTCGGAATGCATTCACTGAATATAGTTTGTGAAAAGTTGGAAGATCTTTGCAATGTAAAACTGGATACGTCCGATCAACATCTGGATGCGAGAGATTCACGTGTGCAAAGAGATAATGCTCTAAAACTTCTAGAATGGTTTTCATGTCATGACCCTTTCCCTAAACTTTCTCACATAATGTCTATATCGAATGGAATCATCGGCAATGACAGTAGCAACTGTTACAGAGCTTATGAAATTGGTCTCATTTCTATGGAGTGTATGAAAAACCTAACATTTGCTAATATTTAATTGAAAGGAGCAAACAGAGTAGCTTCCCTTTCAACTGTCAACAGTTCGATAAAAGAGCATGGTAAAAAAGCTGCAATTGATCCTCTGTTACTTTTTCAACGAATAAGTATAACTAAACAATTTGAAGACCAACTGCAGACATTTTTAACATACGAGTTGGCTCCTTATCCATTGTCAATTTTTGATGTGATTGGTATGCGAAAAAATAAAAAATCTTCCCTTTATGAATTGTTAAAGCCAGTTGAAGATAACATTGATTATAATAATGTTACATACATCATCGATGGAGGATTTTTACTGCATCGTGTTTTATGGAATCGAGAGAACTCATTTCATGCAATTTTTGATAGCTATATTAACTATGTACAAAAGCATTTTGGCAAAAATGTCACTATTGTTTTCGATGGTTATAAAGATGAAGGTAACAATATAAAAGAGCAGCGTCGTCGGTGTGCTTCAGCTCCGTCATCAGCTGATATTTTGTTCGATATATCAATGAAGGTCTCAACTTCCCAACAACAATTTCTTGATAATGCAAACAACAAAAGTATTGTATTGTTGTAGGAGAGGATGTCGACCTACTAGCAATACTGATAACACGCGCTCCTCCAGACAAAAAGATCTATTTTCGGAAACCAGGTAAAGCTAAAATGAAAAATAAATTATACTGTACTCACAGTTTAGTCGCTTACCCAAAATGTCGAGCTCACATCTTATTTTTGCACGCATTTACTGGTTGTGATTCAACTTCTGCTCTCTAGAACAAAGGCAAGCTTTTCGAAAAGAGTGACGATCTGATAAAATATGCCGAAGTGTTTGCCAGAGCCGATTGTCCTCCAAATATTATTTTTGAATATGGTATACGTCTACTTCTACCATCTTACAAAGCACATTCGACAGAAGATAATATCGATGCATTAAGATATTCCACATTTGTCCGACAGACTAGGCTCAACAAGGCTGTACAATTATCTTACCTTCCTCCAACATCTGCTGCTGCTCAACAACACCTTTTTAGAGTGTACTATCAAGTTCAAGCTTGGTTGGGAAGAGATAATACTAATCCGGAAAGCTGGGGATGGGCATTAAGAAATAATGTTTTGGAGCCTATAACCACTCTGCTTCAACCAGCACCGGATGAACTTCTTACAACAATATTTTGTAACTGTAGTAAAGGTTGCAGTTTTAATTGTGGTTGTCCAAAAGCGGGATTAAGTTGTTCTTTAGTTTGTGGTCAATGTCATGGAAAGTCATGTACAAACTCAGTTCAAATTGATCCAATTTTGTTTGCTAAACATAGTGGAATAGGCCTACGAGGGATACCACATACAAAAAAACGCGCCTGGCACTTGACTTGGTAGTGTGGAAGAATGTGCAAAATAGGATTACTTTTTGCGATACTTACGATTCTATAAATTGCTATAACTTTTTAACCGTACTTGCAACGAACAAAATTCTAAAACCGTTTTTGTGAAAATTTCCTCATCTACAAGTTTGTGCTTCAAAATTTTTCTCTAAAACAAACTGGTTTTAAGTAATTATCAGTAATGTGGGAGAAAATGGCGATACTTACGATTCTTTAAAGTGCTATAACTTTTTAACGGTAAATACTACGGACAAAACTTTGATAACCATTTTTGTTGAAAATTACCTCAGTAACATGTTTGTAGAACAATTTTTTTCTCTAAAACAAACCGTTTTTGAGTAAATTTGAAAAAAACCCATTTTCGTGACTTTTGACCTTGAATAACTTACGTAGCGGTCATCGGATCGGTGAGGAACTCTCTCATTTTATTAAGAGCCCAATTACCAATGATCGTGCTAATTTTCAGCCAGGATCTAATTTTTTCCTTGCAAAAAGCTATTTTTCCTGGACTACAATATTTGAATAAAAACTCAAATTAACACCTGAAATTTTCCTAAATGAAGTAAACAATGTGACAGAGAAATCAAGAATGACAGATTGGCTGGCATGCTTTGTCTACATTGTCAACACTATAGTCGACATTGTCTACATTGTCGACACCATACTCGACATTGTCTACATTGTCTACATTGTCGACACAATTGTCTACGCATTAATGTAGACAATCAAAGTCGACACGTAGAGGAACAACACTGTCTCCAATCTGGGGCCTATTTCACAAATCATACATCACATACAATGTATGATTTTGAAAGGTTTGATGTATCATTTCTGTTTCACAGAATTGTTGTATGACCACTGTCATACAACATTGTAATCGACTGGAATATTTCCAATGAGATTCTGTAATTTGATGTAATGTATGATAATCAATTTATTGTAATGATGTATGTAATGTATGTGATGTATGATCTGTGAAACAGGCCCCTGATGCTACGTTAATATTTTATGTATTCATTTTTCTTCCCATGAAGTTAAGAAAAAAATAATGACGGCCAAACGAAATGCTTGTAAGAAGCTTAACACTTGCTTATTTAATGATCAAAACAAAACAAGAATATATTTAAATGATTCATTTACAAAATACACAAGAAAATTATTTATGGCAGCTAAGAAAACTAAGGTTGAAAAAAAGTTTAAGTATTTATGGTTTAAAAATTCAAACATTTTTATGAAAAAGGCTGAAGGTAGTGAGGTTATTGTTGTAAGATCATAATATGAAGATTTATCTTCTGTCCAAAGGCAATAGCATGTTTGAAAAATTTAATCTTGCATACGATAACCCCACTACCCGAACCATAAGTAACGGGTGATTTTTTTGAGGTTAGGATTTTCATGCATTAGTATTTGACAGATCACGCGGGATTTCAGACATGGTGTCAAAGAGAAAGATGCTCAGTATGCTTTGACATTTCATCATGAATAGACTTACTAACGAGCAACGCTTGCAAATCATTGAATTTTATTACCAAAATCAGTGTTCGGTTCGAAATGTGTTTCGCGCTTTACGTCCGATTTATGGTCTACATAATCGACCAAGTGAGCAAACAATTAATGCGATTGTGACCAAGTTTCGCACTCAGTTTACTTTATTGGACATTAAACCAACCACACGAATGCGTACAGTGCGTACAGAAGAGAATATTGCGTCTGTTTCTGAGAGTGTTGCTGAAGACCGTGAAATGTCGATTCGTCGCCGTTCGCAGCAATTGGGTTTGTGTTATTCGACCACATGGAAGATTTTACGCAAAGATCTTGGTGTAAAACCGTATAAAATACAGCTCGTGCAAGAACTGAAGCCGAACGATCTGCCACAACGTCGAATTTTCAGTGAATGGGCCCTAGAAAAGTTGGCCATTTTGAGGGAAAACTTCGGAGAACAATTCATCTCAAGGAATGGACCGGTAAGTTGGCCACCAAGATCATGCGATTTGACGCCTTTAGACTATTTTTTGTGGGGCTACGTCAAGTCTAAAGTCTACACAAATAAGCCAGCAACTATTCCAGCTTTGGAAGACAACATTTCCGAAGAAATTCGGGCTATTCCGGCCGAAATGCTCGAAAAAGTTACCCAAAATTGGACTTTCCGAATGGACCACCTAAGACGCAGCCGCGGTCAACATTTAAATGAAATTATCTTCAAAAAGTAAATGTCATGGACCAATCTAACGTTTCAAATAAAGAATCGATGAGATTTTGCAAATTTTATGCGTTTTTTTTTTAAAAAAAGTTCAGATAACAAGTCGTTTCTTATAATTCACCAAAATTACGTAGTATGCGTCAGAATTTCGATTTATTGATAGCAAATCTTGAAGTTTTCACAAAACTGCCGGAAATAATTTTTGTATCCGAAATTTGGATCTATTCATGTGAAACAAATCATTATAGTATTCCGGGTTATAATTTTTACGCAAATATTAACGATAGCTATTCTTCTGGTGGAGTTGGAGTTTTTGTAAGTAACTTGTTTGATTGCGATGTAAGGGTGATTGATTTTATAAGTGCAGATGTCATTGAGGTGTGTTGCAATATAGAAGGTGAAGTATTTTCGTTTATATGTGTTTATAGATTGCATGCCTTGTCTTCAAATTCTTTTATTGAGGAACTTTTCAATTTTTTGTCCCACAATGCAACTAAAAATCTTGTTATTGTAGGCAATTTTAATATTGATATGTTGACCGATTGTTCAATATCTGATACATATAAAGTACTTATGTCTGAAAATGGTTTTACTTCATACGTAAATAATATTACAAGACCAAGTTCTTATAGTTGTCTTGATCATGTTTTTTGCGCGTTTCAAAAATATTCCAGCTGACCTTCCTTATGGGATCAATTTTGATCTGCTTATAACCGATCAAAATATGACAGGTTTATACCTAGAATGTGTTAAATATAGCAAACTTAGAGTAGACTATAACGTTCAAAACTTGGTCTCCAAAGTAAACTACCAAAACTTAAATAACAAATTGCTTTTGGAGAACTGGGAATGTGTTTGGCTGAAAATGATGCACCAAAAGCTTATGACCTCTTTTTAAAAATTTTAACAGACCATATAAATTTATCTAGCGTTACAATTGCTCAAAAGAAATCAGAAAAAAGTCTGAAGCCTTGGATTAAACAATCTCTCACTAAAAAAATTAAAATTAAAAATAAATTATGGAAAAAATGCGTCAAATATCAATCCAACTCAAATTTAAAAATTCGGTACAAGCTGTGCAAAAATATAAATAAGGAAATTAAAGCCGCAAAGCTTAATTACTATCGTTCAAAAATAAACACAGCCAAAGGAAATGTAAAAAAAGAGTGGCAAGTAATAAATAGTATTTTAAACCGTAACAGTTCGACTAATATAAATTCTATTGTGCTTAGAAAAGGAAATGAAAAGATTTCAAATCCCATAGATGTCGCGAACGAATGTAGTAACTGTTTTGAGTCGATTGGACAGAATCCTGCCTCTCAAAGTTCTAACGTCTGGAGTAGCTTTTCTGAAAATCAAATGTCGCAAAGCAATAGTTTCTTTTTTGATCCTATAACTGGATTTGATGTTTTAAAAACTATTAATTATTTAAATAACTGATTTTCGCATGGCCGATATAATATTTCAAATATACTTTTAAAACGAATTGGATTGAACCTAGTTGACATACTATCACATATTTTCAATTTAAGTATTAGTTCAGGGATATTTCCAGATGAACTTAAGGTTGGTATAGTTATCCCCCTTTTCAAGAAAGAAAGCAAAGAAGACAAATCTAACTATAGACCAATATCCTTGCTGTCTTCAATTTCAAAGGTATTCGAAAAACTTATTAAAACTAGAATGCTGGCTTATCTGAATAGAATAAATTTTTTTAGTCCAATGCAATTTGGTTTTAGAACTGGACGATCTACGGAAGATGCTCTTTTAGATTTTTTTGTATTCTGCAAAGTGTTTTAGATCGTAAATATCACTGTACTGGACTTTTCGTGGACATAACTAAAGCATTTGATATGGTAAACCATAAAATCTTGCTGGACAAGCTTGATAAAGCTGGTTTTCGCAATAGCACTTTAAAATGGTTTGAGTCTTATCTTAAAAATAGAATGCAGTTCGTGAAACTTCAAAATAGCTTCAGTTACCCTAAAATTAGTCACCTAGGAGCCCAAAAGATTCTGTACTTGGACCAGTTTTATTTCTAATTTACATAAATTCTCTTTTCTCACTTCCAATAATTGGGAGAATCAAAGCCTTTGCAGATGACCTTGGAATTGCCTATTGTTCATCTAGTCCTTTAAATCAAATATGTGAAATAAATCATGATGTTCATCTGCTTAGATGTTGGTTTGCGAAACATGAGCCTATAGTTAGCAATAAAACTAAACTTATGTTCTTTAGTCTTACTCGTAAAATATCGCCTGACATTCCCATAGTTTTCCATTCACATGAATGTGTCTACTAATTATCAAGTTTGTAGAAAAAACTGCTTTACAATCTAAAGTGTAGAAGACTTTAAATATCTTGGTATTACTTTTGACCAAAGTTTAAGCTGGACCAAACACATATCGCTTTTAAAGAACTATCTGTTTTTATCTAATCGCAATTTTTATCATTTGAGGAATCATTGCTCCTTGAAAATGTTGAAGATGAGCTACTATGGAATTTTCCATTCAAAATTGGAATATGGTATTTGTTGCTGGGGTGGAGCATATGTGAATCATCTTAAGCAGCTTACTGTCTTACAAAAATCAGCGATTCGAAATGTTTGTAAAACTCATCGACTAGCTAAATCAATGCAATTATTTAGACATCTGTAAGTCCTACCTGTTCGTCATTCTTTTTATTTTAAAGTTCTGGAAGAGTTTTTTAAAAGATCAGGTTATTTGCAAAGTCCAATTTCGGACTTAAGAAATCTTCGTAGCAACTCTGCTTATTTGGTCAATATTCCCTCTTTTCGCACCACTAGTTACAGAAACTCTTACCCAATTATTTCTTGTAAACTGTTTAATACACTAGCGGTTAATATTCGTAAGTTAAGAATTCTGAATATATTTTTAAAAGAATTAAAAGTGTGGCTTCTTGATTTGGATCATCGTGCTATCGAAATGTTAATTCAATTTCCTTTATAATAAACTAACATTGTTTCTGAAATTTTTATTAAATTCTTTTGTTTTTGTATTGAATTACGATAATAAATAATAATGTTGAACTACTTGTTTAATTGTATAAATACAAACCTTTAATTGTACACCCCACACAAAAAATGTATTAATTAGATGTGCCATTAACGCTACTTTGTTTCTTAAATAAATTATGGCACTAACTATTCTTATTTTTATATTTAAGCTATTAAGGATTAACATGTAGTTTTTGTAAATAAGAATAAAGAAATTTGAAATTGAAAATTGAATTGAAATTATGCAAGAACAAAAATTATAAGTCGTTGTAGTGGTTTCTTAAAAAAAAAACTTTTATATACAAACTTTTTAAAAGCTTTTTAAGAAAAAATTTTGATACGCCAATTTAAAGTTTTTATTATTGCTCGAATAAAAATTAAATTTGCAAACAAAATATTAAGCCGTTTCTGAGATATTAAATTTTCCAAAAAAGAAAAAATAGATTTTTTTTTCAAAAATTCAAAAAATATTTAATTTAAAGTTTTGAAATGCAATGTGCTCTAGACTTTTTAGAAGCTTCTCTATAAAAATTTTCATTAAGATCCGTTATGTGGATAATGAGAAATTCAAAAGTTGTAATATCTTAATTTCAAATTTGTTTGTATTAAATTAAAGATCGTAAAAATTAATTGGAAGAAAAAAAAAATTATCAAAATTCTAGGCGCCGTTTTCATGAAAAATACGATTTTGAAAATTATTTTTTTTTTAATTTTTAGCATTTGTATGGTAGGTACCTTTATTTTTAGGTAAAATCAAATTTTTTTCTCACATCTTATAGATTATATTGAGAAACTTTTATTTATCAAGTTTAAGAAAAATCTAATCTAGCATGGGGTTTTCGAAATATTGAGTTTTGAAAAAAACATTTTGAAGTTTTTTTTAAAATCCAAAAATTTTTTTTTTGAAAATTTGAGTACACAATTCTAGCAAAAAAAAATTATCAAAATCGGTTTTACCGTTTTTGAGAAAATCAAAAACAAAAAAAATGTTCCATGGGGGGGTACCCTCAATAACCATTTTTCGGAAAATTTTTTTCATCCAATACCTAGCTTTAATTAAATGAAATTTTTTTGTATTTTTATTTTTAAAATCTGTCGAACAGTTTTTGAGAAAAAAAAATGTTTATAAAATTTCGAAAAAAATCGTATGGCAGGTACCGTTATTTTTGGTCTTAAAAAATCAAATCAAAAAACATCCGGGGGGGGGAAATTAAAACCTATATCTACCAAGTTTGAAGAAAATCGGCCGAGTCTACACGGCAATCGAACGGACAGACAGACAGACAGACAGAATTGCGAGACCCACTTTTTTGGTCTTCGCTATCATCGTAATGTCAACTTTGATCAAAATTTCGAGTTCGATTTCTTTTACGAATGCATAACTTGCCTTATAGTACCTATAAGTCGCAAGTAAAAATGAAAAAGAATACACACATACACCAGCGCCATCTGTTTCTTTCAGTTTGGCGACATCTATCGGTCATTTTCTGAAGCAATTTATTCAATGCATTAGTGTTTTCAAAAAGTGAAACATTTCCTTTTTGGTTTTTTTAGATGGGAGATAGAATTTTAAATTGAGTTGGAAAAGGAGAGCAGATTTTTTTAACATTTTCACTTTTCAAGTTAATAAGATAAAAAATTTTTTTTACTGCCGCGATATGAATAAAATGCACGACTGGATCGCACGAACTTGCTCTTATGTAAAAGTACTTTGGAATTTAAGATACATTTTATAAATATAAAACATGGATTTAATGAGATAATAATGTTCAAACTTCATAAAATACATTTTAAAACGTAATTTAAAAATTCATTCGTGCATCGGTTTTCAAGATATTGAATTTTCAAAAAAAAATTTTATTATTTTTGTAAAAATCCAAAAACTATTTTTTCGAAAAAATTTTTAGTTTATATTTTTTCAAATGCAAAGCAGCTCCAGCATAAAAATTGATATGCAAATTGTTAGTACTTAATAAAATACATTTTAAAACGTAATTTAAAAATTTATTCGTGCATCGGTTCTCAAGATATTGAATTTTCAAAAAAAAATTGTATTATTTTTTTCAAAATCCAAAAACTATTTTTTCGAAAAAATTTTTAGTTTATATTTTTTCAAATGCAAAGCAGCTCCAGCATAAAAATTTTGGTTAAAATCGTTAGAGCCGTTGGTGAGAAATTCGAAAATCAAAAAAAAACGGTTCATGACAGGTACCCCCAAAATTTTTTTTGACCAAAATATAGTCCATGTCCATAATATCACACTCAATTTTTTTTATCAAAATCGTTAGAGCCGTTTTCGAGATAAATAAGATTTTGTATTACGGGTGTATGGGGGGTACCGGTAGTTTTGGAGCTAAAAAAAAAATTTCAATTTCTCCTCTAGGGAATCACCGAAGACCCTTAACTACCGAGTTTAAAGAAAATACCTCTGGTAGTTTAGGCTGCAGTTCGAGGTACAGACATACAGACATACAGACAGACAGACGGAATTGTCGGACCCACTTTTTTCGTCTTCGCTATCATCGTAATGTCAACTTTGATCAAAATGTCGAGTTCGATTTTTTTTCCAAATGCAGAACTTGCCCTATAGTACCTTTATCGCAAGTAAAAAATGATGCGAGTGAAAGTTTTAGATGTAACACAAAATTCACAGGTTAACGTCACTTAGGCGACGTGGGTTCGATTCCTATATTATGGCCATAACAACAGCTGAAGGACAATGACATAAAATAATCGAAGCAAAAATTCTTAATGTGTCAAAAATGTGGATAGTTTTGAAAGTTTGTTTACCATTAACTGTTTTCCTTTGGACTCCAGGATAGAGTGCTTAGTAGGTACTTCTCATTGCATTCAACAATTTAAAAAAATCATGAATTCTCTCTCTTTTATTGAATGATAATGAATTAATTAAATAAATTGGCGCTCGAATTTCGAGAGCTGGGTCGGCTAGTTAATTTTAGTCAGTGTTGTTTCATGTAGACAAAAAATGTAGACTACACGATTGTCTACGTGTAGACAATTCAACGTATACAATTCATGATTGTCTACATCTAATAACAACAATGTAGACAACGTAAACAATCATAGACACATCGCCGAATTTTTAAACACCAGAAGAGAAAATAACGGAACTTTTTTTCTTCTCAATTTATTTGATTAGTGATGCCATTCAAAAAAAAATAGTAGTGTCATTCCCATTTTAACTTTCTACAAAACGCATTTTTACAGGGTGCGGTTATACTTATTTATGTATACTTATTTGCTCTGTACTAGACTAATTGAGCACTTTGTTGGGTAAAATATATACATCCATATTTTTATGTAGATAATTTTTCTATTTTCAGAAGGCCAATGGATGTGTGCTGGAGGGGAAGGCAAGGATGTGTGTCAGGGTTTTGGTGGTGCTCCATTATTTATACAAGAAAGTGGAATCTATTCGCAGGTAACCATAAACTTCTACATACAATATATAAGTTTTGCTTACTTTTATTGATATCTTAGATTGGTATTATGTCTTTCGGATCCGATAACTGTGGTGGCCTGCGTATACCAAGTGTTTATACTTCGGTGTCACATTTTTCAGACTGGATTCATGATAATACACCCCTGGATTGATAAATTAAACAGCAAAATAAAGAGCTATATTTCACAGATTATTGTTTATAGGATTATATGTTCTTTTTTTAGCTTCGTCGGCAAATTAAAAAGAATTAAACCATTATTTCCCATTCCGTTCACTTAACATATAAAGAGAATTAACGTTGGTTAAACAAACAAAAAAGTTCTAAGCAATCGTGGTCCTAAAAACTTTTATTAAAACATTGAAAAAAAAAATTAAATTAATAAACAAACACAGAAATGTACGACCATGGAAATAGGTGAAGAATCTAATTTAGTTAAATGAAACCCTCTTTTTTTTACTTTTATTAAGGAAAAGTGTTCAGAATATCAACGTATATACATAGGTGCAAAGTTCAGGACCGTGCGCCTGCTCACAAGAACTACGAGTTCAAGTTACGTTTTTCATACACTGAAAATAAAATCTAGGTATATATGACAAAAATGTAGGTTGATCTGATAAAAATTTTGTCAATATACGCCCAACAAAAAGTTTTGTCAAATTGATAAAAATTACAGAATTTTGTTGTGGTAACAAAAAATATTTTGTTGTATCCACAATAATATTTTGTTATGCTAACAGATTAATTTGTTGAAATAACAAAAAAATTTTTTTTTCAATATGACAAAATTTTGTAGAATTTACAAAATTAATTTGTCATATTAACAATTCTTTTGTTGTATTACCATTTTTTTTGTTAGTGTTATTGTTTTTTTATTATTATCGGATTAACAAAATTAGTTTGTTAAATTAACAAAATTGTTTTGTTAAATTAACAACATTGTTTTGTTAAATTAACAAAATTGTTTTGTTAAATTAACAAAATTGTTTTGTTACATTAACAAAATATTTTGTTAAATTAACAAAAAAAAATATCTTGTTATATTTTGTTAAATTAACAAAATATTTTGTCAATTCAACAAAATATTTTGTCAATTTTACAAATTTCTTTTGTTAAATCCACAATACGATCTCACATGCAACCATGTGTGAGGGCGTATGGACAATACGCAATTTTGTTAAGTTCAGTTAATGTTACATCGATTTTTAACAAAAACCAAATGTGAACTATATCATACACAAAAGAAATGTCAAGATCAAAAAAATATACGTGCATAATTTTTTGGTTTCCTTACAAAATATTTGTCATTTTAACAAAAATGGTTTCATTTTTTGTTAAATTGATAACACAAAATTAATAAAAACTTTATGATAATGACAACATTTACAAAACAGATTTTTTGTAGATACAACAAACATTTTGTTAACCTCACAAAAAAGCTTGTCGATGTCACAAAAATCTCTGTTTTATTTTGTTATATTAACAAAACTTGGTTTGTTAAACTGATAGTATTATTTGTAGTACATATTTTGACAAAAAATTATACTGAATTATAAAAATTTTGTGAAATCAACAAAATCATTCTTTCGTATTGAAAGAGTTTTAATCAAAACGATAAAATTGTTTTGTTAAAGGTCAACAAAACGTTTTTGTCATATTTTCTAGGAATTTATTTCCTTATCTTTCTTATTTATCTCGAAAACGGCTCTAACGATTTTGATAAAAAAATTACGTGTGATATTATGGACATGAACTATATTTTGGTAAAAGAAATTTAGGGGGACATGATATTACATGATATCATAGAATGTTTTTTTTGATTTTCGAATTTCTCATCAAGAAAATCGTTTTTGGATTTTTAACAAAATAATACATCTTTTTTTGAAAATTCAATATCTTGAAAACGGATACAAGAATAAATTTTTAAATTACGTTATATAATGTATTTTATTGAGTAGATACTAACAATTTGCATGTCAATTTTTTTTATAAAAATTTTGAGGAAAATTCAGTACACAAAAAACATGTTTCTCCCTACAGCCTAAGCCACTAGACCTATGTTCTTCAATCCCGATAATTAATGGTCTTCGGTAGTTCCCTAGAGGGGAAATTGAAATTTTGTTTTAGCTACAAAACCAACGGTACCCCCATACACCCGTATTGCAAAATCTTATTACATATATCTCGAAAACTAAAAATTTTCACCAGGAGTCCCCTCAAGTTTTATATAATATTGTATATAAAAAAAAATATTCGAAACAAATATTTTTTTTTTGTGTTTTGAAAAAAAAAATTACAATTTATTTTTTGAAAGACCAATATCTTAAAAACTTGTGAACGATTATTTTTTGAAATTATTTCCTAAAATCTATATTACTAAGAACTTAAAATTCGAATCCCAAATTTCGTTCTAAAAAATTTGAAAGAAATTTGTTATATAAAAATTACTTTAATAAAACGATTTTTAAACTTTATTTGCGTAAATTCATACTTTTCCGGAAATCAGGCAGTTCCACACATTTGAACATTTTTATCTCATTGAATCCATGTTTTATATTTATAAAATGTATCTTAAATTCTAAAGTTGTTTTACAACAAGTTCATGCGAACCAGTCGTGCATTTTATTTACTACTTGTTTTTTATCTTATAATTATTCTCCACTGTAAGATCTAGCGCTAATTTCAGCGCCACCACCAGGCTAGAGTTTGCAATACAAAATCACGCTCCATGATAATACTATAGGTTATATATACAAAGATATAACGCAATCATTTCTACATTGGGTCATGTTACATTTAAAACTCTACAACTTGTGTGTCCGAAATATTTTTTTCAAATAACGGGTATGGCAGAGTTCTGAGAAGTAAGTATTTGATCATAAAAAGAATAGGAATCCTGTATACAAAACCTATAGGAGTGCACAAATGCATGCATTTTCAAATAAAGGTTTCAATACTTTTTTTTGTCAGTAACGTATTTTATGCAATTTTAGACCGAGTCGGCCTTATTTCGCTTTTAATTTAAAAAGACATTTAGATAAAGATTCCTAACGAACGTGGCGTGCAGATTTGCCCCCTTGAAAATTTACCGTTGAATGGAGTCACACATATTTCAAACACATTCAACATTTTGATTTAATTCTATTTTATTTAATAAAGTTTTGGTCATGTAATTAATTTTGAGTTACCTATACGGTAACCTATGTTAATCACATTTAGACAAAACGTTTAAGAGAATAAATGCTTAGAATATGAAAGTTTAACAATAAACGAGTATTTTGGTGGTACTTTGAACAATTTGCCTGTAAATTGGACAAAGAATTCGGTTATTAACCTTTATTCCAAAGTTTGCCTTCAATCAAGAAATTCTGAAAATTTGAGAAAATAATAACTCAAAATTGTGTCGATGTTTTTATGAAGGATTTAAGAAAATAATAGTTATGTTTCGGAAAACATAGCTATTATTTTCTTAAATCCTTAATCGAAAAAACGAAAACTATATTTCTTACCCTTCCTATCTATTGTTTTCTGAAATATATGAGAAAATCTTTAAAGATGTACTCCCCTTTTACTCTAAATTGTACACGTTTCGTCTCGTTATTAAATACTTCAAACGCTATTTCCATGTTTTAACAGAGGGAGAACGCCGAATTTCGGCATTCGGCGCTATTTCGCTCGGCATTATTTCACGGCACCATCTATAAGTATATTTGCAAAGCAAAATAATTAGTCAGAACCTTTAAATTCAAATTGCATTCTAATACTAATGAAACAATATTTATCAAATGATGCATTTTAAATAAATAAAAAATTGAAAACCAAAAGTTAAAAAAATTTTGAAAGCAGAATTTTCAATAGAATTTTAAAAAAGAAGAATTTTGAAACCAATATTTGTATTGAATTTTGACTGAATTCATCGATATTTTGTGGAATCAAGAAAGATGGTTAAAAATTATTTTCTCTTCGAAAACTTTTTATTTTTGTGAAAAAGTTAAAGCAAATTCACAAAAAGCTATAAAAAACCTTAAAAGGTTTGCTTACAAAAAATAATTGTGTGCATATAGAAAACTTTAGAATAGTTTGTATGCATATAAATGTATGCATCAATTCTAGAAATTTATGAATATTCACACAAAAACTAAAAAAAATATTTTCACGCCAATACGAGTAGAACATTTAAATTAATTTGTACTTATTTGGGCTTAAATGATCCATGAAATGGATGCAATTAATAAAAGACTAATTCATCTTCTGTTACCCTACGTTTCGCTGGCTTTTTTCAGGCTTCTTCAGGGGTTTTTATTTTTATTTATCTAAACAACCAATGATACAATGTTATTTTTAATACTACAACGTCGTGTACCAAATTCCATGTAAAAAATGCAATATGATATACATAGGAACAACAAAACGCAAACTGGCTGTCAGAATCTCAGAGCATGAAGCTGATATAAGAAGAAGAACAACAACAACAGCACTCTCGCATCATATGACTGACAACGATCATATGGCTGACTTTGAAAACGTTAAAATACTTGACAAGGAGAGCCGCACTTCCACCCGCTACACACTAGAAGGTCTTCGGATTCAGCAAAACATAAAAACAACGATGAACCATCATACGAGTATGATGACGCACTCCGCACTGATCCCGAACCGGCTAAAACATACTACTTAGTATCTAGGCTTATCATTTTTTTCAGGCTGTTTACAAATTCATCATTGGACTCGTGATCGTGGTTTAAAGACTTTACAGGGTTACGTGGAAAACCCAATCAGGATTTAACACAACAACAAACATCATTATCAAATATCATTGACGGTGGGAATTAAAAGGGTTACACGTATTTATCCCATTGCTTCGTATTACGATTTTTTGTTGTTGTCTCATTGTGTTTAGGGAATCTATTTTGTAAGTGAATTTTTTGTATCTTACATTAAAAATAGTTATCTACTACCGTATTTGTGTGTTTTTTTCTTTTGTTTGGGGTTTGTTACAAGGGATTTGGAATGGTTACTAAACCATTATTATGACGGACAAATATGATTTTCTATAAGATACATTTATAAAAAAGTGTTTAATATTTTTTTTATTGGGTTTGTTGTATTGTATGTAGAAGGATAACGATCGCCTACGCAACATATAAAAGTTAATTTTAGGGCTTAGTTATAGTTTAGGGTTAAGATACTTTTAATAAACTTTTCTTTTTTCTTGTTTGGCCGAGAAGTCTGCTTTTTTTTATTTACCGTGTGGGATAAGTTGTGAAAAGGGCAAGAAACTCCGTAATTCCAACGCACTTTTTCGACCCATGAAGTTATACCCCTATGGTACCTCGACAAGCAACAGCTTCTACTGTTGGAATCTTCCATAGAAGAAGAAAAACAGCATTTGTCAGCCCTTTCATAAAAAAGGTGATCGATCCTCCAACTCCTCCTATCGAAAAATTGCACTTACGTGCTTTTTTTCCAAGGTCGTGGAGTAGCTGACCGATTATCACCTCAAGAAATATCTCGGCAATACGGCAATCGCAGCAACCGCTCAACTGCTGATCTAATGGTATATCTCACCAAGGAGTAAAACAGATCTTTACATTGTTTTGAAAAGTAAGGTTACTGCGCTTGATAGATTTTGGCATCAGGCTGTCTTATCAAAAATGCGTGCGTGTGTTATAAACGAAACCCTTATTCTTTAGATTAGACATAACCTTCGTTCAATAATGTTGTATTGAACGATTTCAAGTCTGATCTTCATAAGGTCTCCGTTTTGTCTCTAACTATCTCCTTCATTTTTATAAATTATTTCTTGTCTGAAACTTCTAATCCACTTCATTGTTTTACCGATGGCTCTACCCTCAGCTTCTCATGTTTATTCTGAAGTGCATGTCCATCTCTTCGGAAGTGGAATTGCAATGGCACCGTAACATAAGTTCATTAAACTCCAATCTTTACAGCATTGCTAAATGGCGTAAAAAAATTGTATGGAGTTTCGAAAACCCGCTTCCAAAACTCAATATCTAGTGTTTAATGTTTTAATGTCGTTGAAGCAAAATGTACCTTTCATTTTGCATTTCAATTGTCCTTGAGTTGCATTCCTTCCCTCAATCAGTTCACCCGTGATACACGTTTCACTAGAGAAAAAGAAGTACGGATTTGATGCCAGATCTTTTGCGTAATAGTCAAACGTACTAAGCTTTACTACAGGAGGTATGTACTACACAAAATAAAAGAATATTTTTATCATAACATAAAAATACATATATTTTATAATATATATGTATGTATATCAAAAACCTTGGGGACCACATCAATGCTGAAAACTAATAAACCAGTGCACAGTTGAGTGTGAAAAAAATACATTTAGAACAAAAATATTTTAATGGGTTCAGAGTAAAATATTGATTAGAAAATGGTAAACAATAAAATAAAAGAAATAGATATGTTTGTATATTAACCCTGATGGAATCTTATCAATTCGCACACACAACATAAAAGCGAGTTTGTTGGGCACAATCGTAAACTTTACTTATACATATATTATGTATATTCCATAGATTTAACAAATATTCTTTACCTTTAAGTTAAAGTTATTACTAGGAAAGCACAAACTCTGAAAAGTGTATCTTGCAATCTTGAAACTGGCTTTTAAAAACCGGACTTCTAATAAAATGTTTAGATAAAATGTTCTTCAAGGTTTGTTTACAAAGTATTGGTCAATTTTGACAGTTTATTAGAACAAAATTCTTATTAACTTAATTTTGATTGGTGGCCAACGTTTTTGACAACATGTCAAAAATTATTAAAGTGAATTTAAAGTTAATTTCTTATGAATGTAATTCTTGTACATACATATGTATTTATACAGGGTGTCCCACAGTCACCGCCCCAAACGAAAACCATAGATTCCTGAAGACATTTTAAGTCGAAAAACTTAAGAGGTCATTTTCTCGTTTTCGTCCTGTTTTCGAGTTATAACGGTTTTTATTATTTTTCCATTAACTGGCTTTATCTTTGCCAAACTGCGTCCGATTCGTGAGATTTTTTTTATAACCAATCAAGAATTTATTACAGTTTTAGTTTGTCCAAAGACTTTTTTTTCTGCGGACAACCGTTTCTCCGCAATGTTGCATCAAACCCAATTTTTCGTTTTTTAAGTAGTTTTTTCACTTTGATATCAATTTATTCAAAAAACACGTTAATGAGTATTAATTTTTTTCACTTATTATTAAAGCCTAGTTCATTTTCTAAAATTAAATATGTTTCTTTCCTTAAAGAGAATACTAAATGTAATTAACAAAAAATAAACAAACTGAGTGAATTTATAAAAAAAAAAATTTTTTAAATACAAAATTAACTTTTTCTGAGCTATTGTGGTTAAGAAAAAGACAAATAGATAAAGTTAATTAGTAAGACCGTTAACTAATGTAAACAGTAAAAATTTGCATTATGATTTGAAGGTTGTAAATGTCTTTCTCGCGTGAACTAGTGTCCGCGTCGTGTTCTTTCACTTGATACTCCATTTTGGATTTGTTATTCAAGTTGTAGTTTTTTTTCAATTATTTGCAAACAATGGATTACACTAATCAAGAATATCTGGAAATGTTATTAGTATACGCTGAAATGGGACAACTTTATCTATTTGTCCTTTTCTTAACCACAATAGCTCAGAAAAAGTTAATTTTGTATTTAAAAATTATTTTTTTTAAATTCACTCAGTTTGTTTATTTGTTGTTAATTACATTTAGTATTCTTTTTAAGGAAAAAAAAATTAATTTTTATTTAAGAAAATGAACTGGGCTTTAATAATTAATGAAAAAAATTAATACTCATTAACGTGTTTTTTTGACAAAAATGATATCAAAGTGAAAAAAACAACTTAAGAAACGAAAAAAATTGGGTTTGATGCAAAATTGCGGAGAAACGGTTGCCCGCAGAAAAAAAGTTCTGAGACAAACTAAAACTGTAATAAATTCTTGATTGGTTATAAAAAAAATCTTACGAATCGGACGTAGTTTGGCAAAGATAAAGCCAGTTAAGTGAAAAGAGAGCAAAAATCATAAAAACCGTTATAACTCGAAAACGGGACGAAAACGAGAAAATTACCTCATAAGTTTTTCGACTTAGAATGACCTCAGGAATCTATGGTTTTCGTTTGGGGTGGTGACTGTGGGACACCCTTACTCAGGAAGGAAAAAATGCTTAAAAAAAACTATACTGTAAGTTAGGTTTAGTTGTTTTTAACCTAAAGTTTCAAAAAGAATAAAACAAAAATGCCACTCTTTTTATAATTATCTTAGTATTTTTTTTTTGTTTAAAAGACTATGACCTTAACAAGAATAGTTAGTTTTTCTTCCTTTGTTTATTATTAAAAAGTACAAACTCTGAAAAGTATTTCATGCATTCCCAAAAAAAAAACTTTTAAAAATTGGGCTTCTATTAGATTTAAAGCCAAATGCTCTTCACAGTTTGCTCACAAAGTATTGTACAACATTATTTCCCATTTTATCAGAATAAATTACTTAATTACTTAATTATGTTCGGTGACAGTAGTGTGTCAATAGTTATTAAAGTGAATTAAAATTTCTTATGAATGTAATCATTCTTGTACAGACATATGTATTTATATTTTTAAAGTATCCAGGAACGAAAAGTGCCTTAAAAAAACTATCCTGCAAGTGAGACATAGCTATTTTTAACTTAAAAATTTAAAAAATAATAAAAAATAGCCACTCTTTTTATAATTAAGCAAATCTTTTTCAGATTTTGTATTGGGTAACATTTGTTGCCATTTTATTAGAATAAAATACTTATTTACTTGATTTTGATCGGTGACCATAATAAAAGGGGAATTAAAATTAATTTCTTATGAATATAATTCATGTACATACATATGTATGTATTAATCTTTCTTAAGCACACAGGAAGGAAAGGTTTTCTACATCAAAAATTAAACAAAGTGGTTTATGGTATGCTTTAAAAACAAATTCTGATGCAAAAAAACACGAATTAAGATAGAAAATGTTTTAGAATAGGGAGAAATAGAAACTTTTTTAATATTTATCTTAGAACTAGATTTTGTTTAAAATGTCTTAATTTTGTTTCCCTTTCTACCTAAGCTTATAACTACATAAAAAGTATAAACTATGAAAATTATTTTTCGCAATATGAAGACAGACTTTTAAAAACCGGACTTATATTATATTCATAGACCAAGATTCTTCAGATTTTATTAAAAAGTACTGCTTAAATTTCCTTATCATTTTATTAGAACAAATTTTTTTTTGCTTTTTCATTGTCTTACTAAAAAAGTTGTATGTACTTAGTTTTGATTGGTGACCATAGTTTTGGAGAGCATATCAAGTATTATTAAAAGGAATTCCAAATTAATTTCCTATAAATGTATTTGTTGTATTTTATAGTACTTAAGCTCACAGACAGGAACGTTTTTTGACAGCTGATTTATAACAAACAGCAACATTTTTTACGAGTATTTGTTTTAAAAAACGTTTTCTCGTGAATTTCGAAATTCTACAGTGTCCAAAGTAGGGACCAGTTCTTGGCGATCTTCCATTCCCATGGCACTTCGCAAACTTCGGTTTCCTCTTCTCCATCCATGAAAGCGTTCAATTGTCCACCAACGTCTGTAGCAGCAAAACCAAAAGAGCAATATTAATCCAATGACAGCAATGGTAATTATAATGATCTTGAAAGCACTGATTTTTGATTTTGATGGAGGACAAGGATTAATATCAATATCAAACCATTTGCTTAGTGCACTACCAGCAGTGGTAACAACTCTTACGGAAAATTTATTGTATATTTTTTTTTCATTTAAGTCAATCAAAAATGTATATCCATTGGTTTCAAATTGTTTTCTAGTAAAACAGTAAGTATGTCTAACGACTATCGTAGGAGTTTTAACTGGTTGGCTATTCCGAAATTGTAATAGATAATTTAGTACAGCTCCATTTGGAGTCGGAGGCTCAGAAAATTTAACGAAATATCTAAAGGTTGTTGCTTCTTTGCAAGAATATGCATTAGTGACTAAATCGAAATGTTTAATAATGGCTGTTCTGTCACTGTGCATGTAATATGTTCCACAGCCCACGTCGTTGCATGCAAAAAAAAAGAAAGTATATCTTGTAAAATGCTTGAGACCTTTAACCGTATAATTTTCATATTTTATATCGAAAACGGAGATGTTCGTCCGATAATCATTATTGACCATACTGTGACAATTTTTCCTTGAACTTATACTGCAGGAAAATGAACTTTCCATATCATATTTGAAATCATCATCTTCTATTTGATCACGTTTTCTTTGACAACAATCATCAAAATCTTCTAAGCCACTCTTTCCATAGTATTCGAAATGTTGTTTACAGTAGGATCTTGTGTCAAGCATTTCTAAATCTATTGCATGTTCAAATATTTCTAAAATAAAGTATTTCACGACCTCTGGTTTCTTATTTCGAGGAATCCACATAAATGTTATATTTTCATGCGATTTTTTCAATGTGACCAGCTTTGGTGCAGTGGGAAGATCAGGTTTGGTTAAGAATTTTTTCAAAGAAGACCTTGCTGAATAATATTCTTTTTCTGTAAAAGTCTTGACTAGGTAATCATAATATGTATAGGGCAATAGATTGGATATATTATACATATAATGGGATGAGTTTTGCTCAGCAATATCAGTGTTGAACATTAGCTCCCGTTGCCAGTGAACTCTGCAAATAAACAAATCTCGAAAATATAAAAACGTAAGAGAAAATATATTTGTATAGAAACCTCATGCAAATATCGTCGTCAAGTTCACTTTCTTCTCCTTGATTATTTTTAGCCTCACGGTAAATTATTTCTACTTGTTCAGCCGTTTGATTTTTCGCCCAGGAAATTTTAACACTGTTGTGGGTATATGCCTGTAAGGAAAAATAGAACATTAGTACGTTCAAACAAGTGTTTTACATTATATAGTCCGGTCAATTTAGACATAATAATAGTGGTCAAATAACAAAACTTCCCGGAAAGCCAAATATTGGTGGAGAGCTGGGGTTTATCATTACAAATAAAGTCTTAAAAATCTTCATCGATCCTATGTGTGCTAAAAAAGTTATGGGGGTCAAAGGTCAAAATTTTAGGTTTTTTGGATCTTTAAATTCTCTACAAAAATGGTCCTTAGAATTCTTTTCCTAAGAGTTACCATTCGTGAGGCGATTCTAAGAGTCAAATTATACATGATATTCACACATTTCTACGCCACCTGTGACGTAGTGTACTCGGCGCGTTTATTTTACCGTGGTTTCCCCTGTCATGACAATTTTAAGATAATTTTAGGGAACAATAGCCGTCAAGTTCTAGATAATAAGGTAATATTATTGATATTTTTTTTTTTTCTTTTTTTTAAATTCATTTTTATTTTTCATTTATCTTAAAACTACTTAAAGCTAGACAAAAATTCATAAAAACTAGCCTAATTATCCAATAACTTAAAACTAACTTACTGGCCCTATGCGGGCGCTCTAAGCTAAACTATATCTTAAATGTAATGCCTTTCGGCCTAAAAAACTATTTTTAATTCAAAAAAACTATATCTATTTTTTTTTGTTTTCTCGAGAAAATTTAAAAAAACTCTGATTCTTTATCTTTTTATATTTTTTATATAAAACTTACAAACTAAAGTAAAACTAAGTAAAAACTACCCAAACCAACTTAAAGTACTTAAAATAAACTAAAACTAAACTAAAACTACTTAAAAACTAGAACAGCCACAGCATTAGAGATTTTTATTTAATACATATATGTACATTAGAAGAATGTACTCACATTTTTTTTTTTTTTTTTTTGTGCCACCCTGACTGTCCTTACCTAAGAATACCCTTAAAACTATGTAAGTCGGCCAAGACAACTGGTCAACTATCGCTATCAACATTAGACAACCACCAAACTGGTTCTCCTGTCTTACCCTGTCTTTCAGGTCCCGATCGGACACAGTCCTACTGAACCGAAGTCGCTCAGCTCCGTCTTGTGCGATGACGTCTCGACTATAAAGGAGCCGCCTATCCACAGTACTACGGCCGACGTGGTAGATTAGCGGAACCGCCTCTCTATCCTGGATCAACCCTATACTATCTAGATAGAGGAATGCATTAGGTGCAATATGACCACTTAAATGCACACTATCGAAGTATTCTGTGTTGGGGTAGTAAGCCCCAAAGATTAAGCTATTTGCTGAGGTCATCGCTCTCGCAATGTGAATCCGAATCAGCTTTATCAAAAAATTATCTATTCTGTTAATGTTGGCTCCGTTGTATAGAGTCCTGTTGGAATAGTTATGTTTGTACTCTGATTCTGGTGTTCTGTGTAAACCAAAACAACGTCTAAGACACTGCCTCTCAAACACCCGAATCTTTTCCATTTGAGATGGGGCAACGTTGAACCACACCGGGCACCCATAGGCAATCATCGGCCGGATGAGGGCCATGTAGCAAATCACCTTCACCCTGGTGTCAAGCCGGCTGCTGTAAAACAACCGTTTCGTCAGGGCAAAGGCTCCCCTAGCCCTGTTCAGAGCAGCATTTATATGTCTGTCGAAATACAAATACTGATCCAACCAGATGCCAAGGTACTTTACCACACTTCTGTTCGCCAGTGGTTGCCGGTGCGGCCCTACGATCATCAGCTTACGCCAGTTCTTTCTAGTATCCCTAGGGGCTCTAGCCAACGGAGTCCTTAACAGAATCGTTTCACATTTCTGAAAGTTGATTTTTAACTTCCAGTCATCACAATATCGCTGAATCTTGTCGAAGTCACGCTGTAAGAGAATTCTGATAACCTCAACTTTTGTAGCTGTTCTGTACGCTATTAGGTCATCGGCATACGCAATTGCCTGAGTTAGACTACTTATCAGATCGCTGGTGTAAATGCTGAATAGAATCGGCGAGTTCACCGCTCCCTGCTGAAGACCATTCTTGATATCGAAGATTGCGGTAGAAGTTACATTGCCACTTTTGACAACAAACTTTCTACCATTGAGCATGTCATAAAGTATATATAATAGTGGTTTACTTATGCCGAGCCTAGTCAATTTTAGATAGAGGCCGTGGCGCGATGGACGTGTGCTCGCCTGTCAACCTCATGATGACAGGTTCGATCCCTGCCGTCGTCTATGTCGCTTTAATTCCATTAAAAACCTTCTAAAAATTGTCATCAATGGGTTGCTGGTTTACTCATTACATGTTGTTCAGATAACACTAACAACATGTAATTGAGTTAAACTAGTATGCCCAACAAGGATGAACACGAATAAAATAATGTGAATTATAAGCGACATAGAAATAAGACACGGCATTTCTCCGCTTTAGCTCAGCCGCCATCCCTGGAGATAAAAATATCTGAGACAACCACCTTCAGTATCAGAACATCGTGCCACACATCTTTCCTATCCTTCTTTCTCTTCATTAACTTCACGCCCGCGCTGTGTTGAAACATTTAAAGGGTAATCATAATCCCTTGAGCGCGGGTAGATTATAAAAAAAAACAAAAAAAGATAGAGACCCTCTAACCATACGGTGTCGAAAGCCTTCTCCAAATCAACCAGACAAGCACCTGTACACTGATTTTTAGTTTTGTTCCATTGGATATCAGAAACGAGTTTAGACGCGGCATGAATGGTGTCATGTCCCGCCTTAAACCCGAACTGATTATCTGGTATGATATTATTGTCCTCCGCCCACTTGGCCAGGGCTCTATTTATGACTTTGTCGAATACCTTGCTGATACTCGGTAGAAGACTTATCGACCGGAGATTCGCCGGATTGGAGTTGTCCTTTCCCTTTTTCGGGAGATGATGAACCACAGCTGTCTTCCACCGCCCTAGATAATATGCATTATTCAGTGCGTTGTTAAACAGTGTGGCATAAATGTCAATTGCTTCCTTAGGTAGATGTCGAAGTACAATATTGGATATACCATCGACCCCTGTTGACTTTTTCCTCTTTAATGAATCGAAGATGAGCTGGAGCTCCATCCTCGTAACTAACAGGGAACTACTCCCATCTTGCACGGCGATGATGGCATTCGCCAAGTTTTCTTCATTGAACCGGATGAAACCTAGATTCTCTGATCGCCATTTCATTACGAAGATAGAAGTGATGGAGTGGAGCTCTGTTTTCCAGGTCGTGGTTGGGGTGGATACTTACATTCACCTTATACACTTGCTGGAAAGCAGCCCCCACAGCCTCCACTTTTTCCAGCGGATCCTCGACAATAAAGAGGTCATCGTCCAAAACCGCGTCATCTGGATCTATCCCTGCTGTCAGAAGTACGTTTCTGTTTTCTGTCGTTCTCTGGAGCTTAAGACACGGAAGTTCGTTTTGATCATTTCGCCTAAATATCTTGTTAATTTGTGGAAACATACTCGGGTCGCTAGAGTTAACGGCACGAATTTTGTTGTTCCAGTACAAATTAATAGACAATCTATAATTTTCCTTGATCAGTTGGTTGATGTTCTTAATTGACGACTTCAGTGTCCTAATCTCCAGATCGCGTGAGTCAGTAAACCGTCGGTACAAGCGTTTTAGTCTTGTCAGTAGTCCACTTTTTTGTCTGTGTAGTGCATCAATTGTCGCGTTACGGTACATGTCGGTTACGTTACGTTCTCTGTATTTTGGTATAGTTCTGTTCATAGTTCGTAGGATTGTTTCGTCCATTTGTTCTAAGTATTGGTCAATTTCGTTGTTAGTTAAATTCCTGTTATTTGGTGGGGATATATTATTGGCACGAATTTCGCTTGCTAAGGCGTTGGTAAAGCGTGGCCAGCGCATCTTACTGTAATTGTAAGAATGCGCAGGTAGATACTCTTCCAACTCTACGAGCTCGTTCGGCAACTTTATTACTGCGGCAAAACCACAGTGGTCGCTGTCATAGTCTATCGTTTGTAAACAGTTTCTTGTCCGTTGACCCACAGTGTTAGTAATTGTCAGTCTAGAGTCCTTTAGTAATAGATCCTTAAGGGCCTCTCCGGCAGCGCGCCCTTAACCTAAAAATTGCGTAAAGCTCGGCAAAACAGAGTAGATATGGTCCACCCTCTTCGCCTGCTCCGTTATCTGTTTTTGAGGTCCTGCTATCTGACCAGAAATGGCCAGCAACATGCTTCTTATTTCGGCCTGTGCGTCGGGAGCCTTAGGCACGAGGGCCTGTGGGGCTGCCTTTGGCGCAGGCTGTACCGTTTTTCCCCTTCCTGACGCCATTTGGGCGTAGGATATTTGGGGATTAACGGGCGTTGTTGTAGGAACACGCGTAATTGGTCGTTTTTCTACCTCTGTTTGCTTTGCCTTTTTCTGTTTAATTTCCTGAAAGATGGAACATCCCCGATAGTTTGCGGGGTGCCCGTCCTTCCGGCAGAGTGCACACTTAAGTAGTGTCATGTCTTGGACCCTTTCTTGCCCTAACTTACATTCTCCCCGAATGTGGTTCTCTCCACACTTTACGCAGCGTGATTGCATTTCGCAGTTAGCCGCGGCGTGGCCAAACCTTTGGCAGCGCATGCATTGAAGCATGTCGCCGCGCCTCTTTAATTTGTCCCAGATTACAACCTGGTAGTTGAGGACGGAGATACTCCTCAAACTATCCAGTTTGCTATTGGGTGAAAGCTGAAGGAAGATTGGCAACTTCCGATTCTCCGTCTGGCTTTAACCGTGACAAAAGGCTTGACTTCGATAAAGTCGAGATCGTCGCCCGTTTTTTCACGGAGCTCATTTAAGAGCTCTTGCGGTTCCGTGTAGGAATCTAGACAACAAGACCGTTTGAAATTTCTCTATTTTAGGTGTGTAACTGAAGAATTCAGTTGTGGTAGCTTTAAGTAAATTTTTAACAACTTTATGCTGTTCCACTGTGAGGCAGTGGATAGCATGTCTAGTAGGCCCTAATCTCTTAATGGTAAAGTTTTGACCTATGGCCGACTTACATATTTCTATGGTCTCCTTTAGGTCCATCTTATACACATTGATGGGTGGCACTTGCTCTTTCTTTTTGTTTAGTTGCTGCGGCTGTGGCTGCTGCTGTTGCTTCTGCTGCTGCTGTTTCTGCTGCTGCTGATTCTGCTGCTGTTGGTTCTGCTGCTGTTGTCTCTGCTGCTGTTGTTTCTGCTGCTGCTGCTGTTTTGGCTGTTGTTGTTGATTCTGTTGTTGTTGTTGTTGTTTTACCTGCTGCTTTGGCTTTTGTGTAAGCAGCGGTTGTTGTTGTTTTTGCTGGGGCTGATGGGGCTGCTGGGTTGGCGGTTGCAGCTCCGCATCACTTTTTTATTGCGCTTCCTTTGGTGGGGCCTGGAGACTTTTTTTGCTGACGAGCTCCTGCCTCTCCTTTTCTCTGCGCGCTTCTTGTTTTTCCCTCAAAGCTTGTATCATTGTGGCTAAATCGCTTTGTAGTACCACGATCTGCCCCTGGATTGTACCAATTTTTGCTTGCATGGTCTCTTCTTCTTCTTCATCAGCGGACCCCTCTGGCGTGGACAAGTCCACAAATGTTTGGCTGTCGCCGGTGGTGTACAGACCCTCTCCACCCTCGGACATGTATGAAATCTCCTCGTCTTCATCGTTTGGCGAAGGATTCAGATTTTTGTTGGTTTCTTGCTTGGTTGGTTTCACCTTCCCTTCAGCTTGCAGCTCAGCTGTGGTGATGGTGCGACGCTTTACCAAGTTGGGCACAACTTGTGTCTTCTTCCTCTTTTTCATTGGGGCATCGGCTGATGGTGCCGTTTCCACGTCGGATGATGCTGGCACTATAGCATCGGTTGACTTTGCCAGGACATCTTTCGATGTCCCCGGTTTTGATGCCGTTGACTTCTTCATTGGTCTTGCTATACCTGTTGTTGTTGTTGTTGTTGTGTCTTTAGCTGGTAGGACACCTTTCGATGTCCCCGCTTTGTTGTTTCTACGCTTGAGAAGCCTTTCTTCTTCTTGGATGATGCTTTCTACTTCACTGTTGTGAAAAAAGCATTAATAAGTTCAGTGCCCGACGGGGACTTGAACTCGTGATCTCTCGCACCGGGGTCCGCCACCTCTTCCTCTGAGCTACGCTCTATATTGATAAATGAATGTCAAACTTTATACTTAAAAGCACACACGATTTTACTGAGATATCTACTGTGAAGCCGAGGACGTCTATGCACTTCGACAGTACGAGATCGACTGACGAATAATATTGATAATGATTATTCATTATTGCTATTGATCATTGGGTTAACTAGCTATAGACCCTAGCTATAGACCCTGTATTATTATTTCAACGCATGAGTATCACTAAAGCTTTTGAGGATGAGATTGAAAAATTTTGTGAGTATGAATTAGCCCCTTAGCCCTTATCACTTTTCGATTCAGCTGGAATGCGTAAAACAACAAAGTCAGCAATTTACGATTACTTTCAATCAGTCAATACTGAGGTTGATCGTACAAACGCTACTTACATTATTGATGCAGGATACCTAATACATCACGTTGTGTGGGATCGAGAAGAAACCTTTCAGTGACGGTAGTATTTGACGGCTACAGTGACTCGACAAAGAATATTAAAGCTACAGAACAACGTCGACGAACTGTAAAAACATCTTCGGGTTCCGAGATTATCTTTTATGAATTTATGACAGTTCCAGCGAATCAACAACAATTTTTCGCTAACATTAATAATAAATCTCATTTCATTTCCATGTTATGTGACAAGTTAACAGCTGCAAATATTGCAGTGAAACAAGCTCAAAATGACACAGATGTCCTCATAATCGAAACAACAATAGACAAATTTAATGCAATAAACACAACAATATTGTAGTTGGTGAAGATATTGATTTGTTAGTACTACTTACTGCAAGGACTCCAATGGATACAATTATTTATTTTCTGAAACCTGCAAGGGCTCAACAGCGTACAGAAATATATTCTTCAAAAAGTTTATCTGCTTATCCCAAATGCCAAAACTATATTTTATTTTTACATGCGATAACCGGCTGCGACACTTCGTCAGCAATGTACAGAAGGGGCAAAACGTCAGTATTAAAATTATTCGAAAAAAAAGATTCGACTGACTGCGCTAAAGTATTTACAAAAAATTATTCCAGACCTCAAACAATAATTACGGAAGCAATTCGCTTTCTTCTTGCGGTTTATGGAGCTCCAAAAAAAATTACTTCCATTAATAAATACCGATACTTAACTTTTGTAAACAATACGCGAAATAAGAAGCAAGTACAACTATCATGTCTTCCTCCAACATCGGCATCTGCTATTCAATACTTGTATCGAGTATACTATCAGGTTCAAACATGGCTAGGCAATCAACTGAACCCAGAAGACTGGAGTTGGAAATTGATAGATAATACTCTGGAACCGATTAAAACTTTACTCCCACCTGCTCCATAAAAACTCCTCAACACTATTTTTTGCAATTGCAAAAAAGGCTATAGTGCCAAATGTGGCTGTAAAAAGTCGGTTTGTTGTGTTCAGCGTGTACCAATTGCCAAAGTCAGTATCTCTCAAATGTCCAGTTGAGTACAATAGAGGAAGATTCCTGTGATTTTAATAAAGAGACCAATGACTAAGCCACATTTGAACAATTTATGAACATCCAGCAAGAGGAAGAGGAAGAAGAAGAAATCGAAGAAGACATGATTGTTGAAGTAGACTTTCAAGAGTATGAATATGATTGAAATATCTAAACAAATCAAAACAATAGTTAACCCAATAATCAATAGCAATAATTATTGCTATCAATTATCATTAATCATTATCAATAATCATTAATCAATATCAATAATATTACCTTATTATCTAGAACTTGCCGGGTATTGTTCCCTTAAATTATCTTAAAATTGTCATGACAATTAGTGGAGTAGGCCTACAGGGGAAACCACGGTAAAAAAAAAACGCACCGAGTACACTACCTCACAGGTGGCGTAGAAATGTGTGAATATCATGTATAATTTGACTCTTAGAATCGCCTCACGAATGGTAACTCTTAGGAAAATAATTCTAAGGACCATTTTTGTAGAGATTTTAAAGATCTACAACTTTGGCCTGAGGTTTTTTTTTGAGAAAACTTAACGTTTTCGATAAAAATCCAAAAAACCTAAAATTTTGACCTTTGACCACCCATAACTTTTTTAGCACACATAGGATCGATGGGGATTTTTAAGACTTTATTTGTAATGGTAAACCCCAGCTCTCCACCAATATTTGGCTTTCCGGGAATTTTAGTTATTTCAAATATCTATATTGACCGGACTATTATTAAAATTCGCCTAGTGCTTCAATTACTTTTCTTACAAATATATTTTTTGGAAACGACTATATTTATTTATTTTTATTAATACTAATTTTATCAGAAACTGAGACAAGACATATTTAAGATATTTCAATCAAGACACATTCTTGTTATTGCACCTACACTAAAGCTTTATCAGTTTAAAAAAAAGTAGAGTAATACTCCTTACAAACATAATTACTTTTCTTCCCGACAAATCTTTGACTTCTTCCAACAGAGAAACAGCATCACATTTTCTTTTGATGTTTAAGGGTATGTCTCACGTGACAAAATAGGTTAGAGTTTTTTTTGCTAAACTGTAAAGCTTTCGGAGTTGTAAAATTGTAAAAATTTGTGCTCCTAGAAACTGGCAGACAAGTGTAAAAACCATACATTTTAGTACGGTCTTTACGAAAATGAAAGGGAAATTCGGAAAATATAAGTTTTTTATTCTTTTATATTTTTTTCTAGAAACAACATGTCCTTAAATATAGTTACGTTTTCCTTTTTTTTATTTTTTTATTTATTCAAAAAAAAAAATACAAAACTATAATAAATTAATATTTATTTATTTAATTATTATAAGCTTAATACAAGCGAGCAACATACTTAAAACTAATAACAATTAAAATGGAAGGAAATACATAAAAGTGGCATGGTTCTTAAAAGACGTTGGCTTACGTTCCATTTAGTTTCTTCATAAAAGCTGGACAATCGATGTCAATAGCTGGTGTATAAATAAATAAAAATAAATAAATAAAATGCACGACTGGATCGCACGAACTTGCTCTTATGTAAAAGTACTTTGAAATTTAAGATACATTTTATAAATACAAAACATGGATTTATCAAGATAATAATGTTCAAATGCATAAAATTGCCGTCTGATTTCTAGAAAAGTGTGAATTTATGCAAACAAACTTTAAAAAATCGTTTTATTATTAAATAATTTTTTTATAAAAGAAATTTCTTTAAAATTTTTCAAGAAAAAAATGTGGGTTGCGAATTTTAAACATTTAATAATATTGACTTTAGGAAATAATTTCAAAAAAAATAATCGTTCGTAGGTTTTGAAGATATTGATAAAAAAAAAAAAATTCAAAAAAACCCAACAAATATTTTTTCAAATATTTTTATCTACAATATTATTTTAAACTTAAGGGGACTCGTGCTGAAAATGTTGGGTTAAAAACGTAAGAGACGTTAATGAGAAACTCGAAAATCCAAAAAACGGGTCTATGACAGGTACCATTAGTAACATTTTGCCCCGAAATTGTTTTTAACCAAAATGTAGCCCATGTATCACACCTAATTTTTCTTATCAAAATCGTTCGAGCCGTTTTCGAGATAAATAAGATTTTGTGTTTCGGGTGTATTGGGGGTACCGTTAGTTTTGGAGCTAAAAAAAATTCTATTTTTCCTCTAGGGAATCACCGAAGACCCTTAACTACCGAGATTTAAAGAAATAGGTCCAGCGTCCAGTGGTTTAGGCTGTAGTGAGAGGTACAGACATACACACACACTGAAACATGTTTTTTGTGTTATCGTTAGTCGCTTATCGGTTTTCAAGATATTGAATTTTCAAAAAAAAAAATTTATTATTTTTTTAAAAATCCAAAAACTATTTTTTTTTGAGAAATTATTTTGGTGAGAAATTCGAAAATCAAAAAAACGGTTCTATGACAGGTAAGTTACACTTGAGCTTCCCACACAGATGACAACAGCAGCAAACACCATGGACCCATTGATATTCTCACATATAGACAAATCGTAAAATAAACAAACAAAGAATTCAATAAAGACGGCACCACCAATCATAAAATAAACACATCAGCAAATTAATAAAGACGGGACCACAAATCGGAAAGTAAATACACATCAGCAAATTAACAAAGAAGGCACCACCACAGAGGAATTGTCCCCATCCAAATTATCAATCAACATTTTTAAATAGAAGCAGTCATCACCCAACATCCAAGAGGAGAAGTAATAAAAAGATCTTTTTTAAAAACGCAAATTTTGAAAAGTGTATTTGAATTGGTACCCCTAATAACATATCCCACCAAATTTTTGTTCTGACCAAAATATAGTCCATTTCCATAATATAACACTTAATTTTTTTTTATCAAAACCGTTAGAGCCGTTTTCGAGATAAATAAGATTTTGCATTACGGGTGAATGGGGGGTACCGTTAGTTTTGGAGCTAAAAAAAAATTTCAATTTCTCCTCTAGGGAATTACTGAAGACCCTTAACTACCGAGTTTGAAGAAAATGCCTCCAGTAGTTTAGGCTGTAGTTCGAGGTAGAGACATACAGACAGACAGACGGAATTGTTGGACCCACTTTTTTCGTCTTCGCTATCATCGTAATGTCAACTTTGATCAAAATCTTGAGTTCGATTTTTTTTCAAAATGCAGAATTTGCACTATAGTAGGCGTGTTTTTTTGCAAGTCCATATAGAATTGTAAAAAAAAACGACATCGGGACTAAGCGCTTTACATGCAAATGCAACAACTACTTAAATCTATACAGAGTTAGCTAAGACCAGATAATTTTCGAGAGTTAATCTAAGACCTGATAAAAATGGTGATGCCAAAATAGTATTATCTACATATGTATATGTTATCGATAATTTGCTCAGAGACGTCAAAAGTGAGGTTTTTGGATGCTGTTGATGCTAGTCGTCAATACAGCTGACAAATGTCATAGCGTACACACTACACAGTGCTCCAGCTATGTGGAAAAAAGCTCCTAAATCCCGATGTCGTTTTTTTTACAATTCTATATGGACTTGCAAAAAAAACACACCTAGTATCTACTATATCGCAAGTAAAAAGACGATTTACATAGGGAGTTCGGTGGAATGCGTTATCCCATCCAAGTCCACGTAACGCAAATCGTAAAAATCTACAATGAACCGCCTCAATACCTTGAATATGAATTTGATGGAATGGTGAAGAGACCTGTGAGGCGCATATTCTAGAAGGACTCTTACAAAGGTAATATAAAAGGACTTGGTCACGTAGAGATTTGAAAATTCTTTGGACCAGTGTTTTACGAAACCAAGTGTGGAATTAGCTCTGTTGAGAATACCATACTGCAAAATTATGTTCACGAAAGTTCAGTTGACTGTCGCAAATAAACAGTAGGTCACGAATGGACGTGACGATTGAAATTGGTTGATTATTAGTCAGGTATTGACGTTGTGGCAAGGGCGTCCGCTTGCGAGAGCAAGTAATGGCCTGACATTTGCTTACATTAAGCTCAAGAAAGTTATCTTGATACCACGTATAGAAGTTATTGTAGCGATTGCTCTCCTGAAATGGAAAAAAAAATGTTTTGAGACGTGCTTATCATCAGCGTAGATCTCAAGGCAGGGCCGTAGCTAGAGTTGAATTCAAAGTAGGGCATCGGTCATAACATGTAGGGTGGAAGTAAAAATTTTACTTGATATGAAATATGATCTGATCTGGTTAAGGTGTACTCAATTGTCGGGAGGGGGTGATAGATAAGTGCTAAACATTCATTTATATAATGGTTTATAATATTATTTCTCTTAACATATTATATTCAGTATACCTATGTACATAGACAACAATACAAAGTTCTTTCATTAAAATAACTGAATTCTTTGATTCGCCATAATATTAAAAATACGAAGGACTAGGACTTCATCCAGATCAATTGGCTTGGTTCTTTTCTTTTCAAAGGCCAGAAATACCATTCTTGCCTTTCTTTCGTGACGCATTGATAGCCTTTGAGGCCTATTGATTTCAGTTAAAGTTGAAAACGTAGATTCGCACACAGTAGTGCTACATCCTATGGTCGCCTCAGATGTAATTAATAATTTTGTTAAGAGATATTTAAAAGTATGTATTTATTTATCGTCATATAATTTAGAGCAATAAAAAAGACTGCAGCTTTGCATGAAGTAGCGTTAAATATTTGATTTTCTTGCAGTAACTTATGGCCAGTTGCACCAAATTGCAATTAAATGGGCTTTCGCTAAAAGTCTTTAAGTTTGTTGACCTGATAAATATATCTGGCTTGGTGAAACTGTACATTTTACAAATAGTTTTGTTTTATCACACTTACTTAAGTTTTTGAACGGTACCATTTTGTCTACATACAACTCATCTATACTCGCTACTGAATTTAGTGGATCGTCGTAGTCCGAAAATCTCCTTTGTAATTTAGCTATTAGTATGTCCAACATTTCGAAATACTCAAACTTAAATAGCTTAGTGTTCTGATCATCTTTGCCGATGTGGCACGATCGTGCCATTTTGACACGGAAATTTTCTCGTGGCACGAAAAGTTTCAATATGGCAGGTTTTTTTTTCCATTATTTTACCTAAAAGCGTTTAAGATAATTAACCCAACCTTTTTAAAAAATAATCCAAACATACAAAGTATTTTGCCACACTTCAATATTTTGGTATCAGAATTTTCTCATCTATTAAAGTGCGAGAAAGATGTTTTTTGGCGAAATAAGAAAAATTTTTGAGATTGAAAGTATTTTTCTTGAAGATTCAAAAACGTTCTAGGTTAAGTTGTGCAAATTAAAAAACAATATTGACGAAGGAATGTTCATTAAATTTCAAAATTTATGTTGATTCTTCTTAGTTTGCCTCACGGAAGTGCATCAGCAGAGCGAGTGCTTTCAAGGATAAATAATATTAAAACAAACAACAAAAACAGACTGTCATACAAAACAATTATATAATGTCATATAATGAAATTATTAAGCCTAATAATTGTCAAAATTTCAAACCTCCAGCTAATTTATTTATTTAACTTATTATAACAAAGCTTTATTACGTCTTTAGGCAAGAGTACGATAACTTAGGCGCCAAGAAATTATAACGGCTTTTTGTAGAACTACGGGAGGGGGGGTCTATCTCCCCCCGTTTGGGCGGGAGGGGCAATTTTATAAGAAAGGTACTAAAATGGAAACAAAATTATTAAAAAATAAGGGTAATACTTCCAATTAAGTGTTATACCTTTTTTTAAAGCCAATACTCCGATCTATTAGATAATTTTTAAATCAAGTGGAATCTATGCACAGTTTTTGAAAAAAAACGAGTTTTAAACTCAAATTTTGGGGAAAACAAACATAAAAAAAAGTTTAAAGTTTAATTTTTCAAAAATGCAAAGTTATATATTATTATTTTTTCCTAAAATTCGTTACTCTAATTTATTTTTATACAAAAACTGAAAACTAAATGATTTTATGTTGTCTAGTTTTTGAGAAAATTAAAACTACTTTTTTATGGGATATTTATTTTTTTTTGTTTGCTTACGCATTACGGCGTATTAACAGTCAGGTATGCTTGGGCACACTATAGGATTTGGGGTAGGTGCGAGGTTAAGTATGCAAGGTTTCTTTTGCATTTACAGAATCTGGATTTAAAGAAACTTTGAATTTACCCTATGGCCTATATCCAATGTCAACTAAATATATGTACGTAGCTCAAAGTTGCACATTTAAAATGTTCAGACATTAAAATTTAATACATTACGAAAAATTCACATTACCTAGGTACTACTGTACGAATGCAGCAAATGTATATAATTCCTTAATTGTATGTATGTTTATTGTTTGTGTCTTACATTTTTAATGTTAATGTGGTACAGGTTATTGTTTACCAAGGTCATTCGTTATTCAACATTTGTAAGAGTGAAGTATTTTTTTCTTTGAATAAAGAATGGCGACTAAGCATCCACTACTTCATCCTAAATTAAATAACTTTTCAATATTTAAAAAAAAAATATTTCAAAAGCATCGCGTTCTTAAAAGAAATTGGTCCAATTCCAACTAAAACGTCAACTCCCCCACTGTGTTCCAACTTACCGATAAAGGTAGAAAAATATAAAAATTTCAAGTTCGGTTGGATGTGGCGGTGCTCCGAAAAAGCTCTAAAAAAAGGTGACAAAAATTGTAAGAATACAGTAAACCCATCTATCGGCACATTTTTCCATGGGCCTCAATATTGCCTAGAGATTCGAGAGGTGCTTGCTATAACTGTATCTCTTTTGTGATCAAAATGCCTGTAAACACGGTTTTAATACATTGAACATTGAAAAATTGACTTGACTATTTTTAAGTAACACCTGACTTACTCACAAACTGACTGACTGAGACGCGAAATGCCATGCAATTCTACCTCCTCTGGGTACATTCTTGGTAACCCTAAATGATTTGCTGTACTATACTTACAAATGAACCACATTAACATTAATCCTCAAAATGAAATCACCGTAGGTAAATACCAAAAAGTAATTTTCAATTTTCTCAAAAACTAGAAGGGACAAAGCTATTCGGTTTTTTGTGTTCGATTTAGAATTAATAGTAGCATTGAACACAAAAAGCCAATTAAGCACTTCATTTCACAATTTTGAAAAAAAAAATGGTCTAAACTTTTTTTTTTCATTTTTTTAACAAAATTTTGAGTTTGCATGCAAATTTTTCAAAAACTATTGACATAAATAATTTAATTTAAATCTAAGATTATAGAACAGACTTCTGGCTTTCAAAACCGGTATGGTACTTTATTTTAAGTGTAGCCGTTGTTTTTTAATATTTTTTTTTTCAATTTAAGTGATTTTTTTCTAATATCGCCCCTACCTCCTCAACGGGGCGAGATAGACCCCCCCTCCCTTAGTAAAAAACGCTTGTATTTGACCCTTCTATAAAAATCCGTTATCAATTTTTGGCGCCTAAGTTATCGTACTCTCCCCCGTCTTTTTTTTTTTTTGAATAATCAATAATAATAATTGGTCATGTGATGTGTAATAGGTAGTTATATAATACATACTTATTACTTACGAGTATTCTGAAATTGCCAAAAACTCCTGTTTCTGGAAAATATCTATACTTACACTAATAGAGGAAGTGATTTTTTGTTTGTTATTTGTTTTTAATAGTATTTAATTAAAATTTATTTTTAAAGAATAACTTGAGTTTTTTTTCATATGGCACGAAAATGTCACAAATGGCACGTTTTTTCAAAGAGTGTGGCACGAACATTTTTTTTTTTTTGGCGGCAACGCTGGTTCTGATGTTCTATATTTTGTCTCGCAAAGGAACAGGAAGAGCCATATACCAAGTAGTCATCCAGCCGATTTGATTTTACTGATTTGCCTCTTTTGGGTATGGGTCGTATTGTCGGAATCGCCGCTTATCATAGACTTTGCTTCCTTCAAAATTTGATGATCAGTTCTGATTTAAGTTTCCTTTTTTTATTTTGGGTGAGTTTAATGATTGTGTTAACGATTATTAAAAAGCTTTTAAGATTATTGAAATAAAAGGCGATTTTAAAAATGCTAAAGTTTGACGTGATAGTCAAGGCGAGCGAGTGATTTTATTAAAGAATGGTTTTTATAACAATGTTAAAAGTAAAACTTGGTTTATTTGATTAATCATTGCAGGCATTGCCAGAATGGCTTACAAATATAATTCAAAGTGAGAACAAAATTGTTAGACTTGTTTTAATTTAATTTAAGAAAAATGAAAAAGTATAACAATTACTTTAGTCAACAAAACAGATTGTAAAGCTGCGCCTGCAGGCCGGAGCATGGATAATATTTTTTTTGGCCACAATCAAGGCTATTCGGAATTCCAAATTGAGCTCACTTTTTTAATGTCCACACTCTTAGCGACGTAATCACCCTTAAATCTGTCATTTCCAATTCAAAGTCGTCAAAATCAATGAATAATTATCGTGTACATTTTTTGCCAAGTTTCCTAATTAGCTCTGTTCTAAGAGCCAGGAAATCCTTTTTTCACGATACAATTCAGCTATTTATCCATGCTGAAAAAAATTTATGTAACATTATGCATTGATTGAAAAAATAAATGAATGAAATCATTTCCGAGATAACCCTTATGGCTACCAAATGCAAGCGATGGTTAAAGCAGTGGACGTAAGCGATTTTTCGGCCCAATTTATTTTCTATTCTGGTTATGTTATTCAGTAAAATTGGCTGCATAGAGATTTTCAGTAGTAGTAACTGTCAGCAACGACTCATTGACAATTCCATCTTTAACGTAGCGTATTTCTATTGCAATATTTTTACGGTTATTTTTAACTCTCGTACCATTATCCATTATAGTAAACCAGTTAGGTTGAATTTCAGGTGAACGATATGTTGCAATTTGTGTATATGAGTAAGAGACTCTTTCAAATTTGGATCTTTCATGCAGGTGTATTCAAACAAATTCTGAAATAATCCTTGTTGTTTTTCTGCTTCCAAAATATAATTTCCACGCAAAGCTTATTCGTTGACATATTGTATAACCTCAATAATAGACCTAACGTAGTACCTATGTCTCTCTAAAGCTTTTTGATGTATCAACGTTTCAACACTGCTTATTTTGGAGACTCTATTTAATTTATCCTGCCACATCGCCAAAGCTTGGTAATGGGAAATGGATTTTTCGTGGTTTTGGAAAACCAGTTTTTGAATCAGTGGTGTTACGATGCGATAGTTGATTTTTAAGATAGGGCATTGGAGGTTTTAAGGTAGGGCATTGCCCCCTAATGCCCTCCCCTAGCTACGGCCATGTCTCAAGGCCGGATGTTGTAAGAATAGATAGTTCATAGGAAAATCGGGGGCCCTAGGTGACTTCCTTACGAGACACATGCATTTGAAGATGTAGATAAGTGCTTGATCAACAAATTACTTTATATGGATGATTGTTGAGATAGGACTGTATCCAGTATACAAACGGGGGAGAAAATCCGTATGCTTTAAGTTTAAAAATTCGTTGTAATTGCATCCACTTCATGGCCAGATTCCAGAGCACATAAAGTTGTCGAAACAAATTATGAAGATTTGTGATCTTTGATCTACATTTAGCGAAGTACTTTGCTATATCAGGAAGGGGAGAAAATAAACTTCTTTTGAGGCAAAAGTGGAATGATTTGAGTAGATGGTGTCCATATTAGACCCATTGGAGATAAAATCAAAGTTGATTTTACCAATTAGATCATTAAGTTAGCTTAACAAAAATTGAATGTTCGTGATGTGAGGAAGTAAGGTTTGATGTTATCAGACTTGAAAGCAAAAGTGAGAGAAATGGGGGGGTGATAATTGTCACAAGCATTTAAATGGATTTAAATTTTTAACTAGGAGAGCTACTTGCAGGAATGAAAGAACTTGCTCCTCTCTCGCCTTTTTTTTAAGTTTTAAAAACATCAATCACGATTTAAAAACTTATTTCCTTTTACATTTTTAATAGTGATATAAGAGTATATACCAGGATTCGCCAAATGGCGGACCTCGGTCCGCATCCAGACCGCCGACCCATTTTGTGCGGACCGCAAGAACACAGCAACTTGCACTACAGAGTACGTTATGTATTTGAAATGTATGTATATTAGGGTGAGTCAAAGTGTTCAACTATGGTATTTTCAAATGTAATAGCTTTTAAAAGTTGCATTGCTTATCCTGCGTTTACAATTTTCATTTTAATTAATATATTTGGCTAGCTCAAAAATAGGATGAAATCCAAAAAATTTTGATTTTTCGAGATTTTTAAAATATGTGTTAAAATTGCACCGTGTGGATACAAAAAATTATATAAAATATTTTTAGGCTCTCAAGTGAAAGATAATTGCAAGGAAACACTTTTTAGCTTATATTTGTTTAAATTGAACACTTGATAAAGAAGCTATGAAATAATAAAAGAAGGAAGAAAAATCATCTTTTTATGTAAAATGGTTTTTTTTTTTTTTTCAAAAAAAAAATTCTTAAAAACCAACGGAACCACCTACAATATCGTGGTATATTAAAAATTCTTTATGTATTTTGTTTTTTTTTTAGTAGATACATATACGTACAAAAAAAAATTACTGTAAATAAAATTTTTTTTTTCAACTTCAACCGATTTGAGCGAGCCAAAGACGAACGATATCTTATTTTTTTTTTTACATGTTCTTAAACTTTAGACCCTAATACAACTTTTGAGCACTATTACATTTAAAAATAAGAATACTTTTTTGCGGCCATACAAAAGTGACACACCCTAATGTATATACTTTATACTTTAGGGCAAAGTCTGCATTTGAAAAAAAAAAATCGAACTCGAGATTTGGATCAAAGTTGACATTATGATGATAGAGACCACGAACGGAAGAAATTGTGAACTTCGTCTCCATACAGCAAAATATTATTAATCTGGAAAACGGCTATTATAATGCTTTTATAGGTATGTTCTACATTTTGGCCAAACATTTGTAAGAATAAATGTTATTAAAGGTAGCTGTCATAGAAGGTTTTTTTTATTTTCGACTTTCTCATTAACGGCTCTAACGATTTCGACCAACATTTTTGAATAGGAATTCCTTTGAAGTTAAATAATATTAGGCGTGTTTTGTTGAGCTTCTTAATGTACACATTAAGAAATGTTACACATTAAGCTTATTTTGCACATGTAAATACAACAACAACAAGTTAAGAGCACATTCACGATTCAGTAATTTTAATGTATACATTTACTTTCCAATGAGTTTCTTTTCTTAATATGATAAGTTGGTATCTCTGGAAGATTTCCATGAATATGTTGGGTAAGTATGGGTATTCTAGATAAGATTATTCATGTAGTTGGCAAATTTATAAAAGCCGTGTTTTTTGAAAGAGTGAATAGCCGAGTTTTACATGCAAAACAATAAAAACATCAAGAGTGAATATATTGAATGGAATGGAACCAAAAAATAGAAATTAAAAAAATTTTTTTTTTGTTCAGGAAAATTGCGATTTTGCTTTTGGAAAGCATATAGAAGGAAATACTCTAAAAGGTCAAAATATAGTATATTACCCATCTACCAAACCATAAACTGTCAAATTCCATTGGAAGATGGCTGAGATCTCGATGGATTAAAAAACATCTACAAACTCTGAATTTTTTGTTTTTGCGAAAAATCGATTTTTGTGCTTATTAAAATTGTAATTTAGGGGCTGGCAAGAATATGGAAAGAAATATTCTAAATACGTCAAAATAAATTTGAAATTACTCTAAAATTCGTGTCAAACTTTGAGATTAAAAGATAGTGAATATAAAAGTGACTATAATCGTTTTTTCAATTTTCTTTACTGAGTGGCTATCAATTTTCCATAAAACACGGCTAATACCATATATAAATAATTAATAAAAAAAAACGAAATAATTATAAATAACATTTACTTTGAAAGTAATCTTCACAATTTTTCAATTTTGATATAATCGGAATGTGTAATGATTAGCTTATGTTGTCAAATGAACTAGTTCATGAACACATCCTTTTTTATATATTGTTTTTTTTTTTTTTTTTTTTATGATATGGCAATAGGATGTTACTTATAGTCCAGTCAAATTAGTATTTTATATCTACAAAAAATACTGCGTCGATTTTTTTTGTTTCTTAAAGAGTACCTATTGGTGAGTGTAAATCCAAAAAGTTCGAACAAAAAGCGCCCATGCGTTGTCCGCCATTTTGAAAAAGGCTTTAGAAGGTGTTGAAAATTAAGTCTAAATTCATTTTTATTCATATTTCATACCCATACATTTACATACATATTTACAAACTATTATCATATGTATATGTATAACTTTTTCTTCTTCTTTTAACCTATGTTATAATATTAAAATAATTAAGAGTTCAGTTGCATCATTTCTCTCGTCGTGACCACATGAACTTTAAGAATAATTGTCACTTGTTTAAATTTGCGAATCTAATAAATATATTGAATTTACTAATTAAAGGAGTCGTTTCTATATTTGTAACCGGATCGATTTTCTAACATTTGGTGCCGAAACCCGGGACGACTCAAACGCGTTAAATTTAATATAATGTTCAAAATAAAAGCTAATCGCAGTTATTCCAACGGCAATGGAATTCGCTTCACGTGCAGCCTATCGAGGTCAATTTACTGAATTAACAAAGATCGTAAAAGCGGCTGCCGATTATCTTAGTTCGCAATTAGATGATGAATCAGAATACGACGCAATCGAAGAAGAACTAAACACGTATTTGCAAAGGTTACGGGCGGTAAATGACAGTTTAAACACAGTTAATCGAAGAATTATCGAAAAAGATCTCGTGAAAACTGATTTAGAACAGGAGATGACAAAAACAGCGGAATATGAAGACTCTGCAATTACAATCTTAATACGTTTAGAGAGCCGATTAAAGCGACTTCTAGAAAAGTCCCATCCACAAGTGGTTACAGTCAATGCAGAGCCAAATTCACGGCAAAGGTCAACTCAAAGTCAAATAAAACTTCCAAAGTTAACCCTCAAGAAATTTGATGGCAATATAAAAGACTGGGTACCCTTCTGGGAGCAGTTTCGTTTGTCTATCCACGAAAATACAACTCTTTCCTGCACCGAAAAATTCAATTATTTGGAGTCGTGTCTTTTAGGTGCTGCCAAGAAAGTGATAGGGGGATTTACGGCATCGGAAAACTGCTATGATGCCGCTATTTCGTTGCTTAAAGAACAATACGGTGATGTAGAACGGTTGATTGACAATCACATTCAACAGCTTGTCTCACTTCGACCAGTGCACTCATGTTCTGATGTTCACAGTCTTCGTAGCCTATACAATTCCATAACCACATGCAGACGATCGCTAACGGCTTTAAATGTGCCCTCTCATGAATATGACGTCATGCTTAAGTCGATTCTTTTGCGCTGCTTACCAGCTGAGCTTCGAATCGATTTTCATCGTATTAAATAGCGAGAAGAAGATTCCTGTATTGCTGAGAAAGAAGAAGACGCATCCCAAAAGGCAACATCTTTGTCTGATTCGACCACCACAACAGCAAAAAGACAAATGCACAATCTTTTGGAATTTCTCAAAAACGTAATTGAAGCTATGGAAAGGAGCAGGCTATCCAGCTCACAAACACACAATACAAGAGGGAGCTCTGCTTCCACTGCAGCAAGCTTAGTAGCGCTGAACGAGAACGACAGGTGTTTGTTTTGTAATTCTTCTTCACACAACATTAAAGACTGTGATTCAAATTTATCGATTTCACAGAAAAGAGACATCTTAGCAAAAAATGGTAGTTGTTTCAGGTGTACGAAAAAGGGACACTCTTCCAAAAAATACAGAAGTGCTAAATACATCAAATGTACTAAGTGCAAGGGAAACCATATAACCACAATGTGTGATCCAAAGTTTCAAAAAAGCTCTTCTCTCGCTGTTATGATAGACAAGGAAACCTCCCAAAGTAAAGAAGAGGAAAGTGTGTCATCAAGCTTAATGTGCAATTCCTATGGTGCGTATGCAAATGTATTTCTCAAAACAGCTCGATGCATTGCAGAGGGAAAGAGACAAAAGGAAAAAATTATTGCTTCGGATTGTTATCGACGGAGGAAGCCAAAATACCTATATTTGTGAAAAGGTCGCCAAAAGGCTAGAGCTCATTGAAATAGGTAAAATTAAGATGACCGTCCTTCCATTCGGAACAACTTCGAATTCTCCACAAAAAACTCTAACAAAGGTGTTGATTCGCTTACGAAGCCAGTATGACTACCGACCTGTTGAAATTGAAGCCTTGGTTGTACCGCAAATATGTGTCGATCTTCTTGATGCTCCAAATGAAAATTGCGTGTATTTTTCTAATTTCAGATTGGCTGACAAGATTTATGCAGAAAACGTGGCAGCAGAAAATGGTCTGAGTATGCTGATAGGCGCTGATTATTACTGGGATGTTGTCACAGGAAAACAAAGGCGAATATCTGGTCATTTGAGAGCTGTAGAGACCCTTTTCGGATGGACAATGCAGGGACGTCATGAACATTCTGCCTCAGAAAACCCTGGTAATGGATCAACCTTTTTCGTTTCGAAATTTCTCTCAATGGAAGGGGAGCAGTGCACGGAAAACTTGTCAGCAATGTGGGCGCTGGAAACAATAGGAATACAGGGCGAGGAAAAAGAAAAGGTTTCTTTGACAGAAACATTAACTCAACGATGTATACAGCAATGTGGGTGCCGTTATCAGGCATCGTTGCCATGGAAAGATGATGGTTCTGTTCTCTGTGGTGATAGAACACAAGCTATAACACGTGTTGATTCATTGGTTAGACGACTATCAAGAGATCCAAAGAAGCTGGAGGAGTACGATGCCGCTGTTCAAACGTTGGTGAAGGAAGGAATCGCAGAACCAGTAGGCAGTGAAAAATCCAAAAGAACCTTTTATCTGCCACATCATCCAATCTACAAGGACAGTGAAACTACTCGATTGCGGATTGTATTTGACGAATCAATACATAAGGAAGGCCATCCATCTCTAAATAGTTTCCTAATGACTGGGACCAATCTTCTTACTGACGTGCAGCAGATCCTGCTTAACTTTAGAATGGGACCCTTCGCTCTTGTAGCCGACATCGAAAAGGCGTGACTCACATCGTTTTGTTTGGCTGTCATCAATAAACAATCGAGTTTACCAAGATTTTAGAATGACTCGAGTGACTTTTGGAGTCAACTGCAGCCCCTTTTTACTCTCGGCAACTATTCAACACCACTTGCAGAAAAACGAGAACGAGTAGCCAGAAACGTGTCGTCTTTTGAAAAGTTCCTTTTATATGGACGATTTGGTTTTGAGCTTCCACACAGAAGAGGAAGGACAAAAGATCTATCAGGAATCCACCGACATTATGAAATCAGCTTCTATGACGTTGCGAAAGTGGCATTCTAACAGCATTAAGGTACGTAATCTGTTTGAATTTGAAGAAAATGGAACAGGCCAAAAGGTTTTGGGTCTCATATGGCACGTACTTAGCGATGAGTTACAAGTTTCGTTGAAATCTCTACAAAGCCTGCAGCTTAATATATGTAAAGGTAGCAAAAGAATGGCACTACAGGCAATTGCTCGAATTTATGATCCCTTAGGAATAGTTTCACCTACAGTTATAAAACTAAAAATTTTTTTTCCAGACAATATGGAAAAGAAAATTAAACTGGGATGAAACCATTCCATTCGACCTTCTGGCTGAATGGGACGAGACAATTCAAGGCATTTTGCAGCTATCAGACATGACAATTCCGAGGTCAGCCCTGCCAATGCTAGGAACAAACACAACATATATTCACATCTTTGCCGATGCTAGCCTAAAGGCCTATGGTGCAGTAGCCTATGTAAAAAGTGTCAACATGCAAGCTGAAGTAAACGTTTCGTTTCTTTGTGCCAAGAGTCGAGTTGCACCATTAAAGGAAAATAATGAGGGAGAGTTAACTCTTCCTAAATTAGAACTCACAGCGAACTTGATAGCAGCAAGGCTATGCGCTTATTTAAAACGTACTCTAAAGGTATCTAAAGGTTCAAAGATTTCTACTATGGTCTGATTCCAAAATTGCCCTCAACTGGATTTATGGAGTGAATAAACAATGGAAGCCTTATGTACACAGTCGTGTGACTGAGATCCGAAGCTTAACGATGTTGAACGATTGGGGTCACTGCATTGGCAAGGAAAATGCAGCCGATTTAATAACGCGAGGTATTCCAGGATCTAAGCTGCAAAAATCTTCCATATGGCTGCGTGGACCAGAATGGTTAGAACGATTTCAAGATGATAATAACCACTTAAGTTACACTGAGGATCCTGACGTAATATCACAAACCGTTTTGCTGACCGAAAGAGCTCTGGATGTTTCAAAACTACACGATCCTGTACTTAATTATGAGGACTTCAGCACATGGGGTAGGTTGCTGAGAACAACAGCTTGGGTGCAGCGATTTTTTAGAGTTTGCCACAAGAAGACAAAGCCGAGTTCCATTGGATTGACCGCTGAAGAACTTGACTCAGCTGAAAACTATTGGGTCAGGTACGTACAAAATAAGGCATTTCCTAATGAAATCCGATTTTTACAGAAAGGCCAAGCGGTAAAAGGGAATTCATCTATAGCTGAACTATCTCCCTTTTTGGATGATGTTGGGTTCCTTAGGCTAGGAGGCCGCCTTCAGCTGTTAGAAGACACGTTTGATTTGAAGCATCCAAGGATTCTTCCATCCGATTCTCGAATTACTATGATGCTCATAGATCACTATCATTTAAGAACCTTACACGGAGGGGTAGGTAGCGTTTTGACAAAGTTACGAGAAAAATTTTGGATTCTTAGAGGTCGCGAACTCGTCAAGAAGTTGGGAAAGAAGTGTATCACGTGCCAGAAGCTATTTGGACCGTCAGCCTCGCAACCCTTTGCTCCACTGCCCAAGGAGAGAATCACATTAACAAGGCCATTCGATAATGTGGGCATCGATTTTGCGGGCCCATTATATTACACGACGAATAACACCGAAGTCTTACAGAAATCGTATTTAATGATTTTTACGTGTGCAGCGGTTCGCGCAGTCCATTTAGAACTTTTAACCAACATCACTACCGAGGGATGTCTGATGGGGCTACGTCGCTTCATCGCACGAAGAGGTGTTCCTTCATCCATATTTTCGGATAATGCGAAAACTTTTCGTCGAGCTGCCCTAGAACTTAACGAAGTTGGACCCTTAGTAGATGACGAGGCTGTGCAAGGTTTTCTTTCTCGAAAACGCATTAAATGGCACTTTATAGTCGAAAGAGCACCCTGGTGGGGTGGGTTTTGGGAAAGATTGATTCGAACTATAAAGAATACCCTAAAGGCAGTTATTGGAAAGGCCAACCTCAATTTCGAACAACTCAGAACTTTCCTCGCTGAAGCTGAAGCTATCGTAAACGATCGTCCAATATCCCTTAGATATGAATCCGATTTCACCGTCTAAGTTTTTATTGAATTCTTACCATGCCAGGAAAGAAGAAAACGTAGCATCAACGACGAACGGTGACATTCAAGAGCTTTGGAAAAATCGCTTTAAATATACCAACAAGATGTGGAAACGATGGCGAGTTGAATATTTGCAGACGTTAAGACTATTTCACACTAACAGTACGAGGTCATCTATAACCTTGAAGGAAGGCGATGTCGTTTTGTTGTTTGACAATACAAGACCACGAGTTCACTGGAAGCTAGCGAAAATTGAGAAGGTTTTTCCTGGAAGAGATGGACGTATTCGATCGTGTGAGATAAGATGTGGCGATTCTAAAATATTTAAGCGGCCAATCCAGCTACTCTACCCTTTGGAACTTGGCCCCGCGGAGGGTGTTGAAAATTAAGTCTAAATTCATTTTTATTCATATTTCATACCCATACATTTACATACATATTTACAAACTATTATCATATGTATATGTATAACTTTTTCTTCTTCTTTTAACCTATGTTATAATATTAAAATAATTAAGAGTTCAGTTGCATCATTTCTCTCGTCGTGACCACATGAACTTTAAGAATAATTGTCACTTGTTTAAATTTGCGAATCTAATAAATATATTGAATTTACTAATTAAAGGAGTCGTTTCTATATTTGTAACCGGATCGATTTTCTAACAGAAGGCGTGAACTCGATTTTCTCGGCTCCTATCATAAATAGAGCTGTATTTTTTTTATGTTTGTACTTTAAAATATCTTCTTTAACTTTTGTTGAGAAAAAAATTTGAAACCTCTCCAAAAAAAGTTATCGACGAAAAACTGTAGAGATTTTGAAGTAAAAAATGGTTTTTAACGTTTATCTCGCCTCATGTTCATCTGCTGCTTTAAATTCATAATGAACATAATAAAATTTGAAAATTTTCAAACGTGAGTAAATTTCCTTTTTTTTTTAATTTTCGCAGGATATTGGCAGTATTTTTTGTAGATATTTCGAATTAATTAATTTAATTTTACTGGACTATTACTTCTTCTGGAATTTCTTCCATTTCATTAAAAAAAAACACCTGAAGTAAACAGACCAAGCAGGTTGTGCAACATTTAGAATCAAAATGTCTTAATGTAACTGGAAGGATAGATCGTTTTCTTGGACAGTTCTTATTGTGAACATTAGGGCGCTCAACAAAACACACCTATTGTATATACAAATATTCGAAAAAATACTTCTTGAGTTTTTGAAAAATCTATTTTTTTGTAAGTATTCACTTACATTCATTTGCTATCGAGCAAACAAATTGCAGCATTCACCACAATCTAAGCAGTCAGTGCATTGTTAAAAATGAATCATTTACTCAAACGAATGTGAGCTAGTTGCAAATTCATTTATGAAAATGCATACAGTGCGAGTATTTCTCCAAAACGAAAGTTAATGTGTGTGAATAGTAAAAACTAACTACTTCTTGCAGATCTCTGATGTTGACTTTTAATTACTTCGATATTATGGGCTTCAGATGAGAAAATCAGATCTTATTGTCTATCCGAACACCACTCATCTGGGCAAGATTCGAAGATTAGAAGCTGGGAACCGATTCTGGTTCTGTGAAAAAGTGAATCGAATAAATTGTTTTCACATTCGCTGTCATGCATTGCTTTCACTTTTTCGATTCACTTGGTGCAAATAAGCGATTCTGGTTCCGTGAATGAAAATAGTGTGGTGAATTCAATATCATTTTCCGTGGTGGATGATTTTTTGTTTTCTCTTATGAATTTATCTATACTATTGTGAATGCTTAATGTCAAAACGAAATTATTATTTTTCATTGTTGTTTCAATTTTGCCAAACGTTTGTACATTTGTGAATTTGTTTATAATATATTAATATATTAAATTGTTTTTATACGTTTTTATAATGCCTTCAATATATGTATGTACATAAGGTAGGGGGGCCAAATAAGGCCCACCTAACGGATTTTTCGAAATATCTGCTAGATTTTTGAAAGTATCCGAGTAAACTAAAAAGGTTATGATTCTTTGTCATTTTATCTACATCAAAACATAGATTTTATTGTTTTCGTTAAATTGAAAAGTTTATTTTTTTGACATTGAAAAAAAGCTTACGTTGTTCTTAATAAGGCCCATGGGGTCTTAATAAGGCCCACTCAGTTTTCTTAAGATTTTCGCAAGTAAAAACACAAAAAAAAATCAATATCTTTTAACAAACATTTTGTTTTAAATTTATTTCAAAGAAAATAGTCTCTTCAGTTTAACAAAAAACACAAATTAAAAAAAAAAACTTAATTTTAGCAAAAAACTTAAACAAAAAAATTTAAACTTCACTTCTTCGTAAAAAAATAAAACTAAAATATTCTTTAACCTGCGACGCGTTTTTTATGTTGGTTACTGTTCTATTAGAAGCTCTTTTTTGGGAAAAGTTGGCATTTGGTCTGAAACACATTAAAAATATAATATAAATCCCAATAAATTAAAAGCAAATTTGTGTGTGCCCAATAAGGCCCATCCTTTATTTTTGTGGTCCTTATTAGGAACATGCAAGACTTAAAAAAAAAATTATTTAAAACTAACGATCAAACATTTTTTACAAACAATTGTGGTAATTTACTCAAAATATTATATATTATACGGGAAAAATCAAATATAAGTACTAACTTGGTTTAAATTTGTTAAAAAAGAACACAAAACACACTAGTTTTTTATAATTTGGTAGTTCTTCACCTCCAGACAAACTTCATTGAACTGTAGGTCAAGACATAAATCGCGCAGCTGGCTTTTTTTCCTTTGTATGTGTTTTTGTAGACATGGTTTAAATATGCAAAGCAAAAAAAGTCCCGTTATTTGTTCGTTTCTGTGTTTTCTGACAAGTGGGCCTTATTGGGAACAGGGCCTTATTTGGCCCCCCTACCTTACTCGTATATAAGAATTCTTATGGAAACAAATTGGAGAAATGTTCATATGTTTGATAATTATTTGTGCTTTATATAGATGTATTTTTGTATTGTATTAATATACATTTTTGTAGGAGAAATATGAGGATTATTAGGCGAAATTTAAGAGACAACGAAAATTCTTTCGAAATGATACAATTGTATCAACTAAAACGTCAACTGAAACAAATCTACAAAAAAAATTAAGACGCGATGAAATAAATTTTCAAAACTTGTTTTCGTACCTATCATGAGCAATCTCCAAATTTATTTCCAAAAAACTAATCAAAAATTCTTTTTGTGCCTGTGTCACACTCTTTCCTTTATTTTTTTTTTTTTAATCTCCATATTTTCCGCTTTCACCTATTCACTTTGAACATTCACCATCGAATAAGAGCGTGAAAGCAAATTATTCATATGAATGTTTTTGACGTTTGGTTTCACTTTTTCACAGAACGAGAATCGCATTTATGCGTGAAAGAGTGAAAAGCTTTTCGATTCACTTTTTCACAGAACCAGAATCGGCCCCCTGGTCAGTGAAAAAGACTTTTTTTCGTAGTTGACATTAGATGAAAAGAAGTAAAGTTCAACGTCTGATACTTGCCAAATTAATCGTGGAAGATTGAAGTCACCGACTATTATAATATCGTCTTCACAGTTAGTGAGTCAATGATATAATCGACTGCATCCACTAGAAGTTGATATTCACTTTTTGGTTGGGTGGGTGGTATTATCCACACAATACGTTAAAGCAGCGGATTGATAAAGACTTTTAAATAACAAGTTCCAGGTTTGGTGTATTGGGAATATGGAACAAGCAGAAGTCTAGGTTGGAATGAAGTGCCAACAGGACACCGGAGAATGAACTATTTGAGGAATCAGCATTAGTGCTCACATTGGTAACGAAGGTATCTTTTCGAAACACATTAAACTCTGAAGTAAAGAATTCGTTATTAAGAAGGTCTGGTGTAAGATTGGTTTCAGTAAAAGCAAATACATCATAGGGAAGTTTTTAGGAGTTCAAGTAGACTTCAGAACTTTTTCTACGTAAGCCCCTAACGTTCTGGTAGTCGACAGATATAAATTGGTGCTTGAAACGATTAAAATTTTGGGGTTAGGAACAAAAAGGATTTTCATTATTAATATTATCTTAAAATTGCCGTATGAAGCAAAAGTAAGAGTTAAATTGAAGGTTAAATGAAATAGAATACAGTATTTATCGCTTATAAGAAACACGCTTATAAGAAAAACTCGCTTACAAGAAACTTGAACAAAAGCACCGTGTACTTTCCCATATATTTTAATGTTGAATTGTGTGTTTATAAGAAACACGCTTATAAGAAAAACACTGATAAAAGAAACATTTCTTCAACCACGAACTTTCTTTTTTAAATGTAAAGTTGGTTGGATTTAAGAAACTTTCAAAAAAATCACGAAACTCAAAAAACTTGAACAGACCTTTGAGAAAAATTCAAAGCAACTTAGGTATGCAAATGTCATTTCAATTCGACATTTGAAGAGAATTCTAGTTCAGTGTTCAGTGTTAATAAATAAATTCTTTATACAAATTAGTTTTTTTTGGCCTTTAGTCCACAAAAATTGGCGTTTCGTCAACTGATGAGTCCATGTGAGATCGCCGGGACGAAACGCCAATTTTTGTGGACTAAAGGGCAAAAAAGCTAATTTGAATCAATAATTCAACAAGTCCATTAATAGTGCTAAGTCTTCTACTTGGCTGATTTATTTCAGTAGTATATAGAATTCGTATTATAAAAACGTTCAAATAAATTCTTTATAGCTATACAAATTTCTTTAAAATTTAAAGAAATGTACTGACAATTATTTTAAATATTTAATAATATATATTTAAGGATAAAAATGTTTTGTATACAATATTATTTTAAAATCACAGAAATTCATATATGAAAATTTTGATCGAAATCGGTAGACTCAGAAATGAGAAAGTAGAAAATCAAAATAAGGATCTATGACAGGTACCGTTTTTTTTTACAAAAATGCGGACTGCATCTGAACATGATTTTTTTTTATAAAAACCATTAGAGCCGTCTTCGAAATAAATATATTTCATAATGGTAGGAAACGAGCAAAAAAAACATTTCAATTTCTCATTTAGGCTGCAGGTTGAGGTACACACCTGCAGACAGACGGAATCTCTACTTTTTCGTGTTGTAATATCAATTAATAAAAATCTTGAGTTCTAATATTTCAAAAACCAAGTATAGAGTCATTTTAAAATCTACTTCGATTTTTCTCAATTTACTTCACTTTTTTCTCCAAATCTACTTCGACTTTTTTTCCGGAAGTGGTAACGCTGCTGGGTATATCTGTATAAGAAACTTGTTTCTTATATCCGTATAAGAAACTTGTTTCTTATATCCGTATAAGAAACTTGTTTCTCATATCCGTTCTATGAATATAAGAAACACTCGGTTATAAGAAACAAATCTTGTGCAATTTTTGAGTTTCTTATAAGCGTTATGTACTGTATATATTTTAAGGAGCCCATTGGTGTTACGAGGAACACCTTCTTGATGAATAGGTACCATTACGTTAGTTTTAGTTACACCATTAACTCAGATAGAATCTTGTTTATCATAAAGATATGCTAAATACAAGCGCACGTTCGCATAAATACAAATGAGGCGTGAAAGAACGTATCGGCCATCGCCGATTAGGTCAGCGAATTGCTTCGTTATTTTAACCACAGGAGGAGCAAGAGGATCCAGCATCCAGAATGTGAGGTGACGCTTTAGTGTACAGAGTGGAGCTGAGAGTGAGCAAGAACAAAGAGCAAAGAGAAGAAATCAAACACGTGTAGTGAAAGGGTAGCACACGGAGTGCAGCGTCGTTCGAAGGTGGAGCAAAAAGTCATCAAACATGTCTGATTTCTCCGCTCTAGAAGTGGTTAAAATTTCGAACTGTTTTTTTTTTTGTATTTAAAGTTACTGCAAGATGTTTTATTGACTAGAATTGGGTTTGCTATAAAATCTGTCTTCGTCAACTTGTATTGAATTTTGTCAAGTAAATAACCGAATGTTTTCATGGTCATTCGGAAATATTCTTCAAATTTAATATGATTTTCTCGTAGCTCTTGGAATAAATTGTGAAATTCACTAAAGAAACCCTGAAATTGGTTAATAACATGAATTCGGCGTTTCAGAAAATATCATATGCTGAAGAATGGGTTGCTCACTTCTCGAGCTCTTTGCTCTTTTGTCTGATGAATTTCGCAGCTTTGCTCTTCGAACCACTCTGTTTGTAAAAGAGTAAAAGAGGGTCGATATAATAGGGTATATTATCTGAGGCATTTGAATATGATGGGTCATTTGAGAGATCTGGTTGATAAGGAATAATATTTTGTGAGAGCTCAGAGATGTGGGGTTGTTTTCTTGATATAGGAATATTTGGCTTAAGAACATGTGAAAAATTGAAATTAGGATATTTCTAGCCTTAGAACTACAATTAAATAAATATTATTTGTTTTCTTAAAGATGCTTTTTCGATCCATTTGTAGGTTAGAGAAATGAAAATTTTAAATGTTCCGAAACTAAGACAACCACAGCTGATAAGATGAAAATTGTATTTTTTATCGAAAAAAAGTTTAAAGCTGGAAACTTTATCATATCTAGATGCACCTTGTACAATAAAAATAGAGATTTGGTTTGTTTTACATTTCTCGATACGGTGGTTTTATTCGGTGTGTGTCCAGGTAGAATACCAAATTTTTGTATGCAACGAGTAAATTGCGGAGGAGGAGATGATGATTTTGATGATGATTGATTTTGTTGAGTTGAGGGGCTGGTTGCGGTATTATGGGGGCATAAAGATCGACTTGCGGAATATCTGATGAAGTAGAGTTGATTTATTGATTGCAATCAGAAAGCATGGCGAGGTAGTGTTGTTATTGTTATTATCAGCGATAACAAAATTGATGGATTTAGCTTTTTTTTTATAAAATATCCACAAGAATAATCGAGTTGTTAATCACTGTCTAGGAGGAAGCAGTAAAATCTATATCCATTGACTTAAACGATGACGATTGGTCTTGAATGGACCCAGTTACATTTGATAAAGTATTATTTTCAAATGAAGATTTAGTACCAGCAATAGACCATCTTACATTGCAAAGCAAATAAAAGTGAATTGTATATTTTATAACAAAGTGTTTTTAATTCTAAGATCTGAACGAATAAAGTAAAATTCTCTCCCAAAAGATTCTTAAGTGTTTTGAGTTTTTTTTTTTTTAAAACCGTTCCGCGAATAAAAAGATTTATCTGGCGCAGTCGGTAGGATTCCTATAAACTGAAGGAATCCATATGAGAACGAATCTACTCGAAAAAAAATAAATCGTGTTAAAGTGTATCAAACAAACGAATATTGTTTAACCCTAACGCGAATAATAACACTGGTCAACACAGGTCTTGTTTCCTTTATTTTTTTCTCTGTTATTAGGTATTTCTATGGCCCTGATTATGAAAAATATACCAGAAAATTGCTAACAGCTTTACTTTTTGAAATATACAGTTTAATTCTTTTGACAAAAAAATACGGCGAACCCCACAGGCGGATCACTAGTGTGAAGCAGATACGTGGGAGAGTTATGATCCCCTCGACATCGAGATCATAACAGCGCCGAAGAAAAGGAAGAAGAAGAAGAAGACAAAAAAATACAGAAAATTAATGCATTATGTTAACAAAATTTCTATTTAATGCAATTAAATGATCTTTTATAGGATTTCCTTGAATTATCGACTTTAGGTTGATCTCGTTGCAAACTCCAGCAGAAGTCTGCCATCATATGTGAGTCCCACCGCCCCTGATAACGCTCCTCCATTGACCGAAGATCCTGATGGAATCTTTCACCCTGCTCTTCACTGTAATCACCCAGATTTTGTGGAAATCGGTCTTAATACGAGTGCAGGAAGTGGATTTTTATACTCATGTTGCAGCCTAGCTCCTTCAAGTGCAATAGCATGGCCTCAGCAAGCTCCACGTAGTCGTCAGATTCCTTTTTGCCTAGGAAATTACTCATAACCAAAACAAATGAATTCCAAGCTTTGGATTCGACTTCAGCCATTGATTTGACAAAATTAGAATCTTTCACGAGTTGCCTAATCTGTAACCCATCTAATATTTCAGAAGCTTCTTTCGGTAAGTTTAGTTCTTTCTACTTAAATGGTTGAGGTTCTTGGCAAAATTTGTAGTCTGAATCAGAATCTTCACTTGAAGTTTTTCATTCAGGTTCACAGGGATTTGGATCATCAGAAGAATTAGATGTGCTGGGTTGTACCTCTCGTGATTTTAATTGGGGTCGTTGAGCAGAAGATAAGTTAGGATATGGCCACTTACTTCGATTTCCAGGGTTAATTCCGTTTATTTTCACAACGCAGAAGTAGCAGTCGTCATGATGGTTTTGAGGTTCTCACCAAATCATGGGTGTTTCGAACATTACTGCATCTCTTTTTCCACTGGACCATAATCGTAGACATACCACACATTTCTGGCATACAATATGAGGAACCCACGGCTTGTCCTGATTACACAATTTTATTTTAAAGTATTGATGATACGCAGTTTTACAAAGTCCGATATAGGTTTTCGATATTTTGTAAATACATATTCACCAGAAATATAGCAAAAAGAATCGGGATTAAGCACACAACATCTTCTTGACGAAGCCATACCGAAAACAGCAACAAAATATTTTGCAGTGTACAATAAAAAACGCAAATCTAGAATGAAGGTAGTCAATGAGGGTTGTTAGCTGTAACTCAAAAACAAAAGCTGTTACAGAAAAATTGTTGCCAAATTTAAAAAATACGCATCAATTTGAGATAGAAACAACACAAAAAAGACAGGAAACAAAAAAAAATGTTTTTTTTTGTTGACCAATGTAATTAAATCATCGTTGATAAAAAAAAAAAAAATAGTGCATATCAAACAAACGAATATTGTGAACCCCTTACGCTATAATTTTTAAATCATAGTTGAAAAAAAAAAATAATAATAATAACAATTCGTCGGAAAAGAGCAATAGACTTTTGTAGAAAAGAAATCGAAGAGATCATGTATGAAGAGATGATGAACCGGTTAGTGGACGTGCTGGAAGCTCTAGCCGCACCACACACCCAAAGACCGAGTAGAATAGTCTACTTAATGAAGGAAATTCAACACATCCCAACATTCGAAGGAAAAAACGAAACACTGAGCCAATTCTTCGCAAGCGTTGAAACTCATCTTAATTCTGTAGAGGAACCACTAAGAGGTGAAATCTGGCAGACTATTTACAATACCAAAATTATAGGACGAGCAAAGGAGCTACTTCTTAACAACAGACCTGAAGGATGGGAAGTAACAAAAGTAATCCTGAAGCAGCACTTCCGGCCGATATGCAGCTACAAAGATATATCTAAGAAAATATTAAAGTAAGTTCAATTCAAGATTTAAATGAAAAAATTGAAACAATAACACAAGAAATCAATCAATTTGCTACTTATGAATCTAATCCTGTAGAAGCAAAACAAACTTTTTATAATTTGTTAATCAATAGAATCAAGCAGTTAGTGTCAGGAAATTTATCTAGAGAAATAAAAGATCTCTATAACTTACATTTAATAAAAGACATCCTATACTCCTATGTAGGATATGATAATAACAACATAGAAAGAGAATTTATAAGTCAAGATAGGCGTAGTATACAAAATTCAAATAATAATCACCAGAACAGAAGGAATTGGAGAGATAATAATAATAATCCCTTTAGATAAAACAATTATAACTCAAATCGAAATTTCAACAGACAGAATAACGACAACTTTAATGATAATTTTTATAGGCAAAATGGTAGATAATAGCTTTTTTTAATCCAAATTATATCAGACACAATAATAATAATTTCAATCCAAGTTATCACAGACAAAATAACTTTAATAGAAATGTCCATAGACAGAGTACATCAGATAGGCAGAATGTCCAATCCTTTTTTAACCCCTCTGGACAAATACGAAACGCAGTACAAAACCCGGCACCGATGTCGGTAAATCAAACTGAAAAACGAGAAGAAGAAATTCATAATCTAGAGTTTTTTCTAAATTAAGCCTCGGAAATAAAATTTTTGTAAACTTAACAATAGATAAAAATATATATAGAGCACTCATTGACACTGGGTCAACTATGAGTATAATCAATTCAAGTGTAGTAGATTGTAGTAGGTTTCAAGTATACGACAAAATGAATAATATGCAACTGCAAACATTAAATAATATAGCGAATGAGGTAGTGGAAAGAATTATTACTAATAATCCGAAAGAATTTAATTATGATTGCAAAACAGCGACAAGATGGTATAAGAGGAACTTAGGTCCAAAACCTTACGATATTTTAATAGGTATGGACTTACTAAGTAAAATCGTCAGAGCTCTAGATTTCGACAATAAAACTCTCGTATTAAAAAATAACACAATAATCCCATTATACTCTGAAAAAGACATTTCCACTTTTGATTGCTTTGAACTTATCGGAGAAGGGAAAGAACTGGATCTAAGCTATTTAAACGAAGAAGAAAGGAAAGAAATTGAAGTATTATTAAGTAAATTCAAAAATTTAGTTTATCGTGAAGGTGATCAACTGACAAACACAGATACGATCATGCACGAGATAAAAACTACCGTAGATCAATCAATACATGCTAAACTCTATAGGCTACCCCCACAACACGAAGAAGAAGTTAGACGACAAATCGAAGATATGGAAAATCAGGGAATAATCAGAAAATCCAATAGCAGATACGCATCACCTATTGTGGTAGTGGCAAAGAAGATAGATAATTCGGGACAACAAAAATTTCGCCTATGTGTCGATTATAGAAAGCTTAATGAAATAACTATCGATGATAAATATCCACTCCCAAATATCGATAGCATCCTTGATAAATTAGGTAGAGCACAATACTTTTCATCAATCGACCTTGCAAAAGGGTACCATCAAATTAAAGTTCATCCCGCCGATATTCCAAAAACAGCATTTGTGACGCCCAATGGTCTCTATGAATATCTTAGAAATAGAATGCCATTTGGGTTGAAAAATGCACCGGCGACGTTTCAAAGATTGATCAACGATATCTTAAGAGACTATATTAACAAAATTTGTGTTGTCTATTTAGACGACATCCTAATTTTCTCAACGATTCTTAAAGAACACATTCAATCCTTATCCCTTATTTTTAAAAAGCTCTCTGAACATAATTTAAAAATTCAATTTGATAAATGTTCATTCATGAAAAGGAATACTGAATTCTTAGGGCACATATTAACAGCGGAAGGAATGAAACCGAACCCAAATAAAGTTAAATGCATTCAAGAATACCAATTACCCAAAACAGAGAAGCAGATCAAATCTTTCTTAGGCACCACAGGGTATTATAAAAAAATTGTGAAGGATTATTCAAAAATTGCTTATCCAATGGTGAAATACTTGAAGAAGGAAACGAAAATAAACCTTAATTACCCTGAGTACATTCAAGCGTTTGAAACATTTAAATCAAATATTATCAAACACCCGATACTTAAATTTCCCAACTTTGAAAAACCCTTCACACTGTTCACCGACGCAAGCAATTATGCGATAGGAGCAGTACTTATGCAGGAAGGTCAACCTGTATGTTACGGGTCAAGAACATTAAATGATCATGAAAAAAAATACTCTGCAACTGATAAAAAGTTCCTAGCAATTGTTTGGGCAGTTACTTATTATAGACCCTATTATGGGGTAAACGATTTAAAATCATCACCGACCACTTACCGATTTTCTAAGTAGGATTCCAGAAGAGAATAATAAAAAGGACAAGGTAGATGTAGAATAATCAGTCAATAATGTATCAGATAATGCAAAAATACATTCAGTAGAAGAAGAACAGCTTAGTCACATTCCTATAAAAGAATCAGTAGTGAATATATATAAAACTCAGTTAATTTTAGCAAACAATGCAGATAAAGAAATAGAAATTTTACATGGTAGAAGAATTATTTATATTGATATGACAAAAGGAAAGGAATATTTGACAGACTTGTTAAGAAGATTTATTAAGTCAGACATTACAGGAATATACACAGAATTAACATATCATGAATACAATAAAATACAACAATTGTTAACACAATTGTTCGGTCATAATAATCGGATCAAATTTATTAAAGCAACATTGAGAGCACAGGAAATAAGTAACTTAGAAGAAGCACAGAAACAAATATCATTGTATCATACTCAAGAAAGTCTCCATAGTGGAATTATTGAAACATACCATAGTTTAAAAAATAAAATATATTACCCCAAATTAGAAAAGAAATAATTGAAAGAAATTTGAACTGAGTGAAACCCCGAATAGGCCGAACGAGATTTTGCACATAGATATCTATTACTTCATGAAACATCCATTTCTGACCTTAGTAGATAAATTAAAAAAGAAAGCATATATGCATACTATTTGCCGAATCGAAATTGGGTAAAAAACATAGAAACTCTTGAGGAACATTTTTCTAAATTCGGAAAACCTTATAAAATAATATCTGACAACGAATTAAGGTCCGAAAACTTAAAAGAATTTTTTAACGCACATGAAGTGAACCTTAACCTAACAAAACCTAACACACATACCGGTAACAGTGATGTTGAAAGATTTCATTCAACATTGCAGGAAAAATTAGTAACAATGAGAAATTTAGACCTTACAATAATTCAAAAAGTCCATAAAGCCGTTCACAACTACAATAATAAATACCATTCAACCATTAGAATGTCTCCAGAGGAAGCAATGTTCGCTGACATAGCTACTCTGAGAAATCACATTAAAACAGAAAAAGAAAAGAGAATAGAAAAGCTTAACAGAAATAGGGACGATTATAGTGAAAATAGACACGTAATACCAGTTAAAAATTACAAAAGAAACTATTACAAAAACGAGCCTAGATATAGAATAAAAAAATTAGAAATGGAACACCCAATAAAACGACCTCGTTTATTTGCAGATGATAATCTTAGTGTTTCTACTACTAACACAAGTAACATCAGTAACACCCACACTAACGGTTGATAAAATAACGACAGAAAACGGATATTCTGTTATTAACATGGGTAAAACAGAAATTATTCAGGACACAAAGATAATACTTCATATAATCAACATTCAGGACTTAAAACTCACAATCAGTGCAATTGAGAGAAACATCCAAAATTTACAATTATATAACGATTCAATAATTAGAAGACAATTAGATACAATCAAATCCAAGGTAAAAGCAATAGAACCAACGTCAAATATTTGAAAGAAAAGAGGATTAGTTTATATTGTAGGAAAGGCAAGCAATTTCCTCTTTGGTACAATGGACGACGACGATAGAAAAGATATACTAGAACACATTAACATATTAGAAACAAACACTGACAACGCGGTCAATACCGTAAATAAACAAATAGAAATAAATCAAAGTTTTAACAAAAGCATAATTTCAAAAACATCATAGAAACAAATAGGATAGATTTATCTAAATCCTTTTCCGAACTAAAACAAAATGAAAAACAGTTTATACTAAAACAAATTAAATTAGATCAGATTATAAAACTTAATATGTTATATTTAATAACTATTAATAATTGCATAACAAACAAAAATTGTTCTATTAAGGAAAACTATACTACAGAAATAAAAAGAATAGACGATAGCACAATTCTTTTTAAAAACATTAAGAATGAAAACATTGTTAACAAATGCGATGATAGAAATATCAAACTGGAAGGAAATTATTTAATAACTACTCGTATTAATAATTGTACCATTTATATATTTAATGAAACAATAACGAATAAAAACATATATTTTATTGAAAGATTTTACTATGATGAAACTGAAAATTATAATTTTACTAAACAACTAAATTTTGAAGAAATTATTCTCAAGAACATTGTTAATCTTAAACCAATAAAGCTGCTGAAATTGCATAAAAACATCCATTATGTTATAGGTTCTACAACCATAATACTTATCTTTGTATTTATATTTGTAGTTATTAATATTTCTAAAAAACATAAAACACTTACTATATCAATTATTAAGCTCGGCATAAATCCTCGTATCAAACCCTCCTAGTGGGTGCCGGGCGGTAATGATCACCACAGAAATCTTGTGCGTTGTCAAGATGGGGATCAGCTAAGGTCAGGTCGCAATGTTGTAAGGTTCCTTTACTCCTCAATAGTTCAACCCTCAATAATGCGATTTTACCATAGATACAGGTCCCAAATTTTCAGTGGTGGTGTGAGCGATTATTCATAATCCGTGCCGAAGAAATGGAAGGCTGGGCGGAAAACCAGTCCCTAACGAGCTCATTCGGATGCCCTGGCCGGGTCCGTCTTAATACTTGCCTCACCCCGGTGTATCGGCTCTGCCGGGGCTGACCTTTCTTTTCCGACCTACTTGTGGGACCAAAATTTTTAAAACTATACCAAATGAACAAACTAACGACAACTAGGGAAATCGCAACGGACAACGAAGACGAACTCTTGGCCTCTAGCCAAGAGACATTGCCAGGAAGTTCTCACGGCACAGAAACCTGTGCCGATGAGATAACTTCCAAACCTTCAGGGAGCATAGCGAGTACCAGCCATAGTACTCCTGTGCTCCCTAAACCGAACAATACTGCCAACCCATCGGGTAGCAATGCCAGCCATAGCAATGCTAACCGTAGTAAGAAGAAATCTTCTGGCGTTCTTCGAAAGAACCAGTTCCTGCATGCCTTGTTTATTCTTAGCAAGATTGCCAAGAATGAGGCGGAGGGAAATTGTCACGAGAGGGACGCCGAGGATAAAATAAAGTACCAGAAGATTATTGATGACTACAATAACCTTCTGACAAAAAAAGAAAAAGCCGTCAAGCGTGACAGGTCTCAGGAAGAGACTTTACCTTCCCAAAAGAAGAGTAAACACACATCTCTCAGAGCGGTGCAACCGCCTACTCTAAGCGAGGTCGTCAGGGATGACCTCCAGGTAGCGGTTGTAGATGAACTCTCCACCAGCAGCAAAGGTCTGCTGTCGGTGTGGAGCTCAATCGAAGCCAAGCTCTCTGAGATGGTATTTACGTATACCCTGTCGACAAGTGAGGGACCCTACCCCATCTTCGACTCTGGGGAAATGCTCAGGGGATATAGGGTGATCAAATGCGAGGACGCGTTTTCAAGGGACTTCCTTAGAGACAGCATTGGTAAGGTCAGCAATGACTGGGAGGGCTTGAAGCGTAAGCTTATCCCAGCTAAGGAGATCCCTAGACAACCAAAGGCGCGCATCTGGTTCCCCCTCATGGGCATCAAACCGAGCGGACTGGAGCTGCAAAAGACAAGCACTTCATACCTTCTGAGGATCACGGAAGAAAGCAGAGGGGCTCTCGAGAAGGCTGACTACAAACTCCGTTTTGGCATCAGGCATGCTAAAATCAAAATCCTGCAAGATCATGGACAAGATACTGATAAAGTGGATGAGAGCGCTAAGATCAGCGCTGTTGTCGACGGTTCGGTTGTCCTTGGCGCCGCAGGACCCTCAACCAATTAAAAACGCGCTTAAGGTCATTCAGATTAATCTGAAGCACTCTAAATGTGCCTCAGATAATCTAAGAGTTTTCCTCAGTGAGGTAAACATTGACATTGGCGTAATTCAAGAACCATGGGTTAATGGCCTCAATGTGAAAGGCCTCCAAGATAACCAATACGACCTGTTATACAAAACAGTAACCCCAGAACAAGGTAATCCCAGAACTTGTATCTTAGCTCACTTAAAAGCTTTTTTGTGTCCCAATTTTAGCACTCCGGATTTGACAGTCGTCAGGCTGGAAGACAAAGACGCAAAGGGACTACTGGTGGCATCTGGCTACTGCGATCACAACCGGCAATCACCGCCCGAGGAGGTGAGGAAATTGATTGAAGCAGCTAATCAGCAAAAGACGAACCTCCTGATTGGATGCGATGCGAACGCACGGCATTCTCTCTGGGGTAGTTCCGAAATCAACGAACGAGGTGAGTCTCTTTTTGATTTTATTATTGATAATAACCTAATTTTTTGTAACAGAGGTGACTCACCCACCTTCGTTTTTCCAAGCTCGGAAAACTACGACGGGTGCGAAGATATACTTGATATCACTGCTACAAACAACTGTAATTTGGTGGTGGAAAACTGGGGAGTTTCCTCTTTAAATTCCTTCTCGGATCATATATGGATCCTTGTCAACATAGGTTTCAAGGTAGAAACTCCCCCTCCATGTAGAAATCCCAAAACAACTGGCTGGAAGAAATTCAATCAGATCGCTAAATCCAAGCTAGGCAATTTACCATTGAATCTATGGTAAAGACTTTCGAAGCAGCGATTAACACTGCCTTTAAGGTCTCCTGTCCAGTTAAATATAGCCGCAAAAAATTCCCGCCTTGGTGGAATGAAGATCCTTCTGCACTTAGAAAAATGACCAGAAAGATCTTCTGTGAAGGGATCGCACCAGCGATCACTTAATTACTTGCCGCAAACCAATTAAAAATACATTCAACCTGCTTCGATACTTGATACTCTGTTTCCCATTCATATCTATCGCATGCACTCACTTTGCCGGCCATAGCAGAGCCGATTCATAATGTTCATTCATATTTCCTTTGGCACACTCTGTGCACAAGATACATATTATGTCTATAAATATTCATATATATATAGTTCAATCGGCACCTTCAGTGCACGAACTATAGAACAAAAAACAAGATACACAAAAATACTCATATGACACTTCTAGTGCTTGAGGAGTATTTTTGTGTACAAATTAAAAACATTTCCACGGGTCATCGGCTTATGAATTATATTGTGCATCATAAGCAAGCTAGCCCAAAAACAATTAAAGTGCATGGCATGGTCAAATGCTGATTGTGCATTTTGTAGGAAAAATCGATAGAACGTTATCGATTATCGAAGTATGGTTGGATACGAACGAAGGCAAATTATTTTGTATATAAAGAGAAAATAAAAAGATAATTCTTCACTTCTATTACTGAAGCAAAACGGGTCTTTCCTTTATATAGCAACTCGCTGGAGGTTCCACTTAGTTTTTCCTATTCAGTATTTTAGACGCCCTACGGAGCAGTATTGCTTTTGGGTCAAGGTTTATTTGGCTACTCGCCGGACCAAGTCTAACCTACTAGAACAGTTAAACCGCCAAAGAACCTCCACCAAGAAGAGGGATTCCAGACAGAGGAGCCCCAACATTACATGGCGACCCTGCCAGCTTATTACCCAAACTGCTAAACACCCTTCACTCTTTACATGGCGATCTTGCCACCCTAACCTTGGAAGTTTAGCAACAATTCACCAGCTTCTACAGCCGCTGCAATGGAAGCATTCCAACAGAATATATTAAGAGCTTTGGCCAGCTCGAATCCCCAGCATATGATGCAGTTCAAACCCTTGCTGTATTCTTACCAAATGGCAATTTCACAAGCAGCCGTATGATGCTTTCAACAAGAAAAATGTCTCCTCCAGTAAAAACGCACCTAGTTTAGCAGATAGTGTTTACGACAGTGTTTACTCGAAATAATGCCACCCCAGGCGCCTGCACCAAGTAAGAGTCGCCAGAATAATTGGAAGACCTAAAACTAACAATTTGTTTACTAATCCGACTATTAAGATGCAGCACAACAACATCAAAAAAAAAAAAAGAAAGAAAATAAAAAACAAAGTAATAGAATAAAATAAATCATACCAAATCCCACACTTTGCAATAAAAATGGAATAGAAATACAACAGGAAACAATAATAAAATAAAATATTGTGCAAATATGACAGCAAATGCATTTATAAAACTTTTTATAATTTCTCAAAAAAAAAAGTAAAATTATGTACCTAGTTCGCTTGATTACATTAAATTATTTTTTTTTTTCAATCAGAAACATCAATATTATGTTAATTATAGCTCAATTTAGATGAACCATACTATAAATAGAAAAACAGAAGAATAAAATGCAAGTGAACATTAAGTTTTCTAAGTAATTTAATTAAATATATATAAACACATACATAATATATATATATATACTTTGATAGAATTTTATATTTATATGTTAATGTATTGATGTATTCATGAATTAAAGTCTATGTTCTTAATTAAAATAACGAAAACAAGAACCAAGAACCGAATATAAACGTATTAATAATTTTTGAAAACAAACTTGCAGGGTAATTATCGTTGTTAATATTCCTTAATTCTTTTTTCTTAAATTAAATTGTATTTATTTAAAAAAAAAAAAAAAGTAAAGAGAAGAAAAGAAAAGCAATCACTTATAACGCGAAAACCGACGAACAACGCATAACTGAACTGCTAAAACGCCATGAAAATGGACTCAAAGTAATAGAGTTGAAGATTGTTGACAACTTCGAGGAAGATTTAGTTAGTTTCAAGGATACAGACATAATTATTGGTCCAAACAAGGTTTTGGCGTATATCCCAGAAGGGAATTGTTTACTCCTAAAAAAGTCCAAGGACAGCACTACAACCCAATCGACAATATTTGGCAAAATATTGTCGAGGGATGTGCAGAAACTCTGCGGATCAAATTGTATTAAAAAAATATATATTACTAAAAATGAAATAAAGAAGCTCGCATGCGGCCGCAAACAGAGCAATATTAATGAATTAAAAATGAAATTAGGAGAAATATTTAAAGAAAGTAATATTAAAGTGCACATTATAGATAAAAATATTGAAATAACTGATCCTTGTAAGAAGAAACTAATACTTAATGATTATCACATACTTCCAACCAGCGGACATGCAGGAATAAACCGCATGTTACAAAATATAAAGAAAAATACTTTTGGACAGGTATGCAAAACGATGTGACGACATTTGTAAAGCATTGTCCAATTTGTCAACGAAATAAATATATTCAGCCAAAGAAGCAACCAATGACTATTACATCGACAGCAGAATCAGGTTTCGACAAACTATTCTTAGACCTAGTAGGACCTTTAGAAGAATCGGAAGATGGATCTAAATATATTCTCACCATTCAAGATGAGTTGACCGAATTTATCGAAGCTATACCACTCCCTAATAAAGAGTCAAGCACCGTAGCTAAAGCTTTAGTAGAAGGTTTTATTCTAAGATACGGAACACCACATACAATAGCATCTGATCAGGGAACTGAATTTATAAACCAGGTTTTCAAGGGTATTTGTAAGCTATTGAGAATAGAACAACTACAATCTACAGCCTACCATCATGAGAGTATAGGAGCTTTAGAAAATTCTCACAAAGTTTTAGGAGCATATCTAAGAAGTTACGTTTCAGAAAAACATACCGATTGGAGCACATGGCTACCTTACTACGTTTTCTGTTATAATACATCAGTACACTCAGAAACCGGATATACACCTTTCGAGCTAATATTCGGAAAACAGTGTAACCTACCATCAAATTTAGTTAAACAAGTAGAACCTGTGTACAACTATGACGATTATGTGATTGATTTAAAACATAAATTACAAATCGCTCATAAAGATGCTCGAGAAAATCTGATAGGCAAAAAGATAGCAAGGAAGAACAGATTTGATCTAGAAGAACGAACAAAAAGCTCAAATTTTGAAATAGGAAGTCTAGTTTTACTTAGAAATGAAAATAGAAAGAAACTTGATCCAATCTACATAGGTCCATATGAAGTTTTGTCTCAAAAAGGTGTGAACTGCGATATAAAATATGAAAACAAGAAAATAACGGTTCATAAAAATAGATTAAAACCGTTTTATATATATTTAACACTGATTTAATGAACTCTGTAAATTAATAAAACACATAACTTGTAAACAATATTGTATGGAATTTATCTCAAAAAAAAAAAAAAAAAGGCAAGAAAGAGGCGTTTAATAGTACTAGTACATGTATAGAGAAATATGCAATCATAACTATAATTATTGTTATAGGTTTAAATTAAAAATAAAATTAGGCGCGCATAGACTTAAGATTTACATAACTATTGATAAGAAATCTAAATAAAAACTAAATATTCTGAATGTATAAAGCTAAACGTAACTATTGATAAGCATTTTAAAATAAAAACTAAATATATGTATAAATGTATATAGCTAAACGTAACTATTCATAAGCAATTTAAAATAAAAACTAAATATCCCGAATGTATAAAGCTAAACGTAAATGTTGAGAAGAAATTTAAAATAACAAAAAAAAATTAAAATATTCATTATCTTTAAAAATTATTGATAAGCAATTTAATATGAAAATATATATGTACACACTGTGCTCCGAGTATATCTTTAAAATGTAACTATTTGAAACAATTTAAATTGACTTAGCTATTTTCATAGCTATAGCTATTTTCATATTCCATGTTGATAACTAATTTAAAAAAAAATATATGTATATTCACAGTTTAATGTAACAAAAAAAAATACAAAAGAAAACAAAAAAAGAAAAACAGAAATAAAGTATCATATATACGTAAGAACAAATGAAATAAGATCCCTCATTGTACAAAGTGTCGCATAAAAAGAAGAAATCATAAAGCTTCATGATTTCTCCTTTTTCTCCCAGGAAGGGTGGTGTGAAGGGATCGCACCAGCGATCACTTAATTACTTGCCGCAAACCAATTAAAAATACATTCAACCTGCTTCGATACTTGATACTCTGTTTCCCATTCATATCTATCGCATGCACTCACTTTGCCGGCCATAGCAGAGCCGATTCATAATGTTCATTCATATTTCCTTTGGCACACTCTGTGCACAAGATACATATTATGTCTATAAATATTCATATATATATAGTTCAATCGGCACCTTCAGTGCACGAACTATAGAACAAAAAACAAGATACACAAAAATACTCATATGACACTTCTAGTGCTTGAGGAGTATTTTTGTGTACAAATTAAAAACATTTCCACGGGTCATCGGCTTATGAATTATATTGTGCATCATAAGCAAGCTAGCCCAAAAACAATTAAAGTGCATGGCATGGTCAAATGCTGATTGTGCATTTTGTAGGAAAAATCGATAGAACGTTATCGATTATCGAAGTATGGTTGGATACGAACTAAGGCAAATTATTTTGTATATAAAGAGAAAATAAAAAGATAATTCTTCACTTCTATTACTGAAGCAAAACGGGTCTTTCCTTTATATAGCAACTCGCTGGAGGTTCCACTTAGTTTTTCCTATTCAGTATTTTAGACGCCCTACGGAGCAGTATTGCTTTTGGGTCAAGGTTTATTTGGCTACTCGCCGGACCAAGTCTAACCTACTAGAACAGTTAAACCGCCAAAGAACCTCCACCAAGAAGAGGGATTCCAGACAGAGGAGCCCCAACATTACACTTCAACATATGTCAGAAGGAGAAATTCTTTCAACCATATAAAGACTGTCTAAAAGTGTACAAGCGAGCCATAGCAGCATCTAAGAAGCTTGGCTGGAGAGAATACTGTCACTCAATAGAAAATATTAAGGATTCTGCCAGACTAAGTAAAGTTCTGTCAAAGGAACATTGCATCCCTTCATTTCTGAGAAAATGTGACGGTATCTGGACAGCCTCTCCAGCTGAGTCCTTGGAACTGCTCCCGGGTTGTGAGAATAGCTACCCCGAAACGCTTAGCACTACAAATACCATTATAGCTCATGAGGAGCAAATCAATTCTGTCATAACAGGAGATAGTATTTCATGTGCGATTAATACTTTCTCCCCTTACAAATTACCTGGCCCTGATGGCATAATCCCAATTATGCTGCAGAAACTGCAAGACTTGGCATTACCATGGCTAGAAATGATCTTTAAAGGATGTCTCTATCTCAATCATTTACCTGAGTCATGGAGACATGTAAGAGTTGTCTTTATTCCGAAGGTCGGCAAACGAGGCCATGAATCCGCGAAGGACTTTAGGCCAATTAGCCTGACATCTTTTGTACTAAAGACACTAGAGCGCATCCTTGATACTCACATCAGAATTTTAATAGAGGGTCGTCCTCTTGATGAATCGCAACATGCATACCTAAAAGGCAAGTCTACGGAGACTGCCCTGCATGAAGTAGTGCGTACAATAGGGAAGACAATTCACTACAAAGAATATACCCTAGCAACCTTCCTAGACGTGGAGGGTGCTTTTAATAACGTCCTAACTGAATCCATTCGCGAATCACTTGCTCACTTTGATGTAGAAAGCTTCATATCTAAATGGATTGTCTCTATGCTCAGTGACAGAAGGATCCAAGCAACGTTAGGAAACACAATTTCTACTAAGCATGTTAGTAGGGGAACTCCCCAGGGTGGTGTTCTCTCCCCTCTTCTATGGCTCTTAGTCATGGACAAAATTCTCGTCAAGCTCAGAAGAAGTGGTGTGAGAACTGTAGCGTATGCTGACGATCTGGTTTCATTGGTATCAGGTAAGTTTACCACAGTGATTAGTGAAATCACTGAATTGGCTCTGAAAAGAGTTAGCAACTGGGCCACTAGTAGTGGACTAGGAGTTAATCAGAGTAAGACGGAACTGATGCTCTTTACTACCAGGACTAAAATACCTACATTCACCCTACCTCGACCTAACGGTCAAACTCTTTCCTTATCTTCCAAAGCTAAATACCTTGTAGTTATTCTCGACCCCAAATTGAATTGGAAGGTAAATATTGAAGAACGGGTTAAGAAAGCCTGTATAGCTTTCTATGCCTGCAGAAAGACCTTTGGTAAGAAGTGGGGCCTTCAGTCGAAGATGATTTTGTGGACGTACTAGACATGGGTAACGCAGTAAAAATTGGTGCGTTGATACACTAACTCAAGCGCACTTCACTGTATCAGCGAAATGCGTTAACGCAGTTTGCGCCATAACGCAGTTTGCGCATTAACGCAGTTTGCGCCATAACCCGATTTTTGTTTTAACTCATTTGAAGCAAAACAGCGCAGCGCAACGCAGTTGTATTTTTAACTCATCATCATACAAACTTCGTAGCGCACAAGCGCACACAAGTTGTTCATCGTCGACCAAGCAGTCTGAGTGAGAATGGGGGTGTCTTTTCAAAAAAAATTTTTTTTCGTTTGAGGTGTGGAGACGTTTGTACTTATATCTTTTGGTCTGATAGTTAAATCTTCAAGATTAATGTCTTAAATGAAAGATAGAATGTTTTCCTAAATACTGGTCTAAAAATTTTTGAGGAGGGACAAAGTTTTTCTTACTAAAAGCGTGCAAGGAGTTCCTTTCGATTCGATTTTAAGAACTCTAAACTCAAATGTTGATGAAAAATTTTACAATTTTAAAAGACTAAAGATGCAAGTTAATTGCAATAATGCTATTCTACAAATGCGTCATAGGTCATTTTGGAAAATATGAAACAGGAGAGGAGGTAGGGTGACTTTTCTCAAATTTTCAATAAAAATTAAATTTTGATTAAAAATTTAATTAAAATCTTAAAAATATGCCGATTTACATACTTTCTAGTTCTTCTAACTTGATTATTAGTTTTCAGATCTTAATTATTAAAGTATATATTTAAACGAGAAATGTCAAACTTTATTTCTGTGTAAAAAAAAATTCAAAATAACAAAAAATTTCATACTAAAGAGTTAATGACGCAAAAATCAATTCGACTCAAATCACTCAAAATTCAAAAGTTGATGAAAATTTTCGGAATTTTGAAACAAAATTACCACCTACTTATTGATCCAATCCTCTTCTAAAATAATGCTGAACAAAGTTTTACAGTTAATTCGACAGGAAACACACTAAAATTGGTTGAAAGGATTTGAAACGAAAAAAAACGATTTTCATACAAAAAAGAAATAGAAATGGTTTCATAAACTATTTTTTTATTTCGAAAATATCATACAGATCTTTAAGATTAAAGTCTTAAAATACTTTAGACATTAGACATTCATACAATTTATGAAAAAAAAAATATCAAGTTTTACCCGACTACACTGAAAAAAATGTAAAAATAATCTGGAATAGTGATTTTTTTGTTCTCCCTCTTAATTGTGGAAAAAATTTAAATTAATACAAAAACCTGAACATAGAAAATTAAAACTATTTTTTATTATTATTCAATATATTTTCTAAATATATGAAGAAAATTGAAAAGCTCTCAGTCCAACATACATTTTTTTTAAGACTTGTATATTTTACACAACGCTTGCTTTACATATCACTTATTACTTTTGGCATTTTAACGGATTTTTGCAAAATATCTTTCATTCAATTAAGAACAAGTAAGCGCTTATATTGATATATTCAACATGCATGTGCATAGCCTAAAAGCTTCGTTATAGTATCTAATGTGGAAAAAATTCAAAAAAAATTCTTCGATTTTTTTATTTTCCATGCAAGAAAATTTTCAAAATGTTCGATTTTGCTGCACTCTATTGACTATAACTAGAGAAATACTTCTTCCATCTATAAGATTGTGGTGTCCACGCATAGGTTAAAATATCTCAAATATGAATATTAAAAAAAATTTGTAGGTTGTAATACAACTTAAGTGGTTAAGAGGCTTGGTTAGATCAAATAAGAAATCATAGGCAGAATTGACAATTATGCCCACATTTTCTAACCGATTTTAAAAATTAAAATTTTATTATTTTTTTGAACAATCAGCGGTTATTTTGGTATATAAAATATTTTTCTACGTTACCCACAAGCTGCAATAAGTCTTCTGCAATACAAACATTTTTTTCCTTAAAATGAAAAAATACCATATACTACATCAAAAGCGCTATTCGATTATTGAGTTGATGAGTTGATGAACTGCGCTATTGCGTTACTGCGTCACTGAGTTACAAACTGATGTATCAGCGCACGTAACGCAGCTGCTGCTTCAACGCATTGCGTTAACGCAGCGCTGCGTTACACATGTCTAGGACGTACACTGCAGTGGTACGACCGATTTTGTCTTACGGATCGATTGTTTGGTGGCCTGCACTTAGCAAGCGATATAACGTCGGAAAACTTAAAAGGGTTCAAAGAACGGCTAGCGTCGGCACTACGGGGGCTCTCAGATCATGCCCAACAGATGCCCTGAGCGTTATCCTGAACCTTTAACCACTCGACCTTCATATAAAATACCTAGCGGCATGCAGTGCTGTAAGACTTAAAGAATCTAACTGTTGGTTCTCCAAACCCTATGGTCATGGAAACATAACAAAATTGATTCCTCCGGATATTTTCTTATCGAACACCGACTACTGCGTACCTCCTCTTGGCCCAAGCGGGGATTTTAAAGCCATTTTTCCCACCAGAGAGGATTGGAAGAATGACGTTGTCACAAAGGATTTCGATTCGATAATCTTCACTGATGGATCTAAGATGGAGTGCGGTGTTGGTTCGGGATTTTTTTCCGAGTCCTTTAACATCTCCAAGTCCTTCAGACTACCAGACTTTGCGAGTGTATTTCAAGCTGAAATACTCGTACTAGCAATCAAGGAGGCATGCAAGTTCCTCCAATATAACCAAAACCAATTCAGAAATATAGCTATCTTTCTATTTTTTTCAGTTCTGAGCGCGAGAACGCTCTAATACATTAATTCTCATAGAAAATAACATTTAAGTGGAAATAATGGATGAGATGCATATATCATTTTAAAAATAAACATTTTGGATTTTATAACATTAGATATTCTTATATAAAGAAGAGAATATAAAGGTTTCTTTAGATCTGAGCGCGAGAGCGCTATAATACATTATTATCATTGAAGTGACATTTTAGTAGGAATAATAAGAGAGATGGTTATATCATTTTAACATATACATTATTAGATACTTTACAACAATTGAATGAAGTTGATGTACGAAACAACAGTTATGTATATATAGATACTACAGATATAGATACATAGATATACTTTATAAGTATGGTAACATTAAGTAGTTTTGGAATTTATACAATGTAAAATGTTTGTACCATAGTATTATCACAGTTAGAGATTTATCAAATATGTAATACTAGGTACTTATGTTTGAGATTTGATAATAGTTGGATAAGTAGAGATCGGGTTAGTACTGCCCACCTACAGCGTTTTTTGGCAACATTGACAATCTGGATTTGAGTGATAATGTATGTTTCTTTGGAATACAATAAAGTTAATAGAGGAAATGCAAAAATTTCTTCTTTTTTTTTTTTTTTTTTTTTTTCATTTTTTTTTTTTTTTTTTTAATATAAGTTATAAATTAAGGAGATATTTTAGCCACGGTTTTGGCCAGGGATGGCCTCAGTATAGAACATGGGAGGGGATGTTTCCGAGAACTCAGAACAAGTGAGCGGACTTCTAGACGAGACTTTTCGATATGAAATGTCAAGCAGATGAAATGACGTTGCTAGCGGCAGTGTGTTTGAGAAATGTTTGCTGGACAGCGTGCTGTTTGCTGTTGACGATGCTGGTGCTGTTGCTGGTTTAATCTGTTTCGCGTATAACACGTTTTTTTTATTTTTTTTCTGTTCTTGTATACGAGATGCAAAATGAGAAGTCATAAACAAAGAATAAAAAACTAAATGAGACCAGACAAAATTGTTGTTTTGCACAGAGAAAACGAAATCTTCTCTTTCAAAGCGCTGATATTGCAGTGGCATACTTGGGAACTGAAAACTTACTTGTGTGCGTGTGCAAAGAATTTAAAAAATGCAAAATAGACCTCTTTTATAAAAATAAAATTAAATAAATATAAAAGAAGTATTTTGTATTTTTAAATTTAATAAAAAAAAGTACATTTTTTTTTTTGAATAAATAAGAAAACAAAATAAAATAAAATGCACGACTGGGTCGCACGAACTTGCCCCTATATAATCGACTAGGAATTTTAAAAACGAATGTTATTAGAGAAAACTGTTCATAGGGATAAAATTAATTTTTAAATTCTCTTAGTAGTAAGAGAAAAACACAGAATGCTATCCAACTATGAATTTATGCAAGAACAAAAATTATAAGTCGTTGTAGTGGTTTCTTAAAAAAAAGCTTTTTATTTTAGAAGCTTCTCTATAAAAATTTTCATTAAGATCCGTTATGTGGATGATGAGAATTTCAAAATTCGAAAAAATGGTTCTATGGTAGGTACAAGCTATAATATCTTAATTTCAAAATTTTTTTTATTAAATTAAAGATCGTAATAATTAATTGAAAGAAAAAAAATTTTATCAAAATTTTAGGTGCCGTTTTCGAGAAAAATACGATTTTTGAAAACCATTTTTTTTAATTTTTTAACATTTGTATGGTGGGTACCTTTATTTTAAAGTAAAATGAAATTTTTTTATCACGTCTTATAGATTATATTGAGAAACTTTTATTTATCAAGTTTAAAAAAAATCAAGCATGGGTTTTCGAAATATTGAGTTTTGAAAAAAAAATTTTGAAGTTTTTTTTAAAAATCCAAAAAATTTTTTTTTGAAAATGTGAATAAACAATTCTATTTAAATTTTTGAAGAGCCTTCGCAAAAAAAAAACGATCAAAATCGGTGATACAGTTTTGGAGAAAATCAAAAACAAAAAAAATGGTTCCATGGGGGGTACCCTCAATAACCATTTTTCGGAAAAATTTTTTCAACCATTACCTAGCTTTAACTAAATGAAATTTTTTTGTGTTTTTAGTTTTTAAATCTGTTCAACAGTTTTTGAGAAAAAAAAATATTTATAAAATTTCGAAAAAAATTCGTATGGCAGGTACCGTTATTTTTGGTCTTAAAAAAAAAAAGAAAAAAACGTATGGGGGTAAAAAATCAAAACCCATATCTACCAAGTTTAAAGAAAATCGGCCGAGCCGCTTAGGCTGTAGTCGTAGCGACAGACAGACAGAATTGCCAGACCCACTTTTTTAGTGTTCGCTATCATCGTAATGTCAACTTTGATCAAAATCTCGAGTTCGATTTTTTTTACGAATGCATAACTTGCCTTATAGTACCTATAAGTCGCAAGTAAAAAGAAGACCGATACGTGATTTAAGGATATGTTATTTCTATACAAAAAAAAATATAAAAAAAATAAAAAAGTAATATTTTCCGAATTTGCTTATCATTTGAATAAGGACCTTACTAAAATGTATGATTTTTCCACTTGTGTGGCAGTTTCTGGGCACACAATTTTTTTATTTTTTTTTTTCAAAGCTACAAAAGTATAGTTATACACAGTGCCGGATTAAGCCAGCGCGGGGCCTGTAGCAAATTCTATCAAGGGGCCCTCAGACTGTTTTAGGTTAGGCACTTATCAAGTTTATGGTATTAAATAAAACAAAACTGTTACAAACAAAGTTTTCTTGATTTAATTTGGTAAAATTTATAAATAATGCTGTTGATATTGACTTCTCGGAGTAAATCATGTTCAATATTCATTAAAGTGAGGAGATTAAGACGTTGTTGACTCATCGTGTTCCTCAATTCATTTTTAACACGTTTTAATGTTGAGAAAGATTTTTCACCACTGCAGTTGGTGATAATGAGAGACAAATAAACGCGCAAAGCAATTTCAACGTTGGGGAAACAAGATTGTAAAGAATTATTTATCAACAGCTTGTAAACCTGCATTTCCAGAGCCTCATGATTCCTGCTGTCAATAATACCAGGCACATCAGAATTGAGCATTGAAGCGAATTGCACAAATTCGTTGCCCAGACTGTCCTCCAAATCATCTGCGTAAGCACTTACTATGGTTGCAGATTTTTAATTTCTTCTGGTGGAAGAGATTTTATATGAAGGTTTTTATAATACAAATTCTATATACTACTGAAATAAATCAGCCAAGTAGAAGACTTAGCACTATTAATGGACTTGTTGAATTATTGCTTCAAAATAGCTTTTATGGCTTTTGGTCCACAAAAATTGGCGTTTCGTCCGGGTGATCGCACATGGACTCATCAGTTGGCTATGAGGACCTTGTCAATACGCAATTTTTATTGAATTCAGTTCATCTTACATTGATTTTTTGACAAAAATCCAATGTGAACTATATCCAACCAAGATTAAAATTGTAATCATTTACGTTGAAATATTTTGCTATTTTCAACAAATTCAACAAATCCATTAATAGTGTTAAGTCTTCTACTAGGCTGATTTATTTATTTTTGTCAAAAAATCGATGTAAGATGAACTGAATTCAATAAAAATTGCATATTGACAAGGTCCTCACAGCCAACTAATGAGTCCATGTGCGATCACCCGGACGAAGCGCCAGTTTTTGTGGACTAAAGGCCAAAAAAGCTATTTTGAATCAGGAAGAGATTTTAGCTCTCGGAATATTCCGAAAATGCCAGCAATTTTATGATAACTGTTCATATACGTTTACCTAAAGCAGTGAGTACGTTATCAATCGTGACAATAAATACTTGAATTTCATACCGTTGTCCAATTTGCGTTTGGTGCGGTGCGAATCATGATTTTTGGTAAGACCAGCAGATAGAAAAATAAAATTTTAGTTGATCATTTTGATGCAAATATTTTCTTCTTAGTAATTGCGACTAAATCTAATATGTAAATAATACTTTTTTATGGTCAGAAAAGGTTAGTGCGTGAGGCCCCAAATGCGCGGGGCCCGTAGCATTTGCTACTCTTGCTTCGTGGCTAATCCGGCACTGGTTATACAGCTTTGCGCAAAAGTTTTACCTATTTTTCCAATGGACACCTACCCTTAAAGAAACGAAAATCAGCTGTTCATTGAAATTGATTTCTATCAGTGAAATAATAAAAGTGGATGTAAAAGAAAGTTTAAAACAGTGTAAAAAAATTTTACTACTCATTACCTTACTGGTACCCATTGCAGTTTGTTTATTCGTCTTGAAAATGTGAATGAAAATTATCAATGATGCATTTTAATGATAGCTTTAACTGGCCCCTTAAATCCTAGATCATTTTGTCTTAAAAGAAAAAGGATAAATCTTTGTGCAAAGCTTTAAGCCCTTTTTTTAATTATATTTTATTAAAATATGTTATTCATATATATTATTGTATGTGTATTATCATTAAGTGGATTTAAAAAGGTGTGATCTCGAAAAAATGTCTTTAATTTTGGGTTTTATGTTGAGTACTTCCGCTACCGAAAAAGTCACGGCTCGTGCCTGCTATGTAGGTACCTATGTACCTACAAATTACTACCTAAAATATTATTTTCTTCTATTCCGAAAAATACCTTCTTTTGAAAATAACAACCGACATACATAATATGTATATACAATACATACATACTGTTACGGTAAAATATACCGCAGCAATGACTGGCCTTCGTTTCCTTCTTTTCTTCCGTTGCGGCTGCAAAATTCTGGCGAGGTTGAGGGCAACCATGGTACCATCAACCATTGGTGTACTAAGTCAGCATTTTGCAAAAGTGACAAATACAGGTTTCGAGCCGAGATTCATTGATTACTTTGGCATGTAGACGGACGGTCTCATGTAGTATAACGAGTGCCAGCGGATGAGCTGAAGAGGTAACGAGTCAGGCGGACTCTTATCTACCTTATCCTCAAAACAACACAACATCATAAATTAATTGCTGTAACATAACGTAAATTCTTTTTGTAAGCGTAAGGGTTCCTAAGGATTAGAGTATCTATTAAATTTATTTCGTAAAGATGTTAATTCATCTTTTTCAAAAAGGTGCACTTAGAATATAGTTCGTGGGTTAAAATATGTTTTCCTCTTTCTTCTTAGTATTATTTAGTAACGATGGCTTCGATCTTCGAAACACTCGCGTTTATTTATTTGTAACTAGAAGAATGCCTAGAAAAGGCTTTTTTCGATTATATTCTTTTTGATTTTTCTCGAGAAATTTATACTCTGTCCAACAAAAATTGTCAGTACAGGCCTTATGGGAGAGCTTTTTCTAAAGCAGTGGTGCCTGATGCACCCTCACTACAATGCGTTAGGAAAAATGCCACTAAAAAAAGGAATAGTTGTTGTAATTCTTTGCAAAAAGTTGTACACCCCAACTTGACCGTCGTATCCCACTGCTGATGAGCAGCGTTGTTCCTGGGAAGCAAAATGTTGGGGCCATTTTTGGGGCCATTTCAACTTTTTTGGGGCCACTTCATTTTTCCATATTCGATAAAATAATTAAATAATAAAACAGAAGATATTATTTTATTTGTATTTTTGCATTTTATTCCATTTTTTTTTGAATAACCTAAAATCTATGTTAGACATTTTTTTATCAATTCTGGAGGCGGAAGCTCATAAGTGAATTTATAACTTCATAGCTAAGTCTATTGCGATTTGCGGTTTTAATATTAGGTGTGTTTTATTCACTGCTGCATAGCTAGCGCAGCAAAATTTCCCTCGACAAACAACAACAATTTGATTGCTGGAGAAAAAGAAGCCAGTAAAAAAAGTGACAGTTGTGCTGGTGATAGAACTTTAAATTATTGAAATGAAAATGGCGCTATGCATTACATTTTAGAATTAAACATATGCACAAATATGTTTTGACATCAGATTTTGATATTTTCTATAATAATTGGCAACATTGAAATATGAATTGAAATTGACATATGGAGTGAGTTTGGTCGTTTTATTCGCACTTGAATGCTGCGCTGGCTATGCAGCAATGAATAAAACACACCTATTATTAAGAGCAGAAAAAACACGTTCTGCACAGGCACTGTAACGAATTTGATTCTGAAAAAGTGAAGAACTTAAATATGAGACAGATAAAAAGAGAAAGACAGCCGGTATGTGCTACTGTCAATCGATGTGATGTGTTGAATTTTTCAATGAATGCCATCAGCCAAATTAGCATATAGATGAGAGTACCTAAATATCGACTACTTGGATATTATCGATTTCTAAAATAAAATTTTGTTTTTTAATGCTGTGCAAAATGGGTTGCTTTATTTTGCAAATTTTAGAATTTTGGGGCCATTTCGTGATGGCCCGGGGCACCGGGCCAAAATAAGAATCTTGGGGCCAAATGGCCCAATTGGGCACTTTAGCACAACGCTGCTGATGAGATACTGTCTCAAGATCAAGAGAAGAGTGTCAAGTGTCACTCAATACGATCGTGCGCTCTTTATCTACATCAAAACAGAGTTACCATTATCATTCTCAATTGCAAGCAAAGAGCTTTTTCAGTGGTTTTTATTGAGGAGCTTTTGGGATTTGAAGCTTTTGAGAACACATTTTAAGAAGATGAGTATGTTGTGTGTTGTCGTATTGCTTTTCAACTTAAAAAAAAACGCGCATATTATCTTACCGCTTGGCGTTGTGGGAAAAGGTAAATTGAATATTATTTTCAGTCGTTTTGAATCGGAATCTCTACGGAATCCCTGTGAGAGCTTTAAAAGGCGACACACTTATGCATGGCAATGCAACCAGAATGAAAGACAAACGTCCTATCTTCCCTGTACTGACAATTTTTGTTGGACAGAGTATATTTAATAATAGTCTGAACTCTACCATTTAGATTCGGCAAGTTTTGGAAAGACACCCAACAACTTGCTGAATCCGTGAGTGTGAGTGTGAGAGCAAAGTTTCGTTTGAGATTCGACAACGGTGGTTTTCTGTGAAACGAAAAAGGTTTCCAGGAAGCCGGTGTCCGTGACCGATAATCGCGAAAACGATTGGCTGGATGTGTGTATGTGTGAGTGACTGGAATGGCCGAGGAAGGAAATAAAGGATTTTAAGCTAGGAAAGTTCACTCTTGCGAGAGCTTAACAAGCGACAAGTTAAAGAAAAAAATAATAGAAAACGAAAATTCAAAGAAGGAGATAAATCGAGGAAAAGACGAGTACATTTAAAAGGAAAAAAAGGATCGAAGAAAATTTTTGAGAAATAGGAAAGGAGTAATTCGAGGAGCGAGGACAGGACAAAAATAGGAGAAGTTAGAGGAACGGGTATCAAAAACAAAGATAAGTAATCGGACATCTTGTCCAAAGAAAATAGTTTTGTGTTTTGTGGATTTAAAATTTCAGTGGACCTTTGTTTATTTTTTTATTCGCAACGAAATTTATTTCCATTTCGGGTTTTTATTTTCAATCGTTAGAGGCCTAAACGCGTAGTAATTTGGTTTTCGAGTTCGTAATTGTATTTTATTTTATCGAAAAAACTTTGGGTTTTTATCCTGGTTTCTACCAAGGTTTCCCAAATAAAATTGATTTTCAAATTCCCTAGTGAATCATAAAAACGGTGTTTTATTTACTTAAAATTATTTTCTTTCACTCAATAATTAGTTTTGGAATTTTACTAATTTTCGTTCGAACAAAAATTCCTGGCGCCCACTTTTTATTACAAGTACCCCACAATACTTGTAATAAAAACATTCTTTCATTTCATTAATTACATCGATAATCAACTTAAAAGTTCTAATCGCGAATTCTTCCACCTCCGCTGAACCCAACCCAGCTGAGCAGCCGCGGTGGTAGCTCATCTTAACGAGCTACGAGTTGCACTTTTTGCTGTTTCATCTCAGTTTTCTGTTTTTTTTTGGCCTATCTGTCAAAAGCGAGTCGAGTCGTGTTTCGTTTTGTTTTTCTTTCGTTTTAATTCGAGTTCGCGTAGTTATTTGTTATTATTAATAAAATTAATAATAATAATATTAATAAAAAAGAGGTCGGATACACATTATCGCGCCGCAAATAAAAAGTGCAACAAATTGGAGCCCAACGTGTGGAGCCAACCGACCGGTGGAAGAATTGTTTTTTTTTCGCTGGATTAGATTTTTGTTTGTGGTGATAAATATTGTGTCGTGGAAATTGTTTAATTTTAATTAAATTGGTGAATTTTTGATACAGTGGTTTTCTTCTCTTTATTAGGTTTATTTTTATTAATTTAATTCGACAAAAAAATAGTGCAGTGCAGCAAAGGAGTACCTACCAACAAACAACATATACAGGGTGATTTGCATAAGGTGTGACAAAAAGCTAGAGCATGTAGGTTGGACTTGGACAAGAAAAAAATCGTATGGGAGGGGGGGATCTATTTCCCCCCGTTTAGGCGGGAGGGGCAATTTAAGAAAAAAATCACTTAAAACAGAAAAAAATTGTTAAAAAATAACGGTGATACCTATATAGAGAATTGCTATAACATTTTGGAAAGCCAGAAATAGTTCTTTAATTTTGTTTTTAAATAAAGTTGTTCGAGTGAATAGTTTTTGGAAAATTAATTTTCAAAATCAAAATTTTGAAAAAAAAATGAAAATTTTGTTTTTAAACAATTTTTTTTTCAAAATTTTACGTAATTAAGTATTATTTTTTTATTGAATATTCAATGCTCTTATTAATTTTTGATCAAACACAAAAAACCGGATGTCAAAATGTTTTGTAGTTTTTGAGAAAATCAAAAATAACAAAAACTACTTTTGTTCTAAGAAAAGCCTTTTATTTTAGTTTTTACGTTTTTGGATTCTTAGGTGAATTTACGATTGAAAGGATTAACTTTCTTTTTACTATTTTTTTAATTATCGTCACTAAAATGTTCATCAAGCCAGTTCCTTACAGTTCGGCTGTAGTGTGCTGGAGCTCCATCTTGCTGGTAGATTAAATTGTCTGCTATGGCCAAGGGAACGTTGTGATTCAAATCGGGCAGAAGGTCTCGTAGTAACTGCAGATAGGATTCTCCATTTATAACTGAATTCAGGAACCGTGGTCCAACAACTGTTCGTCCAACAATACCAAGCCAAACATTACAGCTAAAGCGGTGTTGAGATTTGTTTTGTTTCTTGTTATGCGGATTGCTGTTACTCCAGTGATGTAAGTTGTGGAAACTTGTTACTCCACCTCTGGTAAACTGAGCTTTATCCGTCCAGAATATCCTTCCAAAGTAATTATGTTCAGTTTCATCTCTTAGCAATAATGTTCGACAAAATGCAGCTCTCAGTAACTTGTCGTTTGCGGTTAGCTCCTGAACTGGTGTAGTGTGGTACGGGTGTAAATGCTCGGTATGAAGCACTGCCCATACTCTAGTTTGGGGCAACTGAAGCATAGTAGCTATTCTCCTTGTGCTAAGGGAGGGATTACGTCGGACCATATCCAAAATTCTTTCCTCTATGTGTACTGATGCAGAAGATGAACTTTCTCTCCCTCGGTGCTCCAGTACTCCGTGTTCTCAAAGACGTTGATGGATTCTTGAAAATATCGTATGACTGAGACACCTCCTATTGGGATACATTTCAGCGTAGAGTCTTTGCGCTTCACGACTTCGACCATGAGCCATACCGTAGCAGTAATGCATATCCGTTAATTCGGCACGAGAGTAATTTGACATCGTGATATGTTGACGACTTGACATTCAAATTAGAAATAATTTGTACAACAAAACAGGTCGCGTCGCCAAGCCGACCTCACCAATGAAAAAATGTGTGAAATATGGTTAATCCAGACTTTGTCACATTATTGTATGCTTATAAGACGATAATTAAAAAAAGTAAAAGTAAAAAGTAAAGCAAAAAGAAAGTTAATCCTTTCAATCGTAAATTCACCTAAGAATCCAAAAACGTAAAAACTAAAATAAAAGGCTTTTCTTAGAACAAAAGTAGTTTTTGTTATTTTTGATTTTCTCGAAAACTACAAAACATTTTGACATCCGGTTTTTCGTGTTTGATCAAAAATTAATAAGAGCATTGAATATTCAATAAAAAAATAATACTTAATTACGTAAAATTTTGAAAATAAAATTGTTTAAAAACAAAATTTTCATTTTTTTTTCAAAATTTTGATTTTGAAAATTAATTTTCCAAAAACTATTCACTCGAACAACTTTATTTAAAAACAAAATTAAAGAACGTATTTCTGGCTTTCCAAAATGCTATAGCATTACTCTATAGGTATCACCGTTATTTTTTAATAATTTTTTTTCTGTTTTAAGTGATTTTTTTCTTAAATTGCCCCTCCCGCCTAAACGGGGGGAAATAGACCCCCCTCCCATACGATATTTTTCTTGTCCAAGTCCAACCTACACGCCCTAGCTTTTTGTCACACCTTATGCAAATCACCCTGTATAAACACATACGAGAGTTTCTTCTGTGGAGGAGTCGGGAGTGTATGCAAGTATTTTTTTTTGTGTTATGAAATCTTTTTTTGTGTTTATTTCTTTAAATTATTAGGTTTTTCTTATTATTATTTTTCCTTTTCATTATTCGTTGTTTCTTTTGGTGTTAGTTTTTATTTTCATTTAATTTATTTTCACTTTTATTCAATCATCTTTGGCTACCGGCATTTTGTTTTTTTTTTTTTATTGTGTGATATTTATTTGATCTCTCGTGCGAGTTGATCTATTTGAGTTTTTTTTTTTGAGTGGGTTAGGCTTTTGATTTAAATTGAGTGCATTAGGATTCATAAACAGTGGCGTGCTGATTTTTTTTCTGGAAATTTTTTTTTTAATTTGATTGCAAGTTTTGATTTTTTTTAAATCGATTTTTTAGTTTGGATTTTGGCTAAAAAAATATATTTTCAATTTTTTTTTTAACGTTTTTTTGTTTTATTTGGCTATAATAAGATTTTTTTTACTATACAAATTATTTTTCTGTTTCTTCTTTTTTTAATTGTTTAACAATTTAGAATAATGAATATAGGTCGTTTAGCTCAGGACGAACTGGCCTATGAGATGAAGGTCAGGGGTTTGAAAGTAGGAACGGTAGAGGAAATGCGGAAAGCATTGAGGGCATCGAGGAACTCGATAGATATTAGCGTTGTTTACCCTTTTTCATTTGAGGAAGATAGAAATGCCGTTAAGGCAATGATTGAAGATATTAGGACACTATTAAGGGATCCGCCGAAAAATCCAAAATCGTCGGAATATATTAAGATTATTACGAAAATAGAATGGTGCATAGTTAGATTGGCTAGGACACCGTATGAAGCTGAGGATGAGGAAGAGGAAATTAGTTCGATTAGAAATGATGTTTTGTTTTTACTAGGTGATCTCACAGGTGATAGTGAGATAAGTGATACGGAAGACGAGGTGCCGTGAAATAAGGCCAAGTGAAATAAGGCCAATTTTCAGCAGTTGGTCTTATTGCACTTTTACAAAGCGAAGTAAGGCCAAATTGGTCTTATTTCACTTTCAACAGTTGGTTTTATTGCACTTTGACTAAGCGAAATAAGGCCGAACTGCATTTTTATATTTATTTCATTTCATTTATAAGTATTATTTATTCGTATAATACATAATTTATTGTTTATTGGGGGCCGATGTTCTGGGTTTTCTTGTGTAACAGTACCTTGTGTGGCCCGCTTCGCGGGTTTTCAGGATTTTACCTCCCTTTTCGGGGCTCACACCCGCTCACGCAACTCCGTTGCTCCGCTTAGGGTATGTTCAGTCGCCAGGCAGGCGCCTGAGGCAACAGTTTTCTTGAGCAGCAGTACATATTTGTTAGTTGTTTAATCCAATTAATGTAAAATACAAAAGTGTTGCTACAGGCGCCTGCCTGGCGACTGAACATACCCTAAGCGGAGCAACGGAGTTGCGTGAGCGGGTGTGAGCCCCGAAAAGGGAGTTAAAATCCTGAAAACCCGCGAAGCGGGCCACCCAAGGTACTGTTGCTCAAAACAAAACATTTTATGTTTGGTCTTAAGTCACAAACAAATTTGGCCCTTTGCCAGTTGGCCTTATTTCACTTGGCCTTATTTCACGGCACCGGAAGACGAGTCACCGAAGAAGAAGGCTCCAGCTAGGGCAGAAACCCAACTTAAAGTACAAGTCCCATCAGCTTCTTGTACGGCTAGGGAATTTTTAGGGCCTGCTTTAGCGACTGCAGCTGGACCACTTCGGGGTGACAGCAGTCCTATAGCAGAAGAGGTTGTTGTTAGGGTTCCAGAACGTAGGTTAGAACGTGTCGAGGCATATCCGGAGCACTTGGTGGTACAACAAAGGTGGCCTGAGATAATAGGAAACTGGGGGGTGAAATTTACTGGTGACTCGGACGGAGCATCAGTAAATTCTTTCTTGGAGAGGGTGGAGGAACTTCGGTTGGCTAACGATGTTCCAGAAACCCATCTTTTTAAATCCGCTTCGGAGCTTTTGACTGGTAGGGCGCTTATGTGGTTTAGGATGGTTAGGGATGATATAGAGAATTGACAAGAGTTTGTTAAGGAGCTCAAGGCTGAATTTTTACCTGCGAATTATGATGATCTCTTGTTGGAGGAAATCAATCGTCGTTTGCAGGGCAGGGATGAAAACTTCGGAGCATACTTGGCCACGATGAGGACATTGTTTCGAAGATTGTCGGAACCTCTGTCAGAGGGAAGGATGCTTTCAATTTTAAGGAAAAATGTGGATCCATTTTTCCAATTACTTATTAGAACCGGAGTGTGGGTATAGGCCGAGTACGTCGGGGCAAAACCGAGTGGCGGTTGTCAGTTCAGTTCCGAACAATCCATTTAGGCAGGCAGTTAGGTGTTACAACTGTAACGGAGAAGGGCATTTTGCACATAACTGCTCAGTTCAGAAAAGATGTTTTGGTTGTGGAGCGGTAGGCGTTTTTCGTAGGGACTGTAGGCGGTGTTCGGGAATGGGAAACGGGCTCTTGTGTCAGCAGGGCGAGAGACCCGTCAGCTTTAGTTATGCCGTCTGCTGGCGACCAACTGGTGAATCGAGATAGATTGAGTTTCACTTTAGCGGCAAATGGTAGGGATAGTAGGCCATATTTAGGAGTGCGGATTTATGGAATCAAGTTTTTAGGATTGCTTGATTCAGGTGCTTCACGCACCATTGTAGGAGGAGATGGGTGGAAAATTTTGCAGGAGTTAGGATTAAAATTAGAGAAAAGTAGTATTGGGTCAGTAGTGTTAGCAGATGGGGCGGGTGTAGGAGTAACTGGATCTGTCTCTTTACCTATGGAGGTTGAGAACAAATACATTGTTTTAGAATGCCTGGTTATACCGAGTCTCCCACACCTTTTGATCTTAGGTGCCGATTCTTGGGCACTATCGGGCATAGTTCCGGATTTGAGATCAGGTATGTGGAATTTTTTGAGCCAAGAGATAGTGGCGTCGATAAAAGACATGCTAGCAATTAGGGAAAAATCGGATTTGAACGATTCTGAGAATAGGAGATTAGAATTAGTTTAAGAGGAGCTTTTTAAATCAATGACCGACGGTTTAGGGTGTACCAACTTAGTTGAGCACAAAATTAGGACGTCCGCAGAACCGATTAAACAACGTTAATACCCTGTTTCGCCCGCGATTCAGAAACATATCGATCAAGAACTTCAGGAGATGTTGGAAGCTGGAGTGATCGAGAAGTCGAAGAGTCCTTGGGCATCGCCGATTCTTCTTGTTAAGAAGAAAGATGGTAGTTTTCGGTTCTGTGTAGACTATAGGAAGTTAAATGAAGTAACTGATAGGGATGCTTATCCACGCCCTTTTATTTCGTCAATCTTAGACAAGCTTCGAAACGCGAAGTTCTTGTCATCGCTTGACATTAAATCTGCATACTGGCAGATACCCATGGAGAAAGAATCGCGCAAGTACACAGCCTTTACTGTACCGGGAAGGGGGTCTTCCAATTTTTGAGAATGCCCTTTGGATTACACAATTCCCCGGCAACATGGCAGAGGTTTATTGATGATGCTTTAGGTCCCGATCTAGAACCGTTTGTCTTTGTGTACTTGGATGACATTATCATCGTCACCGATTCTTCCGAAAAACATCTATAAATTCTCTAAGAAGTTTTTAAAAGATTGAGGGAAGCAGGACTTAAAGTAGGTAGGGAAAAATGTAACTTTTGTAGGCCTTCTTTGAAATTTCTAGGCTATGTGGTAGATAGGAATGGACTTCACGTCGACCCTGAAAAAGTGGAAAGCATGTTGAGGATTCCTGCACCGAAAAACGTGAAGGAAATTAGGAGTTTTGTAGGGGCTATTTCTTGGCATCGACGTTTCGCGCCAAATTTTGCTATTTTAGTTAGGCCTCTTACCGATCTCTTAAAGAAAGGTAAGAAATTTGAGTGGACAAAAGAATGTGAGGAGAGTTTTAGGAAAGCCAAAGAGTGTTTGGTTACGGCACCGATACTGACGTGTCCGGATTTTTCATGGCCGTTTGTTGTTCAAACAGACGCATCCGATTATGGTATCGGCGCCGTACTTTCGTAGGAGTTTGAAGATGGGGAGAAAGCTATTTGTTATATTTGTCGGTCATTTAATAGAAACGAAAGGAACAACTCTACGACCGAAAAGGAATGCTTGGCGGTTCTTTGGGCGAATGAGAAGTTGCGATCATATGTCGAGGGGGTTCGATTTACTGTCGTGACTGATCATCACTCATTGGTCTGGCTGAGTAACCTTAAGGATCCGCAGGGTAGATTAGCTCGTTGGGCCATTCGGCTCCAACAATTTGATTTCAAAATCATCCACAGAAAGGGTAAAGAACATGTCGTTCCCGATATGTTATCGCGTGGAGTTCCAGAGTTGGCTGGAGTTTTAGTAGCGGATTTGGACCTGTGGATGATAAAAATGAAATCGTTAGTAGAAAGGAACCCATTAGCATATCCATCTTGGAGAGTTGAAGATGGGCGACTGTATGAGCATGTTAGGGTGAATCATGTCGTGGTTCATGAGGAGAGCGAGGGGTGGAAGTTAGTGATAGGAAAAAAGGATAGGACGCGTATTTTGAACGAGTGCCATGGAAGTCCATTAGCAGGACACATGGGCGCAAAGAAAACCTTTGCTAGGATAGCAGAAAAGTTTTACTGGCCCAAAATGAGAGGGGATATTACCAAGTATGTTAGGAATTGCAAGATTTGCCAAAAAGTGAAACCAATCAACGAGAAACCAGCTGGTCTTATGAGAGAGAGAGTAGGGAATTCGAAACCGTGGGATATGGTGTGCGTGGATTTGGTGGGTCCATTGCCGAAGTCTTCGAGGGGATTTATTTATATTTTAACGGTGGTAGACTACTTCACGAAGTTTCCACTTTTGTTTCCGGTGCGTTCTGCAACTGCGAAAGCAGTGTGCAAGGAGTTGGAAGAAAACGTGTTTCTTCTATTCGGTGTTCCAAAGTGGATCGTCTGTGACAACGGTCCCCAGTTCCGCAGCAAGGAACTGCAAAGGCTTGGCGAAGCTTACGGGTCACAACTTCGATATACTGCGCATTACCATCCGCAGGCGAATCCTGCGGAGCGCATTAACCAAATTATAAAAACGACTCTCCGTGCTTATGTCTCTGAAAATCAACGGAGTTGGGATTCGCAGCTGGCAAAGGTAGCCTGTGCGATTAGAACTTCACAATATGAGGTGTTAGGTGTTTCCCCATATTTCGCAAATTTTGGTAGGAATATGGTAACTAGTGGCCATGATTTAGGACTTAGGGATAGTGATAGGGATCTAGGTAGTGATGAAATTAGTAGATGGTTTGAGAAGCTTCGGGAGGATATTGCTAAGAAGTTAGAGGCGGCGCGCGGGTAGAAAGGCCGCAAAAACTTACAATCTTAGGAGAAGAGACACGCAGTATCAACCTGGCGATCTAATGTGGAGAAGGAATTTCGCGCTGTCCGATGCAGCAACTAATTTTGCAGCCAAATTAGCGACCAAATATGTAGGTCCATTTAAAATTAATAAGCGAGTGTCACCTTAAACATATCTTTTACTGGATGATAGAGGGAAAGACAGGGGAACGTGGCACGTAAAAGATTTAAAGCCTTACGTTGATATTTAAGTCAAAAGTACCTTAGTTTTTCTTATTCTAAAATTTTTTTTTTAACCTCTTCTATGAATTTTTTTGTTCATAGACTTAGTAGTATTTAACGTTTTTATATTCGTGCCACATCTTTTTTCTCTTAACGTTTTTTTTTTTAGTTTTTATCTAACTTTTTATATTTAATAATGATGGAGTCCGATGTTTGTGTTGTTTACCTTTTGTTACCCCCTCCTAGTTTTCCCTTAAGAAATTGTTTACTTTTCTTCAAAAGGTAAACACATTTCTTGGGGAGGTAAGGGTGAGATTTGTTACGGTAAAATTTACCGCAACAATGACTGGCCTTCGTTTCCTTCTTTTCTTCCGTTGCGGCTGCAAAATTCTGGTGAAGTTGAGGGCAACCATGGTACCATCAACCATTGGTGTACTAAGTCAGCATTTTGCAAAAGTGACGAATACAGGTTTCGAGCCGAGATTCATTGATTACTTTGGCATGTAGACGGACGGTCTCATGTAGCATAACGAGTGCCAGCGGATGAGCTGAAGAGGTAACGAGTCAGGCGGACTCTTATCTACATTATCCTCAAAACAACACAACATCATAAATTAATTGCTATAACATAACGTAAATTCTTTTTGTAAGCGTAAGTGTTCCTAAGGATTAGAGTATCTATTAAATTTATTTCGTAAAGATATTAATTCATCTTTTTCAAAAAGGTCCACTTAGAATATAGTTCGTGGGTTAAAATATGTTTTCCTCTTTCTTCTTAGTATTATTTAGTAACGATGGCTTCGCTTTTCGAAACACTCGCGTTTATTTATTTGTAACTAGGAGAATGCCTAGAAAAGGCTTTTTTTCGATTTTATTCTTTTTAATTTTGCTCGAGAAATTTATACTCTGTCCAACAAAAATTGTCAGTACAGGCCTTATGGGAGAGCTTTTCCTAAAGCAGTGGCGCCTGATGCACCCTCACTACAATGCGTTAGGAAAAATGCCACTAAAAAAAGAGCAAGCCACTGACTTTTCTTAAGGAATTGTTGTTGTAATTCTTTGCAAAAAGTTGTACACCCCAACTTGACCGTCGTATCCCACTGCTGATGAGATACTGCCTCAAGTAGTGGTGAGGCTGCTATTGCGATAGCTGCTATTAATCACTCTGCTATTTCACTGAGCAGTGAGCAGAAGCGATTGCTCTTTAATTTGACTGTTCAGTTGCTAACTGCTTATTTGATGCTGAACCTCACAAACATTTAAAAATAAAAAAAGAGGTGTAATGATGACTGAACACAACAAACGAAATATAATTTTACACCCACCAAAAAAACCTAGGTATCTCGAAAACCTGCAACAAGCATCCTCAACAACTCTCCTTTCAACGCATCGCATACACATTACTTTTTCCAAAGAGGGGAACAAAGAAAGAATAAGCAAGAAACAATATGTATAAATATACGATGAACTCAACGTAAACGCTAATGAAGTGATTTTATATATCTTCTGCCCACTGCTTTTTTTTAGCATTTTGCTCATCTGCTCATCGGTTGCTCTTCTGTTCATCTGCTCATCGGTTGCTCATCTGCTCATTGGTTGCTCTTCTGTTCATCTGCTCATCTGCTCATCTGCTCATCTGCTCATCTGCTCATCTGCTCATCTGTTCATCTGTTCATCTGCTCATCTGCTCATCTGCTCATCTGCTCATCTGCTCATCTGCTCATCTGCTCAACTGCTCATCTGCTATTACAAACAATCTTTATGTGATTGCGAAGGAAAAATAATAATGCGAGCTGATTGAAATCGAACTATTATAATTTCAGAGGAGGCGATCATCGAAAAATTAAATTTATGGTTTAAAGTTACTTATGTGTTATGTACATACCCACATACATATGTTCATTCAAATGAATTTTTTATTTGAAAATAAATAAAATAATTTTAAAAAACTTTTGGGAATTATCGTTTGTTTTTATATGAAAGTTTTAAATATTTTTGAAAAAGGGTATTTTTAGTTTGGATTGGTTAAAACTTGAAGGATTTTATATGAAAAATTAATCTCAGTAATATATTAAGATAATCCAAAAATTGCTATTTTTTGAAAACAATAATTGGTATGTTGCATGTATAACAGAAAATGGAAATAATTCTCCTCCCACTTTGGTACAATATTGGTATGAATGTGACCAAATTTAATAAAATTGAAAGATTAAAAAGTAAAAACATTACATTATTATAAGACTAAGCAACATAAAAAAATGTTGCAAATAATTATGCGTGTATTTGATAATGATGATTTATTGGAAAGTCCAATAAAGAAAAGATGAAGAAAAACCATAAAAGTAGATAATTGCACAAATAAAACTTGGTCACACCCACAAAGTTTTAGAAAAAGAGCAATAAATTATCGACACGTATACCGATCACCTTGGGAAAACCGCTAGGGGATGTGTGTGTATCTCATTTATTTGAAAAAGGGTTAAATCAATCATTTTTAAATAATTACTTTGCAATTGGTCCTTTTGGTGGTTGTAGTTGTAGGTGATCGTGAACATTGATCTAGTTACCTATATAAATGCATTTTATTTGATTTGAACATTTAATTGTCTCCTGTAATTCCGCGTGTGATTATCTTAAGTGCTAAAGTGTTTAAAATTGAAAGTTAAAACCACAAAAGTAAGAAGTAGCTATAAATTCGATAATTAAGTGAAGAAATCTTTATTGTGTTACAATAAAATATTTCTGTTGCCGTTTCTATTGATTGATTACTGTGTTTGTAAGTACGTCTAGGTGTCTGGAACGTTTTAAATTACTTAAATCATATTATTTAAATCATGGCGCGAAGAAAAACGAGTGATCTTTGGTTGCATTTTGTGCAAAAACCCGATAAGATGGCAAGCTGTAAGATATGCAAAAGTAACTTGTCATATAAAACATCAATAACAAATTTAAAGCGACATCTCACAGTTAAACATCCAACCGTTTCTATGCGCTCTTCTGAAGAAAATCCGTGTTGCAGTGCAAGTGTAATTAGTTCTTTTCCATCCTCGCTGGAACAGGAGCAAAGTATGGAAATGGAAACACAAACGCAAAATGAGAATTATAGAGCCACAACTGAAGACGCACCAAGAAACAGCGGTAGGAAGACTCCACCTCAGCCTTCTACTTCTAGGCAGCAAAGCATTAGGGATTTTATTCCGAAAAAGATGACCCTGACACAGAAAGAGAAATACGGTAAGGTATTAATGGGACTTTTTATTTACGATTACCAGCCTTTTTTTATTGTGAATGACAAAGGATTCAAAAATTTTGTTCAAACTTACCAACTACCCGATAGAAAGTACGTTTCCAATTCTCTGTTAAACAGTATGTACGATGGATGTCTAGAAGAAGTGATGGCTAAATTGAACTCTGTTAAGAGCGTTTGCATAACCACAGACCATTGGACTTCAGTCAAAAATCAGAGTTACTTGGGAGTTACTGCTCACTTTGTTGATGAAGATTTTAAAATAAATCACATGGTTTTGGAGTGCGCACAATACGAAGGAGTACACAGTGCAATCGCAAAAGAAGCCCTCAAGCTAATGAAAAACTTCTTCATAGTCAAGTAATGCTGGGAAAACATCATCAACTGTCCGTGCTTAACGACGTTAAGACTCGCTGCAACTCTACATTTTTAATAGTGGAGCGATTTGTGGCATTAAAAGAAGCTCTAAGAATTACGTTTGCTAATTTGAATACTCCACAAATTTCCATGTTGACAGAGCAGGAATGGTGCATCGCCGAAGAAATTTGAAAACAAGGTTCGCTAATGTTGAATCTAATATAACAATAGCTTCAAATTCATTTTTGGATCCTCGATTTAAGCACCATGTATTTTCTAACAAAACTGCATTAAGTGTGGTTCAAAGGGATATTACCAACTGGATAACTCTCAACATCCAATCTTCTGCATCTAATCAAGTTCAACAAAACGAACCTCAAGCGCTGGAGACAGATGATTTTTCTTATTGGGCTGAATTTGATAGCAAAGTTAAAAGTATGCAGCCTGTAACAAACTCTTCCACATCGGCAATGGTAGAAGTCCAGAAATACCTAAGCGAAAAAATACGGAGAGAACAACGGACGACCCCCTAATATATTGGAAAGAAAACAAAAACGTTTACCCAAATCTGAGTGAGCTTGTAAAATTAAGGTGTTGTATGGTTGCAACAAGCGTTCCCTGTGAACGGCTTTTCTCTAAGGCAAGGCTGATTGTAACAGAACGTCGCGCAAATTTATCAGATCACCATCAAAAGTGAATAAGTTATTGTTTCTAAACCAAAATTCATAGAATAAAATAACTAAAATTCAATCTATTTTTTTTGTTTATATTTTACTTTTTCTATGTAAGTTTTAATTTTTCTAACCTACCTTATTTATTAGTTTTTACATATAATGTTGAACACATTTTTCGACTATAGGCATTTAGAAAACGAAGTCAAAGGTCCTATTTTGGTTACAATAAAGGTTATGATTATATTTATAACCCTTGCCAAAAAAAATACAATTTTGGCATGAACGTTCATATAAAATAACTGGTTTGAATGAAAGAATTTTTTTTTTCGACGATGATTAGTTATAAGGACATGGTAACATTTATTGAGACGCCAAAAGAATCATTTATTTCGCTAGCTAAATGACTCAAAATTGATCATTACGATTTTCAATGGTACCTATATCTGCTTTTTTAAGAGTGATTAAATAGCTGCTATTAATAGCTGCTCATTTTGTATACTGCTCTATGCTATCGCTGCTCATTAAAAATCGCTCTTTAGCACATCTCTAGCCTCAAGATCAAGAGAAGAGTGTCAAGTGTCACTCAATACGATCGTGCGCTCTTTATCTACAACAAAACAGAGTTACCATTATCATTCTCAATTGCAAGCAAAGAGCTTTTTCAGTGGTTTTCATTGAGGAGCTTTTGGTATTTGAAGCTTTTGAGAACACATTTTAAGAAGATGAGTATGTTGAGTGTTGTCGTATTGCTTTTCAACTTAAAAAAAAACGCGCCTATTATCTTACCGCTTGGCGTTGTGGGAAAAGGTAAATTGAATATTGTTTTCAGTTGTTTTGAATCGACAGACGGTAGCCCTACGCGTTTTTTACTTTCATTTGCGGCGATTTATAATTTAAACTACGGAATCCCTGTGAGAGCTTTAAAAGGCGACACACTTTATGCATGGCAATGCAACCAGAATGAAAGACAAACGTCCTATCTTCCCTGTACTGACAATTTTTGTTGGACAGAGTATAGTTAATAATAGTCTGAACTCGACCATTTAGATTCGGCAAGTTTTGGAAAGACACCCAACAACTTGCTGAATCCGTGAGTGTGAGTGTGAGAGCAAAGTTTCGTTTGAGATTCGACAACGGAGGTTTTCTGTGAAACGAAAAAGATTTCCAGGAAGCCGGTGTCCGTGACCGATGATCGCGAAAACGATTGGCTGGATGTGTGTATGTGTGAGTGACTGGAATGGCCGAGGAAGGAAATAAAGGATTTTAAGCTAGGAAAGTTCACTCTTGCGAGAGCTTAACAAGCGACAAGTTAAAGAAAAAAATAGAAAAGGAAAAAGGATTCGAGAAAATTCAAAAAAGGAGATAAATCAAGGAAAAGACGAGTACATTTAAAAGGAAAAAAGGATCGAGGAAAATTTTTGAGAAATAGGAAAGGAGTAATTCGAGGAGCGAGGACAGGACAAAAATAGGAGAAGTTAGAGGAACGGGTATCAAAAACAAAGATAAGTAATCGGACATCTTGTCCAAAGAAAATAGTTTTGTGTTTTGTGGATTTAAAATCTCAGTGGACCTTTGTTTCTTTTTTTATTCGCAACGAAATTTATTTCCATTTCGGGTTTTTATTTTCAATCGTTAGAGGCCTAAACGCGTAGTAATTTGGTTTTCGAGTTCGTAATTGTATTTTATTTTATCGAAAAAACTTTGGGTTTTTATCCTGGTTTCTACCAAGGTTTCCCAAATAAAATTGATTTTCAAATTCCCTAGTGAATCATAAAAACGGTGTTTTACTTACTTAAAATTATTTTCTTTCACTCAATAATTAGTTTTGGAATTTTACTAATTTTCGTTCGAACAAAAATTCCTGGCGCCCACTTTTTATTACAAGTACCCCACAATTAGGGTAGCCAGATATGTTTAGATGAAACTAGTACTGGAGTTTCAAAAACCCGGACTTTCCCGGACAAATGAGGATTGAAAAACGAGTACAAAACAAGGACAGAATAAACACATTTATATTGTAAGAGGAAACAAAAAATTGTATTAACATTTAAATAAAAATAAATATTTAGTTTAAAAATCACATTTTTAAGTTACAAAACATCTTTGAGGTATAAAAAAAGAACTTCATTTTTTTTTTTTTTTTTATAAATAGCCTTTACAGTGCTTGTTGTATTTTTGATTACATCTAATACTGTTAAGTATATCACTGTTGCTTTTTTGTTAAATTAATTCCTTTGTTAAAATAATTCCTTTAACGGTCTCAGGTAACAGTTTGTTTCTATCTTTTGTCCACGTGAATTTAATAACGTTTTCTTTACAGCCGGAATCATCAAGCTTCTTCAAAATAGATTTAATTTTAAGTGGAACAAAATCGTTATCGATTCGCTCGTAAATATTATTGACAATATTTTGTAAAATTTCCACGGTTTCAATAATAGAAATGTCTTGTTTTTCAAGTTTTTGAATATTGACGTTGAATGTTGACATGAGAGAATGAACCAAAAATAAATACTCCTCGCTTAAGTCGTCTTTAAAAAATGTTTGCAATATTTTAGGCGGATTCTCGTACATAAGCAAAATACGTTCAACAGCAAGATAGAGAGAAAGCCATCTGGTTTTCGAATGATATAAGAAAGGCTTATATTCATTTTCAAGAAATTCAGAAAAATCTCGAAGTCTTTCCGTTCTGACTGTATAGATAGAGAAATAGTTGTATATTTTTACAATTATTATGATATCGGCGTCAACTGGTAAAGTATCACATCCATGGTAGATCGCATTGAATAATGTGGTGGACATCCTACACCTATCATGTTTTGGTTGACTAAAGATTTTAACTTCGAATAGACATTGTTCGAACCTTTCCTTTGTCTTCCACCAAAATTGGTATTGCAATAATTGTCAGCGCAAAATCCACTTACTTTTGATAATAAGTTATTTTGTGTAAGAGCTTTAACAATAAGTTGGGCAATTGTTCTATAATTTCTTTTCTCATATATTGGATCTGTTCGTTCACTTAATTTTAATGGGCCTCGGTTCATTTTTGAATAACCATTTAATTATAAGTATAGCATAAAAGTAAATAGATACACAATGGGTAAAAGGAGTACAATCCCGGACAATTAACAAAAACTATCCCGGACCTCCCCCACACAGTGAAAAAAGAGTACATGTCCGGGAAAATACGGACGGATAGCAACCCTACCCACAATACTTGTAATAAAAACATTCTTTCATTTCAATAATTACATCGATAATCAACTTAAAAGTTCTAATGGCGAATTCTTCCACCTCCGCTGAACCCAACCCAGCTGAGCAGCCGCGGTGGTAGCTCATCTTAACGAGCTACGAGTTGCACTTTTTGCTGTTTCATCTCAGTTTTCTGTTTTTTTTGGCCTATCTGTCAAAAGCGAGTCGAGTCGTGTTTCGTTTTGTTTTTCTTTCGTTTTAATTCGAGTTCGCGTAGTTATTTGTTATTATTAATAAAATTAATAATAATAATAATAGATTCAAAATAGCTTTTTTGGCCTTTAGTCAGTTGAGATCACCCGGACGAAACGCCAATTTTTGTGGACTTAAGGCCAAAAAAGCTATTTTGAATCAATAATTCAATAAGTCCATTAATAGTGCTAAGTCTTTTACTTGGCTGATTTATTTCAGTAGTATATAGAATTTGCATTATAAAAACCTTCATATAGAATAATAATAATATTAATAAAAAAGAGATCGGATACCCATTATCGCGCCGTAAAGAAAAAGTACAACAATACATATATGTGCTTCTACATTTTTCTATGTTTTTCTCTGTGCTAAAACAAAAAAAAACATCAAACAAACTTATTTGTATAGAAAATGAATTGAAAGAAATCACAAAATAGCTTTTTTCTGTCGTCTTGGTTGTTTTTTTAATGTAAATATAAATTAGTTTGCCTGTTAGAAAAACATACATACATAAATATATTTGTAATGATATCTAGTATGATAAGACAACACATTAAAAACCATTAACTTTATCGCAAAATACACAAAAACTGGATAAAAAGCTATTTAAAACAAATTTAGTATAAATTGTTTTTCCTTAAAATACTTCTTTTAAACTCACCACTTCATTAACATATAATCTTACTGGCTCACAGAGAACATCTTGGTCATTGATCTGCATTAAATCCTTATCTTTGTTGTGAACTACTTTTTGACCGAACTCTTCCAAGATTTTATTGCAAAGTTTTTTATTTGCATATGAATAAATGCCTCCATTGACAAATTCTACACTTTTTCCTGCTGGTGGAGTCCAAAGTTCCTCAAGGTTATCATTATTATATAAAATTAAACCAAAAGTTTCATTTTCTAATGGTTTTCCATTAACTTTTTCCATATTTTGCAAAAACTTCAACGATCTCAGGTAGTTTGAGCTAAGAAAATAATATATTATTATTTTACTATATTAATATGAATATATTAACAATTATAATATTATGAATATTGTTAAATAAGTAATTCAACTTATTCTCAATTGCAACATACTTGAATACTTTAACATATCCATCAACTATTTTTAAACTCTTAAAAGACTCAATTAAATCTTTTTCTTCAATAATATTTCGAAGTTGAATATATAAGCTGCCTTTGAGGTGTTGACAATTACTTAGTTCTTCAGCTTCAGCTAAGCTCGTTATAGTAATTGCATGCTGTCGTTCATCTGGGAAACACTCTCTAACGCAGCCTGTACCACATTTCAAGCATTCCCCTGCTCTTCTGCTATGGTTATATCCGGAAGGACACCATCTTTTGCATTCATCGTTGAACAAGTAGTGTCGCAATTTGTTACATTCGTCCTTTGTAAAACACCGTTGAAAGTGTTCAGAATAGTACCTATGAGATAAGAATACATAATTATTATGAGTACTTTCTAGTTTTGATGATTGACAGTACAATTATAGAAATATTGTTTATACTAAAAAACTTGAACAATTTTTACTTTGATGTTAATACTATAGGTCAAGTTATACTATAAAAACAAATCGAAATCGAGATTTTAATTAAACTTGACATTACGCTGGGTAGTTCCCTACAGAAGAAAATGAGATTTATTTTAGCTTTAAGAATAACGGTATGCCTGTCATACAATCATTCTGAAAAAAAAATATTTATTTTGAAAACGCATGAAACGAGTTTATAAAAAACAAAATAAATTGGTCGAAAACGAATTATTTATTTGAAAATATGTTCATAAAATATTATTGAATTTTTAAAACTGACACACCAATTTTTTTTAAGAAATTTTCAAAGACATTATTTATTTACTATTAATAAAACTGTCCAAAGAGTTTATTAAACATTTTACTTAGATAAATTCAGTTAATATTGAAGTAAATTCTATTATATTTTAATCTTTTTTTACTAGGTTCGTTAAATAAAACTTATTACTCATTCTAGTATTTCTTCTTTATTTTTACTTTCCAAATCACAACAATAAATTTTAATTTATAATCAACCACAAGGCTCTTTTATCGAAATTGCGTGCGTTTGGCATCAACGAAATTCTTATTCGTTGGATTAGAAATTACCTTCTAGATCGTTCAATACATGTTGTATTGGACGGTTTTAAGTCTGATCTTCAAAAAATAAATGCTGGTGTTCCCCAAGGCTCCGTTTTGTCTACAACTCTCTTCCTCATTTTTATAAATGATCTCTTGTCTGAAACTTCTAATCCACTTCATTGTTTTGCCGACGACTCCACTCTCAGCTTTTCATACTCGTTCCCAAACTCACGTCCATCTCCTTCGGAAGTGAATTTGCAACGGTACCGTATGATAAGTTCATTAAACTCCGATCTTTACAGCATTGTTAAATGGGGTACAAAAAACCGTGTGGAGTTTAATGCTTCGAAAACTCAATGCTGTCTATTGTCGTTGAAGCAAAATATACCCCCTATGCCATTGTCCTTAAATGGCACTTGCATCGAAGAAACCGAAAACCTCTCAGTACTCGGTATGTGTGTTAACGACGATCTTCGTTGGAATGATCACATACTCGAGACCGCCAAGAATGCTGCTAAATACTTAGGATTTCTATATCGATGTAAGAAATTTTTCATCCCTTCTGACCTGGCTACCATTTATAAGGCGTATATACGTCCAAAACTCGAGTATAACTCACACCTTTGGGCTTGCGCTGCTCAATCTTCTCTCCATTTATTGGATAGAATTCAAAACAGAGCGTTAAAACTGATTAGAAACAGAGCTATAATGGATTCATTCCCATCTCTTGAACACCGTCGGAATGTTTTATGTATTTCCTTCTTCGCTTCTTTCACAAGCAATGCTCATTCGAAGTAGCCAGTTGCATTCCTTCCCTTTATCAATTCACGCGTGATACCCGCTTCGCTAGGAATGCTCATCAGTTCACCCTTGAGCCTTACTTTGGTCGTACCGTCAAATATAGAGATTCGTTTTTTAGTCGCACAACACGATTATGGAATAACTTACCCGGCACAGTTTTCCCTTGCCATTTCAATTTGCAAACATTCAAAACCAATGTTCATCGACACCTCCTTTCTCTCCCCTCGCCCGTGCTGTGTTTAAAACATTATAAGGGTCTCGTAACATACCCTTGAGCGCGCGTATTATACAAAAAAAAAAAACTATAATACTTTATAAAAAAAAAGCCGCATGGAATGACATTTCCGATAGGAGTCCAGTTTTAAAGGCCTATTGGGCACAATGGGACTACTTCATGTGCGAGAAGGTGTTCTTCGGCCAAAATGGGAATCCGCTGATGGTAAATCCTATGTGATGCAGCTTGTGTTACCTCAATCGAAAATCAAAGGGGTTCTTCGAGAGATGCATGATGGACCTTCAGGAGGTCATTTGAAAGACAACAAGACGTTAGAAAAAGTGAGACAACGATTCTACTGGTTGCATGCAAGAGACGACGTTGAAAAGTGGTGCCAAAATTGTGACGCTTGTGCTGCAACCAAAGGACCTGGTAGAAAACTGCAAGCAAAAATAATGCCATATAATGTTGGCTCACCGTTTGAAAGGATTACTGTTGATGTGGCTGGCCCATTTCCGGAAACGAATGCAGGAAACAAATACATTCTGGTGGTAATGGATTACTTCAGCAAATGACCTGAGGCATACGCTATCCCGAACCAAGAAGTCAAGACCGTGGGCGACCAGATTGTGTCTAACTGGGTAATTAGGTTCGATGTGCCTCCATTCTGACCAAGGAAGGAACTTTGAGTCGAACATATTCCAAGAGGTCTGCGCGTTCCTTGGCATTAGGAAAACGAGAACCACACCACTTCACCCGCAATCTGATGGAATGGTCCAGAGATTCAACAGGACCTTAAAAGAGCACCTCACTAAAGTCGTAGGCGACTATAGTGAAACTGTGATAGGCACATACCACTATTTTTGATGGTCTACCGAAGTGCAATACATAGCTCAACAGGACAAACACCATCTGAAATCCTGTTCGGAAGAGGCATATGGTTGCCTAGTGAGATAATCCAAGCAAAACAATAATTGTCTCTTACAGATATCTTGAAAATTGAATTTCCAAGTGTTTTCAACTCTTTGAACAATCTTGAAGAGGTCTGTAATACCCAAAAAGGCCTTAAGGGGAGGAGCCTATTATATTGAACAAAGAGTTCTAAGTACAGTGTAAGACTTCATAAAGATCATTATTTTGATTAATCTATAAAGAAACTTTCAAGTGGTTTTCCAGATATTTTCACTTTTGAGTACAAAGTGTGAACTTTGAGGAAGAAAAATATGTAAATAATGACTTTCTCTTTCACGCAAATACAAGTTTAATGCAATTTTAATAAAATGGATTGAGTGAAAATAAAAAACCAAGACATGGTGAATTCTTTGCTTTTATATTATGACTGTATTTTCAATATTCACCTTCTACTATTTTGTGTTTTGATATGCGAGAAAAGATTTAATTTGAAACCGCATACTCTACCCCACTTGAAATTAACGCGCCTTCAAATAGAAAAGTATTTACAAAGAAACATTTAGAAAAATAATGTTATACCTAATAATAAAATTTTCTCATAACAAAAAAGAAAAGTCGTTTAAGTATGCATTAGATATGGCCAATTCATTCCACTCGTACATTTTCTATATGTGTGTATCTCAGCTATTCCTACCTACAGGGTGCTTTATTATATGAAATAATTTTTTTTTTTGATCCAAATAATTTTAAAATGTAAAACGATTTCAGCAGATGAATACAACTCAACAGGACTATAAACTGAGCGACTGATTAGCACTTACGTCTTTAGAATTTTGAATGAAATAAATACTGTTGTGAACAGACCTTTATACTACTACAGCGCCATCTGTTGGAAAATTGCATATCTAATTTATGGAAGAAACAAAAAGCTCTTTTCCAATGTCAAATGTATTTCCCCTTATTCCAATCATCTAGAACATTCCAAGACGAGAAGCTTCGCGAATTTTCGAAAACAACTAACATGAGTATATAAGGGAGTGTTCGCGGTGAGCACGACAGTTGATTTTTGATTACGGAAGTGTGCAAAACTCTGCTTATTGGATTGTGTAAAACAAGTGTGATTTTAATTTGAATAAAGTATTTGAGTTGATTATAAATTGAGATTTATTGTTGTGATTTGGAAAGTAAAAATAAAGAAGAAATATTAGAAAGAGTAATAAGTTTTATTTAACGAACCTAGCAAAAACATTACAATACTTTTAAAACAACTTTTTTTTTGTGGTATATAGTGCTACTAAAATCTCCTTTATACCTAGTACAAAATACGAAGCAACATAGATAACAATTGATTAAAAAATGATTCTGAATTTTTATTACATTTTTCCAAAATTTAAATGTGTTCACAGGTTTTACACATCTTACAGAGAAAAGATACAAAAAGACCTACTCTATGAAAATAAGTCAAAATATATTTCATACCTTAATTTGTATTCCACAAAGTGTTAACATCCCCTGTATTACAAGCCTGTTGACAAGATGTGATAACTTGACATTTTATTGTTGGTATGGAAATGGTAATTAAGAGCGACATTTACAACTTACTTATATAAGTACATCAAATTATAGATATGTTTTTATCTTTGTGTCAAACCAGTACTTTCTGGTAAAAAGTCAAACCAGATGCGTCAACATTCTATCAAGATACAAAATATCGAATTCAATTGTCAACCGATTAAAAAATCACTGAAAATTCAGAAATTTTAATATTATCCAGAATAAAAATATCCATCCATTAACACTTTGACACTATAGTGTAATACTTTAAAATTTTCAACATTTATTTCATATTCTGCCAAAATACTGCCAACGTTTTTTAAATAACAACATTTCCTCTTCTCGTTTATATACACCCGTAGAAACTGGCAACCTTCGTAAGGTAAACTATAAAACATAAAAATCTAGTAAATATAATTTTATCTTAAACATACTTTTAACAATGTCACCCTTTACAAAAATTATGTATTTTATATAAATACACTACCCGTTTGTTAGGAACTCTTTACATCTAAAGGACTTCATGATAAGAAGAGTAAAGGAAGAAGATAGCTTTAAACATCTAAAGCACTTCATGATAAGAAGAGTAAAGGAAGAAGATAGCTGTTAACATTCATAACAATCAGTCAAATTCAAAGAAAAAAGAGCAAACAAAGTGTAAGCAAAGAGTAAAAGAAAAAGATAACAAATTCACAACAATAAGTTTTTGCATATTTTGTGTTAAACATAATCAAGTGCAACAAGGGGCGTATTTACCCTAGGGCTAAAAGGGCTACAGCCCGGGGCGGCAAGGTTGCTAAGGGCGGCCAATTTATAATATTTTTTTGAGCGATTGAACTTTCAAAACATACAAGCAAAAGAGGGCAAGTCGCCCCTAACAATTGTCTAATTTACAATATTTTTGAAGGATAAACAAAAACTACAAAGATTTACAAAAATGCGATTTTTTTGAGTTTTTCAGTCATAACAATTTTTTCAGTGCCGTGGATGTCCGGCTGTGAGAGAGTTCATGTAACATGCCACTCACTTTTTTCCACCATTAACTATTCTTATTTTTTATAAACGATTTTTTATAATGACAATTCATAATAAAAATATTTACAGGCATGTACCTACATATTCAGCCTTATCATCGCATCCGTTCGGAGAAACCTACGATCGGAGAGATCTTACGATCGTAACGTTTATTTCCTTCATGGTATCTGTTTCGTAACGGAAAAACCGACGTTTACCAACGCGTGCATTTGACGTAAACGCCAATAAGCGTTGATTCGTGTCAAATAAGCAAAGAAGAACCATGGATAGTGCAACAATGTTTTTGGAAGCGGAAAGAAACAAAGAACATTAAATAAAGAAAAAGTAAGATTCTTAAGAAATATCAAATATTTTCCAACTGAGCGTCCATTTCGTTTTTTTTCGGAAAATTTTCCACTTATAATTTGCTGTCGGAGGAATCGGAAATCAAATATTTTCATGCATCGCATGAATTCACGATGCGTTGCTGCTATTTTGACATTTCATCAGCATGTAACGCAAGAATTTGACATTTTCAACGCACACAAACTTTTTTTTTGTAGACTTGTCCGATTGCCCTATCGGAACGGCTACAATGATACAAAATTCGTACATTTCGAAGAAATCGGAGAAAATTACGTTCCGATCGGATACGATGATAGGGCTGATTCTTTGGAACAAATTCCAATGAAACGAAAACATTGTCAAAAAAAAAAAACACTTGTTGCTATGTAGCTCAAAAAAATGGACTAGAAAAACTTTGGCTGGACGAATCTTAATTTTTTGTTTCTAAACCATCTACAAAGAGTTACTTTTTATTAAAAAGAAAAATTATAAAAATCCATCAAGCCGGATTCTAGATATAAGGTCACACACAAGATTTTATTCTTTTTATATACCTAGCAAATCATGCCTCAATTTTTTTTTTAGTTTTGGCTGACTCGTGTCCCTATATACAAATACCCTTCCCTTCGTCAATAGTTTTGAACCACTTAAGAAACAATATAATGATTGTTTTTTGTACAAAAGTTTATAATGATGGATAAATAAAAGGATAGGTATTATTTTTAGTCGAATTAGTACGATATTAAAACTATTTTAGTATAATACTAGGTTAAAAAGACGATTTTGTTAACTTTAATCAAATTTAGCATGATGCTATCTCTAACATTTCACTAAAGTTAAAATCGACGAATACCTATTTTATCTTTTTAGTATCGTGCTAACTTGTCCCAATTGAAGTCCCTTGAGACAGCAATATTGTCTCAATTTTGGGGTTCTATGCTCAAGCAATTCAATATTGTATCAAAAAAAAAAAATTCAAGGTGTTGATACAGATGTTGAAATTATGTCCAGGCTCTACGAGGCACTCATATCGTTTGTGAAAGAAAAACGAGAATGCTTTTATGTTTTTGAAGAGATGGGAAAAAGAAAAACCTCTGAAAATTAAAAAATGGACCAAAAAAGAATCATCAACGAGATGATGAGTGTCGCGAAGGTTCTTTTTTGTGGTCGTGAAAATTTCAAAATAAATACATTCATACCTATGAAGCAATAACAAATGGTTGTATTTTTTTATCTAAGCTTGATCACACGAGTGAAGAAGCAATTCGAAAAAATGCAACCACTCTTCAGAAATCATACCCAGTTGATCTTGGGGAAGATTTTCAAGAAGTGTGTGTCTTACTTAAACATTTTCTGGACCAAAACAGCACTGAAAATATGAGTTAAAGGCAGCTTAACCTTCATATAGGAGAAAAAGAATTGAGGGAAGCATTTCCATATGCTGAGGTTGCTTTAAGAATGTACTTGTGCACTGCAGTGACAAATTGTAGTGTAGAGAGATCGTATTGAAACGAAAAAAAACCTATTTAAGGTCTCGCATTAGCGAAGGACGCCTTAATAATTTGGCTTTATTAAATATAGAAGCTGAACTGACAAAAAACTTAGATAACCAATCTATTGTTAATGAATTTTGTAATCAATATACCCACAGAAAAAAAAATGAAAACATCAAATATTATGCATTTTGTGTTTTTTTATTATTATTTTTATTACTTTATTTTCATTGTTCTAAGGGGCGGTAAAATTTCTCAGCCCGGGGCGCCAAATCCCTAAATACGTCTTTGAGTGCAACTGCGTGCACATTCAACTAAATAGTTTAGTTGCATAGGAAAGAAAAAAAATTAATCAATATTTTTGTTTGGTGAAACGACAGGAGAGAAGAAATTAACTAGTTTTCTCTTTTATATGTTCTTGATTACTTGGGAAGTGTTGCACAATTCACAAATGTCGGGCGAAACAAAACATTTCTTTTTCAACCAAGGAGGAAAGTTGTATAGCTTGAACCAATTCAGTTGGCCAACGGTCGGTTGTGCAGAGAGAGGATTTAAGAGAACAAAAATGGTGCGCAAGATATTTAATGAGTAAAGATTTTTCCTTAAATCTTACAGTGCCTAACTCAACTTTGCTTTGACAAATAGTTTAGGGATTATTGTTTATTTCTATGTTTTATGATTTATGGCTTAGCAACAGAAAGGTTCCGGGGGCGTTATGTTTATATTTATTTTATGGTGTTAGTGTTCATTTGATATATGTATTTACCAGGCACGAGGCGTGACTTTTTGGATAGTGGAAGCACTGAACATAAAACCAAAAATGAAAGACCTTTGAGATCCAATTTTTTAAATTCCACTTAATGATAATACACATAAAATAATATACATTAATAATATATTACAGTAAAGTCTAATTAAAAAAAAAGAGAGCTTGATGCCTTGCGCAGATTTATCCTTTTTCTTTTAAGGCAAAATTATCTAAGTACGATTTGATGAGAAACTAACCTTTCTTGTCCACATTTATTTCAAAACATGAATATGATCTCTCTACAGATGCCATTATTACGGCGGTCAGCCATTAGACGAATAGGGGGAATAACATGTAGCATACGAAAATATGCACGTGCCGTAACTATTCGGGACTGGTGGAAGTCTGATCATAGCCTCTCCGTGGCGGCCGCTAGAAACAAGCCTTTAAAAAGGTTTGGCTAATATGATCAGGCTGGTTCCTCAGGTTGGCGACAGGTTAATTCCCTGTCCCGTAAAACTTTTGAATTACGAGACCGACAACAAGCCTCGGAAACGGACTGATCACACGACGACAACCAACGCAACGAAAACTGAAAAACGATTTACGAATTTTCTTATGGAACGTACGATCGCTCTATAGAGCTCGAGCTGCTCAGCAGCTAGCCGATGCCCTGTCAAAATATAAAGCTGACATAACAGCTCTTCAAGAAATCAGATGGACAGGGAATGGTGTTCTACAGAAGAAAGAATATGACATATACTATAGCTGTCATACAAAACACCATGTGCTCGGGGTAGGCTTCCTAGTCAGCGAAAAAATGAAGTCTACCATCATCGGCTTTAACGCTATAAGCGAAAGGCTATGCACCCTTCGCGTGCGAGGCAAATTTACGAACATCAGCCTCATTAACGTTCACGGACCTACGGAGGAGTCCTCAGACGAAGAAAAAGAGACTTACTACGAACAAGTCGAGAGGGCCCTCAATGCCTGCCCAAGGTATGATGTTAAAATCATCCTTGGGGATTTGAACGCAAAAATAGGTCGGGAGCCGGTATTCAGGCATTACGCAGGCACCCATAGTTTGCATGAGAACACTAATGACAATGGACTTCGAGTCTTAGAATTGGCAGCATCGAAAAACATGGTCGTTGCGAGTACCAGGTTCCCGCGTAAAGATATCTACAAAGCCACCTGGGTATCACCTGATGGAGTCACTCGTAACCAAATAGACCACGTGTTGATAGACCGTCGCCACTACTCGAACTTGATGACGGTACGAACGTACCGAGGTGCCAATATCGACTCGGATCACTATCTTGTTGGTATGGTTTTCCGAGGGCGGATTGCCTTGCGAAGACGTATTGCATCCGCCGATCAGGTTCGAATCAACACGGCTGCCCTGCGCAATGAAAACACCAGTAACACCTTTGGTAATGCGTTAGGACTCGCCCTAGAATCACTTGATTTAGGGAGAGTAAGTCCTGGAGCCAGTATGCTGGGCGTAAATGAGAAGTGGACACGCCTTAAGAATATTGTCATTAGTACTGCCAACTCCATCTTAGGCAGCAGTCGTAAAAATCGGAACGACTGGTTTGATGATGAATGCAAGCTAGCGACTGAACGTAAGAATGTTGCGTACCGAGCAATGCAACAATCTCATAGAACGCGGGCACGCGAAGAGGAATATAAAGAGCTCAGAAGAATAGAAAAACGGCTACATAGACAAAAAAAATCAGCCTGGGAGAAGAACCTAATCTGTGAAATAGAAAATAGCCGAGAGCGAGGTCCGCACCAGGCGCGGAAGTTCTACCAATCCGTCCGAAACATGACGCAGTACACACCACGCTGCACATACTGCAAGGACGGAAAGGGAAATCTGATCACCGATCCTGAAAGCATGGGAAGTGTACTTTAATGAATTGCTAAATGGTCAGCTCACTGCAGAAGTGGAGGCTCCACTACTTCAAGAAGAATACTCTATGTTGCTGCCACCAAGCATAGAAGAGGTTGAGAAGGCTATAGGCCGGCTTAAACAGAACAAAGCCCCGGGAGCCGATGGCATACCAGCCGAATTATTCCATCACGGCGGGCCAGCCTTACGTCAAGCAATTCATGATATTATAGTACACGTATGGGAGCAGGAAGAAATGCCAGAAGACTGGCGAAAAGGTTTGATATGCCCCATACATAAGAAGGGAGATGTCACAACGTGCAGCAATTATAGAGGTATCACGTTGTTGAGTACCGCCTATAAGATACTCTCCTCTATCCTACAAGACCAGATAACCCCATACGCTAAAACCGTTATCGGACAATATCAGTGTGGTTTCATTCCAGGCAAATCAACAACTGATCAGATATTTACCCTTAGGCAGGCGATGGAAAAATGTCTAGAATTTAACATCCCAACATACCATCTGTTTGTAGACTTTAAGGCCGCCTATGATAGCATAGCCAGGGTAGAACTTTACAAAGCCATGAGAGAATTCGGCATCCCAAATAAATTGACACGACTATGTAGGTTGACCATGACCAACGTAACAAGCCAAGTAAAAATAGCCGGATTGCTATCCAGACCAATCAACATCTTTAATGGACTCCGACAAGGGGACGGTTTGGCCTGCCTCCTCTTCAACCTGGCGTTGGAGAAAGCAATCCGTGACTCTGGCACGGCAACAAGAGGGACCATCGTCAACAGGTCCAGCCAGTTACTGGCTTACGCAGACGACATCGACATCATCGGAAGAACCGAACAAGCTGTACACGATTCCTTCATCCAGATCGAGCAGGCGGCACAAAATCTGGGGCTGCACATTAGTGAAGGTAAAACAAAGTACATGGTGGCGTCGAATGCGAGAGGAACAGTTGGTCAAACAATCAAGGTAGCGGAGCACGAATTTGAAGTGGTGCAATCCTTTAAATACCTTGGGTCAATAGTAGCAGCCGATAACAATATAGAAGAAGAAATACGCGGGCGGCTTCTCAAATCCAACAGAGCCTACTATAGTCTGTCAAAGCTCTTCAAATCCAGAAATCTCACCATAACTTCAAAACTACTGCTGTACAGGACCATGGTCCTGCCAGTACTCACATATGGATCCGAGACTTGGGTGCTTAGCAAAAGGCACTCCGACCTCTTAGCTGCGTTCGAGAGAAAAGTCTTAAGGAGAATTGTTGGCCCCGTATGTGAGGAAGGACGATTCCGGAGACGGTACAATCATGAACTGTACGCAATCTACCTTGAAGCAGATATCGTGACAAAAATTAAGCTCGGTAGACTCCGGTGGGCAGGGCACCTAGCTCGCATGAGCGAAGAGGAACCTGCTCGGAAAGTTCTTTGTGGTACATTCTATGGTAGACGACAGCGTGGTAGACCATGCTTGCGCTGGAGAGATGGCGTAGACCAGGACGCCCGAAGCCTTGGGGTGCGCAACTGGATGGCGTCGGCTAGAGACCGGGATAGGTGGAGAGACTTGTTGAAAGAGGCCAGGACCGGAACCCGGTTGTCGAGCCGATGATGATGATGATTAAAAATCTTAAGATTCCTTAAAGTTTTTTTTGATTTAAAATTCTCATAATTGAAAATAACCTTAAGTTATATTTCTGCTGGAATGTCAAGAAACCTCAGATATGAATATTAGAAATACTATCTTTGACCACATTTTTTTTATAGTAACAAAAAATAAATAGAAAACAGGTGGATTGTATTTATCGCCACGAAATTAATTAAAAAACTACCACCTTTTAAATTTACATTTGTTTGTTTTCTGATAGTTATGAATTGCACCTAAATTTGCACACACATTATATTAAAATAAAACTTTTCTACCCCATTTCTCCATGAAATTAAACTCATTATCAGTTTGAGACAATAAGCAACTCAATAAATACATCTTTGTGTTTCTATCTACGAGTATCTCTTGTAGGAAATTCTTGTAATGCATTCACTCAACTCATTCTTCACACATTGGGCAAAAGACAAAAAACGAGACAAAATTATTTTGACTTTGGGTTGAGATCTGAGTTAAGTATGCGAAATAATGGAATGCCCAGCTGTTGTGCATTCTATTATATTGTATGAGAAAATTGTTGTTTGAGCATTTTGTGAATATTGGTAAGTGATGTTGTAGGTATATTTTCAGTTGACTTGGAGTGGAAGGGTATTTTGAAATTGAGTTAAGGAGGCGATAATAAGGAATGCATAGCTGTTAAGCATTTTAGCAAGAACTTTCATGAGATTGAGCATTATAAATAATGGAGTGATGTTGAGCATTCTCAGTTGGTTTGCAGTGTGGCATTTTAAGTTGTAATAACAGGAGAGAGATTTGATTTCCTTTAGTAATTTTAGTAAAAGATGATAATGTTAATGATGTTGGAATGTAATTTGCAGAGTAAATGACGATTCATTTATAGATACAAATAATATAATAAAAATATTAATACAATTTGGAATTTTGAATTTAATTCCTTGCTAGGTACTATTTTTTCAAATGGTTCAACGGAAGCACTCATTCCACTCAATATATGGACGCTTCGTCCCTGGTATTTACTATTTTTTGACCTGTGGGGTTTTGGGATTAATTGTGCTAATTAGTTAGATCAGTGTTTACAAGTTTGAATAATTTTTACCTACGAGTTTTTAAGAATTTATTTTACCTTAAAATAATTATTATAAATTTGTACTTCAGAAATAAATAAAAAACATAATAATAAAATAAAAACAATATAAATAAAAATAATATAATTTAAATAATAAATGTTCATTTACATACATTAAGAACTAATGTCGCTTTCATAGTCGGTTGAAGAATCGTCACCTGGATTATTTAAAATTGAATCCGAAATTGTGTCCCACGTCAGGTCATGAGAAAAGTATTCGTCCTCAGTTCTTATGGCTTTTTCACACACTTTTCGCCAGTCTTCAGCCGTTATTTTTGAAAATTCTTCTTCTGCTAATTTTTGAACATCCAATAAATTGAATGTTGTGTTTCGTGAACCTACTCTTGCCTTGACAGTTGCCCAAATATATACAGTTCAAGTTTCAACATCTGTATAGTATACGGAATATTGTTTTCGGTTAGCCATTGTATCATCTCGGATTTCTTGCTAGCAGAAGTAATTTGTTTTTCTTCTAATTTATTGTGGTACGAGGTGTTGTCCATTACAATAACTGACGGTTCCTCCAAGTTATTCAAAACTTGTTCTTGGATCTATTTGCAGAAATTTTTGAAGTTCATGTCGTCGTGATAGTCTCCCGTTTTCGTTCCAGATTTGAATAAAAGTAAGGAGTTTTTCACGAAACCTTTTTCACCACCTGCATGCGCCATTATCAGCCTCTGACCCTTTGAAATTGCTATTGTCATCAGTCCAAGCCCGTGGCCTTGTACGTGAGCTATGAATATAGCTTTCGTCCAAATAAATGATATTAAATCCTTTTGTTCTGTATTCCCGGATTTTTCTCAGATACTTCACTCGCATGAGTTTAATATCATTTCTTTCACAGAGAAGTTTCCGGTTGTTTTGAGTTTTTTGTAGCTAAATCCGTTTCTTCTTTTTTTTTTTTATAATTCACTCGCGCTCAAGAGTATGTTACGAGACCCTTATAATGTTTTAAACACAGCACGGGCGAGGGAGAAATTAGCAGGGAAGAGAAAGGAGGTGTCGATGAACATTGGTTTTGAATGTTTTCAAATTGAAATGGCAAGGGGAAACTGTGCCGGGTAAGTTGTTCCATAATCGTGTTGTGCGACTAAAAAACGAATCTCTATATTTGACGGTACGACGTAATACCTAAGTTAAACTCCAGAATCCAGATCTTCCTGAACTCGTTGTCTCAACATTTTTAAGGATATCATCATTTTTTCCTCCTGGTGGAAGTTGTGCATTATACGCCGAATAGCTGCGATATCAAATTCGTCTAGTCCAGTTTTCCACTTCTTATGCTGCACTTTTTTATTTAGTGAGTGCACAACTCCTGTCTCTTCGTATTCCTTAATAATCCTTCTGATTGAACGTTCAGAAATTCCAGTAGTTTTCACTGTTTGCGTTGTTGCGTAACTCACAGGATTTTCAAGAAACGAATTCATTGCTTCTTCCAGTTTGTCATTATATATCTTAACAACTATTTTACGCGCCTGGAAAAGCAAAGCAAATATTATTTAAATACCTTAATTCCCTCTGATGCAAAAATTCATTCTTAAAAACTCGTAGGTAAAAATTGTTCAAACTCGTAAGCACTAATCTAACTAATTAACTCTAATCTACAATTAATCCCAACCCCACAGGTCAAAAAAAAAAAATGTATCAAATATACACTAACGCCAAAAAATAAATATAAACACAACGCCCCCGGAACCTTTCTGTTACTAAGCCACAAATCATAAAACATAGAAATAAACAATAATCCCTAAACTTTTTGTCATTACTCCTATGTCACAGCTTGCAGGTAGTTTTTCTTGTCTAACCCAATTGCATTTTGCAATAGACTTATTTTTTTATTATAGGTGCACTGAAATTTGTCCCACTAATAAAAACAAAAATTATTAATTTTATTTTTTCGAAGTAAAGTTTACACCTAAAAATCTTTTCCTTTTATCTCACCAGAGATGAAATAGTTTTTTAGACATCAAGCTATGAAAGAAAAGTAAACCATGATCATATCTTATTCAAAAAAAGTCCATCACTGGAAATTCATTTCTATTTTACTGTGAGCGAAGCTATAAACAAAACTCACCCTCCTAAGTTCTTCAGTATGATCGCAGCAGCGTCATTGACAACAACGCTGGCATGTACATCTTTTTTTTCTTTTTTTCAGTGATTTTTCTGTCTCTTTAAGAATTAAAGAGTAGAGCAAAGAAATTTAAAGAGACCTGCGCAGTAGAATTGCCAACTGAATTGGTTCAAGCTTGAAGAGACACTGTTAAGCTTTCATAGAGACGTTTTGGTGAAAACGTCCACAGAATATCTTTTAAAAAGGTATTAAAGAGGGTATATAGAGTCAATATAATGACATTTGATCTCTAAGATGTTTAAAAGAGGGTTTATTAATAGTATAACAAAAAACCACATTTAAAGAGCATATTAGGAGGTCATAAAGTGAAATGGTATAAAGAAGATTGAACTAACAGCTTCTTAAGAGCTGATACATTTATTGAAGTACTCTCCAAGAGTTTATGTATTGCTTGGGAAGATTTGGACACCCATCACAAGAGTCTCAGGAAATAGGGGATTACGTGAGTGACCTAAAAGAATGAAGACAATGTACGACACAACAGCAAACACGACAGGATTCCAAGTAGGAGATCGTGTATGGCTGTATAATCCACATCGTCAAAAGGGATTGTCGCCGAAACTTCTCGATTTAGTTTCGAGACCACCTAAAAGGGAGTGTTTACGGTGAGCGGGACACAGTTAATTTTTGATTATGAAAGTGTGCAAAAGATTTGCTTATTGGATTGTGAAAAGTGTTATTAAGCAAGTATGATTTAAATTTGAATAAAAGTATTTGAGTTGATTATAAATTGAGATTTATTGTTTTGATTTGAAAACTGTAAATAAAGAAGAAATACTAAAGAGAGTAATAAGTTTTATTTAACAAACCTAGTGAAATATTACAATATCTATTAATACTGCAAGTAATATTGTGGTAGTCTTCATCCGAACGACATTATTTACAGAACACCAGATGTAAACGAGCAAGTCAATCTGACAAATTTACTTAAGCCTCTCAAGCAGTGGCGGATGGTGGGTTGTTGAACAGGTGGTGCACTTTACTTGCTCACTAAGTAGGTATTAAGATTAGAAATCGCAAAAAAAAACAAAAATTTACATGTATATGTCGATTTTTTATTATTTTGTATAATTGCTTGAAGAATTTCGACCATGTATAAAACTGACACACTTATTACATTTAGCAAGGAATCATGTTTTTTATTTTTTCACTTAAATGCGTCAAATCGTGGATTCACGTAACTTTATTTTAAAAAAAATTATTACTGTCTTTAATATACCTAATCACTGTTAATTTTATCCTACACCACACACTGTACACAGTACAGAATCGAACCAAAACCAAAATAAAAAACAATTACTAACCTAACACCTACAAACCTACACTATTTAACTAGTCACGGATAGAGCGAAACAACATTACATATTCGCAGGCGCAGCGCATTCTAGTCAAACATCGGTTGCTGTAGTTAATCTTCGGTTCTCGTGCGCTGCACGAGAGCAGGCTAATTCTCCATACATTTCAATGAAATATCTTTTGTCTCACGCGTCAGGGATACTTGCTTGTAACTCATACAAGTTATATTAGCAGTCCTCGTGCGCTCGCCGAAGCGCACGAGAATTTTTACTTGCAAGGAAAGTAAGTCTTAATAGTAAAGCAAAGCGCTTGCATTGTTTCGTCATAATTGGAAATTTTACTTGTTTGTGTTCTTGTACGTATGTTTAAAAAATAAATATTAAAATGGGAATCTAAAAATAAAGATGCAGTAATATTTTGTAATTTTTAAATCTTTTGAATTGGTGGTTCAGCGCACGAGCGCACTTAAGGTACAGCCGCCACTGCTCTCAAGTACATCATAAGAAAAAACAAATTAGGAACAAAGTTAACTCACATAATCTACTTTTCACTTTCCGATGAAGTTTCAGATCTAATAACAATTGTGTTACAACACTAAAGTTTTCCATGATACTCGCGTAGCTATTGGCTGTAATCAAATGACAATTATTGCTCTGATGGATTTAAAAAAAAAATTGATTCAGTGAACCTCGTATTTTATGTGAAAAATTATCGTTTGTTTTTAAGGGTATGTCTCACGAGGAGAAATAGCTTAGAGTTTTGCGCTAAGCTGTATAGCTTTCACAATTGTCCGAATATTTCAATAAAATAAACGTTCATCGATTAGAAAAATGTTAAGGCAAATACTTTCGCCGTTTTTTTTTTTTAAAAGTAAAAAAAATGTGTACCCAGAAACTGCCACAGAAGTGGAAATATCATCATACATTTTAGTACGGTCCTTATTCAAATGATAGGGAAATTCCGAAAATATTACTTTTTTATTTTTTTTTTGTTACGAGTATATTTTATTTATAGAAACAACATATCCTTACATCGAGTAGCACTGTTTTTTTTATTATGTTTTCTTATTTACTCAAAAACAAATGTACAAAATTATGAAAAACGAAGGAAGTTTGCATAGTGGTATGAATGCTCTACTGGATAAAACTTCATAAGTACAAAGCCAATAAGTATATGCAATTAATTTAATATTTTTTTTTATTTTTTCAAATATTTACAGTTATTTTTCACTAACAAAAAGTCAAAAAATATAAATTTTTTGCAAATATTTTGCGTCTTTCCCTAGAAAATTGAGAGAGTTATATTTTTTAATTTTTGGAAATATTTTTTTAATCAAAGATTTATATTCCCTGAACTGGGCAATGTTCTTAAAAAATAAATAAAACTCCTCTAAAGAGCATTAAAATGGAATTCAATATGACAGTGTTTGTAATGCATCTGTAAGGGAAGTATTGGCAATACAATAATTCTGACATATTTTTTTTTATTTTTGTTTGATATTTTATTTACTTTATTTATTTTTCAAAAATACAAAATACTTTTTTCACTCAATATTTATTTAATTTTATTTTTATTAAGGAGGTAATTTTTTCTTTTTTTTTAACAACAAATTTCTTTGCACACGAACACAAGGAACATTTCAGTTCACAAGAATTCCACTGCAAAATCAGCGCTTTGGAAGAGAATGTTTGTTATTCTCTGTGCAAAAGAATTTTTCCCGCCCATCCGCTCTCTTGATATTTGGCCTCTATACAAGAACAGACATTGAAAAAAACTGTTATTGCTTGAACCAATTCAGTTGGACATTCTACTCAGCGCTGTCAAAGTACTGCAATTGGAGTATTTGTACTACTTTTTGAAGCTCCGTACTGCCGTACTGCAAACATATCCGAAGTACTGCTTTTTTTTCTCGTCAACTTTTACATACAAAATCTTCAAAGCTTCATCTAAATGCACTTAAAAACTATTCTCTACGAACATAACTAAAAATCTACTGCGCAGGTCTCTTTAAATTTCTCTGCTCTACTCTTTAATTCTGAAAGAGACAGAAAAATCACTTAAAAAAAGAACAAAAAGATGTACAAGCTGGAGTTGTTGTCAATGGCGCTGCTGCTGCTGCGATCATACTGAAGCACTAAGGAGGGAGAGTTTTGTTTATAGCTTCGCTCACAGTAAAATAAAAATGACTTTCCAGCGACTTTCTTTGAATAAGTTATGATCATGGTTTATTTTTCTTTCATAGCTTGATGTCTAAGAAACTATGTATTTCATCTCTGGTGAGATAAAAAGAAAAGATTTTTAAGTGTAAACTTTACTTCAAAAAGATAAAATTAATAATTTTTGTTTTTATTATTGGGACAAATTTCAGTGCACCTATAATAAAAAAATAAGTCCATTGCAAAATACAACTGGGTTAGACATAAAAAACTACTTTCGAGCTGCGACATAGGATTAATTGACAAAAAGTTTAGGGATTATTGTTTAGTTCTATGTTTTATGATTTGTGGCTTAGCAACAGAAAGGTTCCGGGGGCGTTGTGTTTATATTTATTTTATGGCGTTAGTGTATATTTGATATATTTTTTATTTTTTGGTGTTGGGATTAATTGTAGATTAGTGTTAGTTAGTTAGATTAGTGTTTACGAGTTTGAATAATTTTTACCTGCTAGTTTTTAAGAATGAATTTTTGCATCAGAGGGTATTAACGTATTTTTTTGGTTTGCATTTGTTTGGTTTGGTTTGCAATTCAGTTTAACAAAAACAACCAAGAGTCTTACATCGAAATACATTTACAAGAAATTTTAATTGATCCATTTAGAAAATGAAAACCTATTCGAAGCCAGGCACGTAAGATAGTTGTTAAGATATATAATGACAAACTGGAAGAAGCAAAGAATTCGTTTCTTGAAAATCCTTCTTGAAAAATCCGTGGAAACTATTGGAATTTCTGAACGTTCAATCAGAAGAATTATTAAGGAATACGAAGAGGCAGGAGTTGTGCAGTCACCAAATAAAAAAGTTTAGCATACGAAGTGGAAAACTGGACTAGACGAATTTGACATCGCAGCCATTTGGCGTCTAATGAACAACTTCCACCAGGAGGAAAAATGATGATATCCTTAAAAATGTTGAGACAACGAGTCCAGGAAGATCTAGAGCTTAACTTAAGTTTACGTCTCTCAACAGGATTCTAAGAAGAAACGGATTTAGCTCCAAAAAAAACGCAAAAAAAACGGAAACTTCTCTGTGAAAGAAATGATATTATACTCATGCGAGTGAAGTATCTGAGAAAAATCCGGGAATACAGAACAAAAGGATATGACATCATTTATTTGGACGAAAGCTATATTCATAGCTTACATACAAGGCCACGGGCTTGGACTGATGACAGTAGCAGTGGGTTGAAGACGCCAATTTCAAAGGGTCAGAGGCTGATAATCGCGCATGCAGGTGGTGAAAATGGTTTCGTGAAAAACTCCTTACTTTTATTCAAATCTGGAACGAAAACGGGATGCGACTATCACGACGACATGAACTTCGAAAATTTCTGCAAATGGATCCAAGAACAAGTTTTGAATAACTTTAAGGAACCTGCAGTTATTGTAATGGACAACACCTCGTACCACAATAAATTAGAAGAAAACCAAATTACTTCTGCTAGCGAGAAATCCGAGATGATACAATGGTTAACCGAAAACAATATTCCGTATACTATACAGATTTTGAAACTTGAATTGTATGAGATAATAAAACGACACCGAGCTACACACAACCCAAAGCATAAGATTGACGATATCATTCACGGCTTGGGACATGAGGTTCTACGTTTACCGCCCTATCATCCAGATCTCAATCCCATTGAAAATATTTGAGTAACTGTCAAGGCAAGAGTAGGTTCACGAAACACAATATTCAATTTATTAGATATTCAAAAACTAGCAGAGGAAGAATTTTCAAAAATAACGGCTGAAAACTGGCGAAAAGTGTGTCAAAAAGCCATAGGAACTGAGGAAGAATACTTTTCTCACGACCTGACGTGGGACACAATTTTGGATTCAATTATAATTAATCCAGGTGACGATTCTTCAACCGACTATGAAAGCGACATTAGTTCTTAAAACTAAGTATATGTAAATGAACATTTATTATTTAAATTATATTATTGTTATTTATGTATATTATATTTATTTTATTATTTCTGAAGTACGAATTTATAATAACTAGCCGACCCAGCTCTCGAAATTCGAGTGCCAATTTATTTATTATTTATTATTTATTATTTATATATTTGGCAGTGTTTTCAAGCAAATTTATTAAATTAAATTTTATTTTATGTAATATGCAAAGTGTTCGACAGTGCAAAAACAAAAATGACCCACAGTGTGTAAATGCGTGTCTCAAGTATATTCTGCACATCTCCGTAACTGTGGCTTTCCAACCATATAAAATTTATCGAAATCGGTTAAATACTTTTGGAGAAAAGTGTACCACAAAAAACTTGTTTGCCGTTTTATTATATGATTATTAATAAATTCTTAAAAACTCGTAGGTAAAAATTATTTGAACTCGTAAACACTTATCTAACTAACTAACACTAGTCTACAATTAATCCCAACCCCACAGGGGGGTTCACATTCTCAAATATGTTTGACAAATGCGGTTTGATTGACTCGAATTTGAAAATGTGAACGCTTCATCAAGCGGATTGTCAAACATGCTTGATGATATCAAAATATTTTGATATTTTGCTGATTTGACAAGCATATTTGAGAATGTGAACGCATGCTTGTCAAACCACAAGCAAATTTCATTTTCAATGAAGTTCTCGAACTGTGTATAATGGTAGTAAATTCTCTCAACTAATATTTCATCTAAGATCTCGGTTGGTCCGCCATGGTAAGAATTCTAAGGAGAAGTGATGTTTGACAGCATGTTTGACGAATGTGAACGCAAATGGTTTAAATCCGTCAAATATTCATCAAGCCATATTTGTCAAACAGATTTGAAAATGTGAAGCCCCCTTATGAAGAAAAAAGGGTAATAAGTAGGCATATCGCACATTCGCTGTCAAATATAGGTATTTTGTTTTATTGTATTTCTTTTTGTTTGCGATACCTCATGACTTCTACTTCCACAGTAGGAACACACAGAGGCGTATTTAAGGATTTGGCGCCCCGGGCTGATAAATTTTGCCGCCCTTTAGAAAAATGAAAATAAAGTAATAAAATATAATAATAAAAAAAAAACTCAAAATGCATAATATTTAATGTTTTCAAATTTTTTTCTGTGTGTATATTGATTACAAAATTCACTAACAATAGATTCGTTATCTAAATTTTTTTTCAGTTCAGTTTCTATATTTAATAAAGCTAAACTATTAAGGCATTCTTCGCTAATGCGAGATCTTAAATAGGTTTTTATTCGTTTCAATACGGAAAACGATCTTTCTGCACCGAACCAATTTCAGACAGCCAATGGAACGTTTTTTGATCATTCAGTCTGTCTAGAACATAACATACGATCCAATGCAAAATAACATTAATATCTACATCCTGTGTTTTCAATTAATCGCTTTGTTACCGTATCACCCTTTGTTTCAAAAGCAACCACCCTTAAGCCGGTCATTATTGCACCACAGCATCTGTGTGCACCGGTGACGGTGTATTGAAATGTGTGCTGTGTGTGTGCACCGATTTCACGCGAGTTATATCATTGACCGAGAGCGGAGCTTAAAAAAAACACTAGTTTACAGTTTGGAGGTGATTTATTAATTGATTAATGGAAATTACAATATTGAAAGGTAGACTTATAGCTAGGTGTAAATATGCTTAATTGTAATAATCGATAATTATGAGAAAATGTTTAATTGACATTTTATTTGATTTCTTATTCTAAGAATTGATATTCGCAAAAAGGTAATATTGCTGATTTCGAAAGGTTATTGTCCGGAGGGGACCTGGTTTTATAATAAGTGAACTTAGTTAACCTAAGGTTGTTATGTTGTTGTTGTTGTTGATGTTGATATTGATGAGGATGTAACTAAGGTTGTTGTGTTGTTGTTGTTGTTGATGTTGATGGGGATGTAACTCCTCCCCCCTTAGAGTAGAGCGACGGCCAAAATGATGCTGGAGCGAAAGACATTAGGTTAGGGGCTTGATTACTTGCCGCCGATACATCCTTCAATTTACAGATGATGACTGCTACTACAATTAGGAGTGTTAAAATTGCAGCGGCAGATGTTGTCGTCAGATAGTGAAGAATTTCCGTCTGGACATGGAGGGATACTAGATGCTTTTCTGTTTTAAAGTTGAACTCTTTCAATTTTTGGAGGTTTACCACCTCGTTCACGTGGGTGGGGTGAATCTTGTTGTTATGAAGTGGTGGAAGGTGTGCATCTTCCCAAAAGACTGAGGAGTTGTCCTCGTAACTGATACCGTTAACTTCGATATTGCATCCTTTGAAATGCAATAACACTGTTCCTTCTATCATGCCCTTTTTTGTGCTGCAAGTAGAGTTAAATAAAACTTTGGGAACGTTAATAAAGAGAATGAAATTTGGTTGAGGCTGGGAAATGGTTTCAATTTTCCCGATGTCGTCAAATCCGCAATGTGCTTCTTCATTTGCCATAAGTCTACCGATGCATCTGGATTTTGTGGTTTCTTCGAAGGATTCCGATGGTGGGCAGATGTATGTCGCTCCTGTTTTTGGGCAAGCTCTACTAAAATATCGTATATATTATTGATTATATGCTATGTATTCTTTACTTTTTAATAATTTTGTTTCATTTAGTGGTATTGGTATAATGTGGTACATTGTATAGTTCAAATTTGAAAAATTGGGTATTAATGTATTAAAAATTATTTTTGTACCATTATAATAGCCTTGTAGTTTAAGAAGTTCGTAAATTTGTTCTGTTGATTTGATTTGTATACCTTGGTCATGAAATTTTTGCTGTATTAATTCTAGTTCTTTTGAACTTAGTAAAAACTTTGGGATAATATTGAGTTTACTTAGAATCAGTGTTTCTGCTATGTCGGAAATGTGGTTAGTTAGTAAATCTATATTAAAATTGATTTGGTTTAAATACTGTAATTCAATGAACATGTCGTGCTCTTTTTTTATTCTGTTAGCTGAATTTTCTAGGAATGTTTTTATAAAGTTTTGTTCCCTGTTTATATGGTTCGTTATGTTTTTAAGTCTATCTATGATTTGTGTGTTCATGGAGTCTTGTCTCCCTATTGTTGCGTTGAGATTTTCTATATTTGTATTCATGTTTGTTATTTGGGCATTTAGTTTTTGCGCATCTTGTGCGTCCATATTTCCTGTGATGATTTTAATGAAGGATCCTAATCCATCAATTAGTCCTCTTTTCGTTCGAATGGTTGGTTGTATTGTGTGAAATTTCTTTTTTAATTCTGTTAACTTTAGCCTTGTTATTTGGACTGAGCTAGTAAGAAAAGCATGTTTATAGAAAACGTCTAAAGTCTCGTCTATTTTCCTAATATTTGCATCGTAATTGTCTAAGTCAATTATGTGTATTAGGTTGTAATAATTGGTGATAATTCTTGAAGGTCCTAACTGAAGAGTAAGGATGCTGCGATTATTTGGGATCTCGAAGGTTTCGATTATTTGGGAATGTATTATTGGTATTCTAAGGGTGTATAAGAAGAGAAAGAAAATATGTTAGAGTGAAGTTGTGCGTCTTATAATTATCTTAATTCTAGGATATATATTTAATTTTATTTGAAAATTTTTTTTTTTTTTTTTTTTTTTTTTGTTTTTTTTTTTTTTTTGTTTGATCTTATTATTTGAATAATGTTAACCATATTCCTTGGAAACATATTCTTAATAGGATTTGATATTTTTTCTTAGGTATTCTTATTTGTCGCGATTATTAGAATGATGTTAACCATATTCCTTGGTTACATATTCTATTGAAAACAATTTTTTATATTTTTTTTTTTATAATGCAGTTTGAATATATACTCGTATATTTTTGTATGAACTTGCTATTATTTGAATGATGCTAACCATATTCCTTGGTTACATATTCTTCATAAAAGCTAAGTTAGTCTTCGTTTGAATAGTAACCATATTCCTTGGTTAGGTATTCTATTGAAAACAATTTTTTGTATATTTTTTTTTTTTATACAGTTTGAATATATGTATATATTTTTTGTATTGGTTTTATATATTAAAATGTGCATATTAGGTGTAAAAAATGAAGGAAAATTAGTGAAAAGGCTGAAGGAAAGGTCAGTTTAAAATTTTCTTCGTTTTTCTTCTAAGTCTACTTTTATGTAATTTCCTATCGTTTTTCGTAATAATAGTGAACCTATTGTTCTTTTTTACAATTTGTTTACTATATCTGGGTGTTAGTTTATTCCGTCTAGCTTCTTTTCTATAAACAACTTCGTCAGCCGCAAGTTCTTCCGGTTCCTCTTTACTCTTGTTTAAATTTTCGATTCTGTTTTTTGAAATAGAGTCAACTTCTTCCTGAATTTTCGGGTAAAGGTTATCAAGAAATTCGTTAAGTTTACATAGATATTCATGTTCGTTTGTATATTGGTTAGTTTTAGCAAATTTATATGGTCTACCAAAGAATAATTCAAAAGGTGTATGTTTGGTTGCGGAGTGTATGGAGTTGTTATATGTTATTAATGATTCCGCGAGAATTTCTTCGTGGTCCGTTGAGGATTTAATTTCTTGTCTTTTTGAAATTATGATTCGATATATTTCCGTGAGGGTGGAATGAAATCTCTCAACAGGGGAGTTGCTCGAAGTTTGCTGGAAAGATGTGAAATGGAGGGTAATTTCATTTTGCCTACAGTAATCTTGAAATATATTCGCTATAAATTCTGACCCCTGGTCGCACACAATTTTCTTAGGAATACCATATTGGCTTATATATTGCTTGAGGTATTTAAGAACCGTAATACTACTTCTGCAGCTAAGTGTGTAACCGGCTGCGAATTTAGAGAATTTATCAAAGGTAGTAAGAATTTGCTTGTTATGGATGGGTTTTTGGGTCTATGTATCCGGTTGATTCTTCGAGGCTGCAAAGGAAAAATTTTCTTCTTCGTCGATATCTATTAGTGGGATCAGAATTAAAATATTTGTCTAATTGTTGGTATGAGCTGCCTTTTGGTTTAGCAGTTTCGGGATTTCCTGTAGTACCCGTGTCGGAATTTACGATTTCCTGAAAATTAAAGTTGGGATTTTTTGTTTGTTGGCTTGGACTTTGTTTTATTTGAGGATAGGAATTTTTATCGATGACGGGATTTTTATTTCTGAAATTGGTAGATTGTGAGTTATAGCTTGACCTAAAATGGGGGTTAGTATTATGTGTAGCTTGGTTTCTAAGATAATAGTTATTTGGGTGTCGTTCAGAATTTCTTTCATAATTTCTGTAGTAGTTTGATTCTCTGTTAGATTGGGGATAGGGGGTATAGTTTTGGCGTGGATGGTATGGTCTGTGACTAGGGGGTTGATAGGTAGGGTTATTAAAAACTGTGGACTTAGCGAGTCTTTGGTACGAAATGTTTTGCTCCTTGATGCAATATGATAATGCATTGGCTAAAGAATCTGGCCTCATAGCTCTGATTCTTGAACCAAGTGGTTCGTTCAAGCTGCTCAGGAAGGAATTGAGACACATTTCGGCATAAAGTTCTTTTTTCGCCTTTATGACTGAATTGTCGTGTTCGTGGATTAAAATGTTGTTGGATAGAGTTGACTGGATTTCTATGATTTCCCCATAAAATGATTCCACAGATTTATTGCCTTGTTGCAATGTGTGTAAATCTCTTATAAGAGAAGTTTCGCTTCGTTTATCTGAGTAGTGGAGTACCAAGAGTTCCTTTATGTTATCCCATATCAAGGGAGTTCCGTACATATTGAGGGTTTCATTGGCTTTCCCTTCTATTTTGTTCCTAATTGCCCTCAACAATATTTGACCATACGGGGTTCTATCGGTACCCCTAATGTACAGTAGAATTTCTTCTACGTTGTTTATAAATTCATATAATGACTTTGCGTTACCATCGAATTTGGGTAGATCTTTTATGGCATCGGGGATTCTTAATGAGTTAAAGATGTCATTAAGGTTTGTGTCGGTTTGGACGAGAGAGGTATTTTGAGAACCCGTTGCCGTGTTTCGTTCGGAATTCATGGTTTCAGAAAGAGATTAACTAGAGGAAGAGGAATTAAAGGAGCTGTTTGATTGTTCTGGTAGTTCAGGAACCGTTCTAAGCCTGTTTGACAGATTTCGAAGGCTATATGGGATCAATCTAGATGGCTTAATTTTGTTCGATTTTGTCATAGAAACTTTCTAAATAACGTCTCCCCTTTTTTTTTTATATAGATATAGATTTAATTCACAGAACAAATAGACGTTACAAAAAAAATTTTAAAATTTTAAAATTTGAATTGATAATATTTTTACAGAGAAAATGTTTAACGATATTTCCTAAATAGTATACATATATTTTTTTTTCTTAAAACTTACATGTACCCAAAAACTAGGAGGACTGTTTGCATCTTTCAATCTTCTTGTTGTTTCCAATTTTCCTGTGCTTTCCTGTGCTTTTCTGTGCTTTTTATTGTTCTTCTTAGTATTTTGTTATCCTTTCACTGTTCTTAGATTTTTTTTTTTTTTTTTTATATTGTTGTAATGTCTTTTTTTTTTCTTTTTGGTTCGCGGTGATAAAGGGTCGATACCCACGGTTCACTGTTATATTCTTTCTTCTTTTTATTATTTTTCTATTATTCACTTAAATTGACCGAACCGTCACCGGACTGCCGACTGCGCCAGTTATATCATTGACCGAGAGCGGAGCTTAAAAAAAACACTAGTTTACAGTTTGGAGGTGATTTATTAATTGATTAATGGAAATTACAATATTGAAAGGTAGACTTATAGCTAGGTGTAAATATGCTTAATTGTAATAATCGATAATTATGAGAAAATGTTTAATTGACATTTTATTTGATTTCTTATTCTAAGAATTGATATTCGCAAAAAGGTAATATTGCTGATTTCGAAAGGTTATTGTCCGGAGGGGACCTGGTTTTATAATAAGTGAACTTAGTTAACCTAAGGTTGTTATGTTGTTGTTGTTGTTGATGTTGATATTGATGAGGATGTAACTAAGGTTGTTGTGTTGTTGTTGTTGTTGATGTTGATGGGGATGTAACTCGCGTGACTCTCGGTGCGAGCAAAATCAAAATGTTTTGATTTTTGGTGTCGGCCGGTTTGTCGATGTGTGCATATTTACACTTTGTTAACTTCCCATAGGGAGTTATTGTAATCGTTCCGATTTGTCAAATTGGAATTTTTGAAATTTCTCGACGTTTCAAGGTCCCTAGAGGCTATATCAATCATTTTTAGAGAGATATCTGTGTGTGTGTGTGTACTTACATTCGTACGTTCGTACGTGCGTACGTTCTGGTACCATTTTTCGTCATCGATATCTCAAGAACGAGTAAAGATCTCGACTTCAAATAAATTTTGTTTAATAGATAATAACTTCGAAAGAGGCTGAAAGGGCGTTTATTAAAATTCAGTTAGTAGTTTTTTTACTATAACGGTTTAAAAAAAAAGTAAAAATTTTGGTTAGTTTCAAATATCTCACGAAAAAATAATGCTATTGATTTTAAATAAAATTTAATGTACTCATTATAAGGTCATACAGATTTGGTATGAATTTTGAAAAAAATGAACATGCCCTTATTTTTTTAAATAAAAAAAACTGAAAAAAAAATTTCATAACCCAGATATTCTAAGAACGAAAAACAATTTGAAACTCAAAATAATTTTATTTTACGAAAAATAATGTGTTTGACAACTGGTGAAAATTTCAAAAAAAATCAGTTTATAGTAAATATAATAAAAATAAATATAAAATTCTATTGAAAATTGGTAAAAATTGTTTTTCGACTCAAATTTCTCAAGAACTAGTAGTGATATTGACTTCTAATTTAATTTATTTTATACATAATATAATTTTGTACAATTGGTAAAATGTTGACAAATATTGAATTAATAGTTTTTTTTAAACAAATGGGAAGTTATCTGTGTGGGTCGCATCCAGCCTCTTTTTTAAATTGCTTCTGAACACTCCTAAAACAATGACAGTTCGTGCCAAAAAATAAGTAAACAGACCTTTTTGACATCTGAAAGTATGCAAGAGGCATACGAAGTTAGCAAGATACTAAAAAGACAAAAAAAGGTATTCGACGATTTGAACTTTAGTTAAATGTTGGAGATAGCATGATGCTAAATTTTATTAAAATTAACAAAATCGTCTTTTTAACCTTGTATTATACTAAAATAGTTTCAACATCGTACTAATTCGACTAAAATTTTGCGCCAATAGTTTTTAAAATAATACCTGCCTATCCTTTTATTTATACATCATTATTAACTATTGTACAAAAAACAATCAATATATTGTTTCTTAAGTCGTTCAAAACTATTGACGAATGGAAGGGTATTTGTATATAGGGACACGAGTCAGCCAAAACTAAAAAAAATAATTGGGGCATGATTTTCTAGGTTCTTATATAAAAAGAATAAAATTTTATGTGTGACCTTATATTTAGAATCCGGCTTGAAGGATTTTTATAATTTTTTATTAATAAAAAGGGACTCTTTGTAGATGGTTTAGAAACCAAAAATTAAGATCCGTCCAGCCAAAGTTTTTCTTGCCAGTTTTTTTAGAGCTACATAGGGCTGCCAGATTTTTCTTACACCTCGGCGGGACAAATGGCTTAAATAATGAAAAATCCCGGGACTTTAACAATATTGCCCGGGACAAAATAAAAAATCATAATATGCGTGTAGATTAAAATAGATAAATTCTTTATTAATTACTATGACTTTTTTGTCATTTGTTATTTGCAAATATTTTTCTTTTGTCAATTTACTGAAAGATGTCAGTTTGCAAAAATACATTCTTCGTTAAGTTATGTTTGTTTGATTGAAATTATAAAAGCAATTTATTAAGATTAAATCACAATGCAGCGATTGTTCCTTATCAATGAAAGTTATTTAGGTACATTAGGCATTATTTTGTGAGTTTCAGTCCTAACCGGGAAAAAAGCTGCCCCGGCGGGACAGATGAATTTATGTCTGAAATCCGGGATGTCCCGGGTAAACTGGGACGTCTGGCAACGCTACAACAAGTGTTTTTTTTTATAATGTTTTCGTTTCATTGGAATTTGTTCCAAAGAATAGGTACACATGTCTGTAAATATTTTTATCATGAATTTTCATTATAAGAAATCGCTTATAAAAAAAAAGATGATGAAAATGATGAAAAAAGTGACTGACATGTTACAGTGAACTCTCTCAGAGTCGGATACTCACGGCACTGAAAAAATTGTCATGCTTGAAAAACTCAAAAAATCGCATTTTTTAAATCATTGTATTTTTTGTTTATCCTTCAAAAATAATTTACAAATAGCCAATTGTTAGGGGCGGCTTGGTCTCTTTTGCTTGTATATTTTGAAAGTTCAATCGCTTCAAGAAAATATTATAAATTGGCCAATTGCTAGAAGCGGCTTGTGCCGCCCTTAGCAGCCTTGCCGCCCCGGGCTGTAGCCCTTTTAGCCCTAGGGTAAATACGCCCCTGGGAACACACATTAATTTGGATAATGATATTCAAATAAAGCAAATTAAACTTTTTTGTCAATGGGTGGTAGATGATGGAAGAAATTAAATCTTCGATTTGGCGTATGGAATTAAGTATACAATAGACTTTGTATTGTTTTCATTTCCGATATATAGGTATGTATGTTTGTAATATAATGTAGCAATGTGGTTGTTGAAATGTTTGGTATCATTGCGGAATGATTGTTTTGATTTAGTTTTGAGTAGTTAGGTAATGGATGTATTAGAAAAATACATTAGATGAGCACATGTGCATCCTGGTCAATGATTAACATTATTACTGTGTGAATAAATGCGAATTGAATTTTACTGTAAGTGGAATACGCACCAAGCAATAGATATCCCAACTAACATTTCAGCTTCGATTCGGTCTAACTAAATATATTTTCGAAGTTCTTTAATACATTTGTAAAGGTTGTTTAAGAACAAAAAGGAGAATATTACACAAGCTCACAAAACCTTTTATGTACTTCTATAAGTGATTCTGAAAATCCTCTTAGAAGTACCATGCACAGATCTTTTAAAAGTGCCAGCTTCGTGTATGAACTATTAGAAGTTTAACAGAGTCCTATTCGAAATTGAACTGAAGTTCAAGTTTTGACAGATGGCTTCAATAAAGCTTCGCAAAAATTACAAACGCACGGCTTTTTATGTCTATTACAAGCTTACACTACAACTTTTACCGAGCCTGAAAAATACGAAAATAAAAGTAAATTTTTATTTCTTTGAAGACATTTTTCCGACATTTAATCAATTTTAAACCTGAAACTATGTATCACATTGGAATTGTTATTAATTAATGTATTTGGAATAATTTTAAAACATGAATGACATTATACCTTATTTGGGGATCGAACTCGGCATCTCTTGTGTAATAGTCCATCTCTCTAATCACTGGGCCATATTGAATATTATTTGGAAGATGCAAAAACTTAATCAGCCTATTTCTTTCTCAAACTTCAAAATTAACACAAGACTGCGATATACAATTTTGCCAAGGCCACTTTCTCACAAGAAAAACAAAACCTAAGCAAATGTCTTAAGTTTCCTTTGTTGGGTTTACCTACAAAATGTTTATTTAATTTACAGTATTGAGCCCTAATCTTCATATCTAATGGGAGCGCACAAAATATCTTTAAATTGCTGACCGTAGTGATTTGTTTTATGTTTTACTTAACTCTTTCTTTGTTTTGATTTGTGTCCCTAAAAACGATTGATTCATTCATACTATATGTAAAATGTTTGTATTCCGTTTAGTTTGGCATTTGTTATGTTAAGTATACTTCAATATCGTGAATTATTTTCATGTAATATTTATTTATATTATTTGTAATAAAACCATACAACATTTTGGTCAGTTCACCCATCTATAGTTTTATGCATTTCCACTTTGAGGGATATATAGATATATCATGCTGGATTTACATATATGCCTCTTCCAAAGAAATTCACGTTTATATCTAATATATGGGCACAGAAGATCAAAATGAAGATAATCATATAAATGCAGCTACATTATAATGTTTGAAAACAAAAAAGTTCTCGGATATTCAGGTTATAACTTCGCACCTGTTTCGAAACGCTCGTTTATAATTGCAATTCAACTTTTAAGAGCCGAATGGTTGATCTGAAATTCAGCTGCCTGCTTTCGAAGGTATTTTTTCTTAAATTTTGGTTATTCGTCACTTCAACTTCATCTTTGCTAGACTCTTAGGGTAGGCGCGCACATACAATTTTTAGTTTCGCAACTGCTTGGTTCGAGCAACTAAAAAGTTTGTGTTTTGACATAAACTAAACGATTGCCTAAAATGAGTTCGCTATTTTGTGTAACATACTCGTATAGTAATTATATGCACCTGCGCGGACATTTGTTTTCTATAAGCAACCAAACAGTTGTGCAACTAAAAATTGAATGTGCGCGCCTAGCCTTCACAAGGCAAACAATCAAACTATTTGTCTATGCTATATATCATAGAGATTTCGATTTATACCCTTATATTTGCCTGAGTAATATCTAAAAAGTACATAGATGGATTACAATAAATGTGTACAAATAATTAGTTAACATGCATCAATTTAATATTCCTAACTTCAATTAAGATTAAATGTATTAGTTTCTGTTAAGATTCATTTGCAGAGTTCTTAGAAGTTTGAACATTGACATTTTCTTTAAAGACTTTTTGTTAAAGTCTGCTAGGCTTAAGAGACGTATTCTATACAGCTCTTAGGAAATTGTTATAGAAACCTTTTGAAAACTCACTGATGTAAACTTCTATATCATATCACATTGCAATCTTTATACAAGTTCCAGCTTCTCTATTTTCATTTATAAAACCATATCCGAAAAATTGGTTCTAGTCTCTCAAAAACTTTGTGTCTTACTTGCAAAAGGTTTAAAAGAAGATGATATTGAAGCCGTGACTTCTATAGGAAAATTATTTTTGAAGAAGGCTCTTTAGAAGCATTATATAAATTGAAACTTCCAGCATGTCCATATTTCTAAGCTAATAGAAACTGAAATGTTAGTTGGGATGTCAAGTTGATGGCTCCAAAATATTATGTAGGTATCTATTATATTTTAAATATGTATGTATTTATATACATAACTAATGGGCCGTTCCTGTACGCACTATGGGGGGTGGGGGATTCTTTGTGTTTCTTATTTGGGATGACATGGGGGGTAGGGGAGTCTATGTGATGATTACGTCATCGGTAGTTATTTACTTTTTTACACGAATGACAACCCTCACATTGTCTATGCTTGAAAACGAAACGCATTTTCGGGTATTCCCGCAAAAAATGCATACGTTTAGGCGCACTCGCTACAGAACCGATTGGGGGAATTACCGCGCGCTATTCACTTGTCTAAATTTCCTAATTTTCCCAGAAAATCTAATTCTGCAGAGGGACGAAGACATGTATCGACAGTCCCTGTAAAGCTCATTCGGGCTCAAACTGATCACAACAAGAGCCAATTAGATAGCAAGTTCACTGAAACATCAATCCATTATTTAGATTACATAGCATCCATACCATACCAGATCAAGTATTTTTCATTTCTCAAGATGGTAAAGCTCCCTATTGGCGTAACTGCGGCAAATAAGCAAGCACCTCTTCTAATACACATGGAATATAGAATCAAATTGCCTGGCCACGATTGGGTAATCGCTGAGCGTCTTAATTAATACCATCTGTTTATGCTGGTATCAAAATCACTTTCAGTATGCTAGGACAACCGCAAGCCCTTGGATATTCTGGACCAACATACATCGCTATTCGAAGTGGAAAGCAGAGTTCATCTACTGCTAATACTCATGCTCAGAATTTCGAGACGCTTCTCGAACTTAAAGAGTTTCGACCATTAGCTAAAACTGACCATGGACTAGTAAAACCAGTGGTAATCATGATGGTTGATGGAAGGCCAGATGAAAATACGCGTTATCAAAAAGTCATAGGGTTTGCTATACAACACTTTAAGCGATTGTTTTTAGCTACTAATGCTCCTGGAAAAAGTGTGTATAACAGAGTAGAGCGCAGAATGGCTCCTCTTAGTCGGAAACTGGGTGGTTTAATATTGCCTCATGACCATGTTGGGTCTCATTTGGATGAACGTGGCGTTACAATTGATAAACATTTAGAAAGATCTATTTTCGAATTTGCAGGAAATGTATTAGCTGAAGTATGGAGTTCAATGAAAATTGATGGCTATAATGTTACTGCAAAATATGTTAGGGCTGGTGAAGAAGATGTTCCTGATTTTCCAGACATTAAATGGTATTCAGAACATGTGCGTGAAAGCCAATACTTGCTTCAAATTGTAAAATGTAGAAATACAGATTGCTGTCGTTCAAGAAGTGGCCTATTCAGATTACTAGACAACAGGTTTCTTCCACCACCTGTAAAAGTAAAACAAACAGTTGATGACTTGGTTTTGGATGAAGGAGGGCAATTTTTTGATCTTCCAGTCAATTTATCTCTACCCTTAAGTGCTTCACTCCAAGATTTCCTGCAAACGCCCTACGATTATTTTTGTCCGACGATAAAATTGAGGCTATCAAGTCGAACATGCAAAACGTGTGGTCTTTATCATACTTCCGTTAAGTCACTAAATCGTCACATCGAGAAGATCCATAAAAAAGTAAACACGCACACTGATAGGAAATTTAGACCTGTGAGAGTCGCTGCTCGTCTTGCTAATGAACTGATGTGAATTATTCAAAATTTATAGCACCATGATGTTGAATGGCTCCATGAGAACCACGTAGACATTCCAAAATCGGATGAAAGTGAGCAGACTCACAAAACTGAGCAGCAATCCAAGCAATCCAATTTCATCAAAAACTTAGAATCATGGATTCGGGTTTCATGGACTGAAGACAAGACTGTTAATTTGAATTTAATATATGTATACCAAAAAAATTAAAATAAGTTTGTTATGTTCATAAGATTATAATATTTTTGTCCCTTACTCTATGTTGAATACGGTATCAGTAAAATCTAATCTCTATCCTAAATCTATTTTCTTATTTTTAAAATTATAATTATAATTATAATATTATAATTATAATACAAAAAAAAATAACATACATTTATAATTGAAAAATGTTTACGTAATTGTAATAAATCTGCTTACGTAATATTTGAACGGCCCTTAAGTAAAGACGGGAAAATCGATTACTTTTTGTTTTCGGTGGTGATATATTCCACTTGTAGAAGCTAGGTTACAAGCCTTCAAAAAACATTCAAACAAATTTAAAAACATTTAAATATTTAGGTATATATATATCTAGTTCCTTTTATAATAGCAGATTTTATTTTAGATGTAAAATACCTGTAAGGTACCTACAAAATATTTTTTTTCTTACCTATAGTTTGGAAATTGAATGAATATTTCATTTGAGAGCGATTTCCAAATTTTTTCAAACTTAAATTTTCTGCATTACAAAAAATCATAAATATCGGAGGAAATAAGTTAATATCTATAAAAAAAAGTACCAACTTCGAATTCTTCTGTAAGATCCGGATGAAGGTCTGGATTTTCTTCAGTGCAAAAACTTATGAAACTGCTCATCGATCAAAGGGAGCAGCTGCATTACAGCATTTCAAGAGATCCTGTGTTTAGTTCATTACAGCCTCGTTTTTTAATATTGAGCATTTGAAATGGTTCTTGCTCGCTTAAAGAATTTTTATAAGAAATATTGAATGATGCGAAACGAAGCCATCTAGGTAATGTTCTTCCAACTTATTTTGTTTGTTTTCGTCATTAACTTTGCCAAAAATGCATTTATTTTTAACAATCAACAGAAAGTTGTGAAACTTGGATTGAGACATCTCATTTACTACAAATTTCGGTCAAATTAAAAGTATATGACTGACGTACATAAAAAGTTACCGAAGTTTGTAAATAAGGAGTGGAAAGGCACTGCTGAAGATCAAAGGTGGAAACTTTTATCCCTTGCTGATTTTTCGAAGTCTCGATATCCTTTTTTTCGATTCATATGAAGGATCTGCATCTTCATGGTGCTGCTTTAGCTCCAGTTCAACCGATGTACGAGCATCACCTGTGACTGATGATTTTTGAATGGCCAACAAGTCACATTTTCTTGCAGGTATCTTCTTTTGGATATTTTAATTTTTTTTTTTAAGAAATTGGGCTTTCAGTTATATCTGTAACAGCTTTAATAGATTGGGATTTGTGTCAAAATACTTTTGACTGGACTGTTTTTGAGTATAATGGCTCTCGTATGCAGGGATACTTATAATATGATTTAGAACTTCATTTTTTCGCATCTGAGATTTTATTAGTCCCTTTTCTCGCATATCCATTACCACGGTATATAAAGATTCGATTTCTTTTGCAATAACTATTTTCAAAAACGGTCAGTTTCATCCAAAACGGTTTTGAAGCATTTTTGACAGACTTGTGTTCTGACGATTTTCAGATTCTGGAAATATGAGTACATAAACTTACGATTTTGAGGTTTTCCACACTTCATTGAACGGATTGTTTTTTTTCTCCGATTGAAATCAGTCCAGACACAAACGCCAACTTAAGATTATGGTTGCCTAGACTCTAATATTGTTTTTTGTTGTGATGGTGAAATTTTATGTATACATTTTCTTCTGAAATCTGACAACAATCTCATCCTTTTTGCAGGAAGGTAGTTTTGGCCTTAAATTTAGTTTTTGATGTCTTCCTTTCCACGATTCTCTTGTTGATATATTCTCAGGGCTTAAATTATTACTTTCTGGGATATGATCATCTGAACTCAAATTCTGTTCTAATTGGGTGGCCATTTCTTCAATGTCTGGGACAGAAAAGTAAGGTTGAGGTGATTTTTCTGGCAAAAGAAAGTCTGGATCTGGGCCAACGCTATCATCATTATCTTCGTCAAATGATTTGTCTGACATCATATCAGTGGCCAATATAGATTTCAAATCTGTGATGGTTGTATTTGTCAGGTCATTGACACTGGTTGTAGCTGTTTCATTAGCCAAAACTGGCACAAATATTCCGTTTTGTATAAGTTAACGACAACAAGTTAACTTTGTACTTCCCACGGAAAATGCTGACTTGGTGTCTGGGCAATGACATCAGGTATCGGTCGCAGCAAACAATTTAACTCTCAGAATCAATGACACCAAGTATCTGTCGCAGCAAACAATTTAATTCGCAGAATTAAATAAATTATGAAGCTATGCAACGTAAGCATTAAGTAGGTATTTAAGTTCTAGTTTTTAAGAGTAATTTGTTCAGTAAGTTTTAGAAGGCAGAATCGCTGCCGGATTGGAAATTGAAGTAAAATAAAGAATAAGAAAACAAAAAAATAAAAAATATTTTTTTTAATGAAAATTTAACCGCAATAATTTAACTGGCGCCCGAGCAGGGACCATTGTGATTGTGTCACGTGAATTTTTTTTAACAAAAGCCCTTAAGTAGTGCAAAAAAGAAAAATCGCGTAAAATTGTCCCTAAGCGGTACAGACAAAATAAAAAAAAAAAAAAACACAACACAGTGGTTACCAAAAATTGTGACAATATATATACAGGTGAATTACCTTACATTAAGTGATCCTAAGTCCCTAAGTGGTACGAGATTGAAGAACAATTTTTTTTTTACTTAAAAGTCCCTAAGTGGAACAAAAACTAAAGTGAAAGGAAAAAACATTTAAAAATCCCTTTAAAATTGTGACAATTTAAAAAAGAAAAAACAAGTGGAAAAAAAAATAAACTGTTGCAGAAATAGACAGTTTTAAATCAAAGTGGAGATACCATAAGTGTTGGAGAATTAGAAAAAGGGCCCCTAAGTAGCAGAACAGCAAAAAGGACGTAGTTGAACTACACGCCGCTCCACAAACATGCGTATCATCTTTTTATTGTAAGAATTTTAAATATTTACGTACCTTAAGATTATTGATTTAAAAAAAAAAAAAAAAAAATTAAAATATTCTAAAGAAATTTGAATTTCATATTAAGAAAAATTAAGACATCAATGGTTAAGAATATTATGAAAACATTTAATTAATTTATGAGAAACAATTTAGAATTATTTCTTAGGTCATAAAAATTTCATTTTCCTACCGTACTATTTTAAGAAATATAAAAAAAATATATATATAATAATAAATATTTGCGAACATAAGTGAAATCAATGAATGCCTTGCAACGTTATTTAAAAAATATTTTAAATACAAACCTAAGCGTAAAGAAAAGAATTTAAAATCGAAATCAATCTAATAGATAATTAAAACCTTAGTTAACACACAAAATATTTAGAAAATAATAATTAGGTGTAAAATCTTAAAAGAAACAAATAACCATGTCGAATCCACAAAATCTTGCTAGACCAGCCATTGTCCCCCAACCAGCCGTTGTTCCTCCAGCGCAACAGTACAATAGCATAAATCGTGTCGAACTACAGAACTTAGTTACCACCATGGTAGCCCAAGCCCTCCAAACGGATGGTAGGCGCATTGTTCATTCAATAATGAACCCCAACTCTGATCAGTTCGCAGGAGTTGATCAAATTATCAACCCAGATCAACAAGGAAATATTTCAGACCTTGATAAAATACCTGATGTTGTCAGAAGCTTGAGAGAGTTTTCTGGACAACCAGGCGAATTCAGTTCCTGGCGCAAAAGCGTCGAAAGAATACTTAGAATCTATGATTCTACAAGAGGCTCTCCAAAATATTTCGGTATCATAAACGTAATCCGAAATAAAATTGTTGGACACGCAGACCATGTCCTCGAGTCCTACAATACACCCCTGAACTGGGAAAATATTTCCAGATGCCTCACGCTCCATTACGCAGATAAGCGTGACCTGGGAACTTTAGAGTACCAATTAACTTCGTTAGTACAGGGTAACTCTACTATACAGGACTTCTACCAAGAAGTCTATACTCATCTTTCGTTGATTCTCAACAAAATTTCCTCTATGGAAATGGGAGCAGAAGCTTTGAACATGTTAATGCATGCTTATAGAGACAAAGCCCTTGACACCTTCATAAGGGGTCTTAAAGGCGATCTACCTAGGCTTCTGGGCATCCGAGAACCTTCCGACTTACCCCAAGCATTACATTTATGCTTAAAATTAGAAAATCAAAATTATCGTGCTCAGTGTGCAATAGCATCAAATAATAATACAAAGAGAATCTATAATTCAATGCCCCCAGAACTTCCTCCCAGAAGAACACAAAATAATAATTCCTTACACAATCGACAAACCCCATTCTATCCACAGCTTGCCCACTTTGCACATGTCCCTCGTCCTGTAATGAATTATAACAATCGACCAATCCCATTCAATAATAACGGTCCTAGACAAACACCCTTCCAAAGCAATCCTTTCCAACATCGACCCTCTAATCAAGCTCAAAGAAACAACATTAGACCACCACCAAGGCCACAACCAAGGCAGGACCAAATGGAAACATCAACTATTGGAACAGCTAGAGTGAATTACGTCAATAGACCGCAGTACCAACAACAACAGAGAAACTGGCCACCAGCACCAAAAAGAGCGAACCATCAACCACAACAACCTAATTACCCTAACAAGTTACAAAGAAATTTCCATTTAAACACCTCATCCCATGAAAACCCTTCAACACAGGAATCAGAATTAGAACAATATTACGCTGCACCGTATGTAGACGATCATCAATATGAACAAAGTTTTAGCAATTACATAGAGCCTTTAACCCAGGAAAAAGTAGAAGAAAATGTTACTGAAGTAATATCTGAACTTAGTGACATACATTTTTTAGATTAGCAAGCTCTTCGTTGCCATATATCGAAGTCAAAACAGACGGTGGCGAAGTGCTAAAAATTTTAATTGATACAGGATCCAACAAAAATTATATTCAGCCGTCACTAATAAAAAACCCTATCCCTAATGACAAAAAATTCTATGCCAACTCCATTGGAGGAAACATAGAAATAACTCACCACACTTTCGTGAACTTATTCGGTTTAAAAGACCTAAAAATTAAATTCTTTTTGATGCCGCACCTAAAATCTTTCCAAGGCATTCTCGGAAATGATAGTTTGAAAGAACTATCAGCTGTAATCTACGCGCGACATGACTATATGACTATTAAAGACAATATAAAAGTACGGATTAAGCAACTCACTGCACAAGCAGTAAATACTGTATCCTTGAGAACAGAACACATGACAACGGAACAAAAAGACCAAATTAAGAAACTTGCTAGAAAATACTTCAAATTATTCGATGACCCAGACGAAAAACTAACTTACACGGCCGTTGTTAAAGGTGAGATTCGAACCTCATCGGATTCACCTGTTTACACTAAATGTTATCCATATCCAATGGCTCTCAAAGACGAAGTAGAGAGTCAAATCCAAAAACTCATTAATGATGGCATAATAAGTCCTTCAAGGCTTCAAGATCATCGTACAATTCACCTGTGTGGATTGTCCCGAAAAATCTGATGGTGAGAAAAAGTATCGTTTGGTGATCGACTATTGCAAGTTAAATACCATCACTATTGCTGACCGGTATCCCATCCCGGAAATAAATTAGGTCAAAACAAATTTTTCTCTGTTATTGTCCTCAAGAGTGGTTTCCACCAAATTCCATTTAAAGAAAAGGATATTGAAAAAACAGCCTTCTCGGTGAATAATGGGAAGTACGAATTCAACCGGCTTCCTTTTGGGCTGAAAAACGCCCCTTCCATTTTTCAAAGAGCGCTTGACGATATACTGAGAGAGCAAATAGGAAAAATTTGCTTCGTGTATATCGATAACATAATTATATTCAGCAAAGATGAGGATACACATTTAAAAAATATCGAAACAATTTTCAGAACCAAACATGAAAGTTCAGCTCGACAAATGCGATTTCTTTAAAGAACAAGTCGAATTTCTCGGATTCATAATTTCTTCAAATGGCATCAAAACTAACCCTGAAAAGGTTAGAGCGGTACTTCAATTTCCATACCCTAAAACGCTCAAAGATCTACGATCTTTTCTTGGCTTGTCAGGCTATTACCGCCGTTTTGTTAAGGATTATGCTAAATTAGCGAAACCCTTAACAATCCTTTTAAGAGGGGAAGACGGACGGTTGTCCAAAAACCTCTCTAGCAAAAAATTAATTAATTTAAATGAAGAAGCAATAGAAGCCTTCAATAAAATTAAGTATTCTCTAACATCAAAAGACACTATACTAACCTACCCCGATTACAGAAAAAAATTCGAACTTACAACCGACGCTTCAAATTACGCCATCGGAGCAGTCTTATCACAGGAAGACAAGCCAATAATGTTTATTTCCAGGACATTAAGTAAGGCCGAAGAAAATTATGCCGCAAACGAAAAAGAAATGCTGGCTCTAATTTGGGCTCTTAACACCTTCAGGAATTACTTATACGGTTCAGCAAGAGTTAAAATATTAACTGACCACCAGCCCTTTACCTATGTTTTAAGTAGCAAAAACAACAATTCGAAAATGAAACGTTGGAAAGCAGCATTAGAAGAATACAACTACGAAATCAAATATTAGCCTGGTAGGCGAAGTTAGTTGCTGAAGCACTTTCAAGACCACCTATTTGCACTCAAACTAATCCTCTTATAGCATCTCCCTCTCAAACTAATTCTCTTATAGCATCCCCTTCTCACATTAATTCTCTAACAGCATCCCAACATAGTGACGAAAGTTCATCCCATGAACTTATTCCGACAGTAGAATTACCAATTAACATTTTCAAAAATCAACTCATTTTACTTATAGGCGAAAAAGACAATTTCCAACTCCAGTATCCCTTCCCGAATTTCCGTAGACTTACTTTTACTCAACCCATATACACTAAAGAAAATATTATTTCCATATTTAAACGGTACCTGATCCCTTCTATAATAAACGGATTAATGACTAACGAACAAACCATGGGCATTATCCAGAATATATATCTACTTCATTTCAAAAACTACAGAATCCGCTTCACGCAAACAAAAGTGACTGATATAAGCGACCAAACTGAACAAGAAGAACACATCCTAAAAACCCATAACAGAGCACACAGAAACGCACGCGAAAATAAAGCTCAACTACTTCAAAATTACTATTTCCCCCAAATGAATTCGAAAATCAATAAAATAGTTAAACAATGCCGTATATGTCGAGAGCACAAATACGATAGACACCCACAAAAACCCGAACTCAAACCAACACCTATTCCTCAATACCCAGGCCATATCTTACATTTAGATATTTATTCAACTGAAGGACATCTTGTTCTCACTGCGTTGGATAAATTTTCCAAATACGCTCAAACCAAAATTATAAAGTCCAGAGCCGTATCAGATATAGTAGAACCTTTGAGACAACTCTTATTCGCTTTCGGAGTTCCAAAACTCGTTGTATTTGACAACGAGAAATCATTTAGTGCATCCTCTATCTGTTTCTTATTGCAAGATCAATTAGGAATAGAAATCTTCAAAACACCTCCATATTCTAGTACAATTAATGGGCAAGTGGAGCGATTTCACTCCACGCTTTCAGAAATAATGCGTTGCCTTAAAACGGAAAAAATTCACAACACCTTCCTTGAATTATTGGACAGAGCAGTGTATGAATACAATTGCTCAATTCATTCAACAATAGGTCAAAAACCCATTGAGGTATTTTTCGGTAGAAACGTTAGTACTGATCCAGAACAGTTCGAAAAAGCAAGGAAAGAAAATATAATCAAATTACAAGAAAAACAGAATAGCGATCTGAAATATCACAACAAAAAAAGACACCCTATAAAAGATTATAAACCCGGTGACGTTATCTACACTAAAATAAACAAAAGAATAGGTTCCAAGTTAACACCCCGCTTTAAACAAGAGATTGTAAAAGAAAACAAAACAAAAACAGTAATAACACAATCTGGCAAAGTAATTCACAAAGCAAACATTAAAACCTAAAGTCAATTTTCTTATCTCCACAGGTATCTTACTTCTTTAATTCACGCAGATGTCAAAATCCTTGATTATTCTAATGCAGAGATAATCGTGCTTAGAAATGGAATTGCGAGAATCCAAACCGGAAACATCAAATTCATCCATATCATAGAAATACCTCCCTATGAAGACTATATAGCAAAAACTTCATCCCTCCTATACGAACATATCCCACCTAAAAATGTGTTTTTTCCCATCCTGGAACACGAACTTAAACACACTAAGAACCTTATAAATAACATCAAAATAAACAGATCAAAAAGATCCTTAAACTTTATAGGTTCAGCCTGGAAATGGGTCGCGGGCAATCCCGACCACGACGATTATGAAGTAATGGTTAATAAGATAAATAATGTTTTAGATAATAATAATAATCAAGTTTTAATAAACAAGGCATACATTGAAAGAATAAATAAATTAACGAATGTAACAAATGAAATTCTAAATGAAATAAAAAAAGATAAAACCTTTGAAAATGAATTAGTCTTAAGTTTACTTTACAAAACGAAGTTAATAAAAGAAGAAATAATGTACTCAATAAATGCTATAGAATTAGGGAAAGAAAATATCGTAAGCTCTAACATATTGTCAAAATCAGAAATTGATATAATTATGAATAAAATTAATAAAGATAAAGTAAATGTACTATTTAAAAATATCGAAGAGGCATTAGAATTTGCCGAAGTCAAAGTTGCTATGAATGTTTCAACCTTGCTATATATTATTAGTATCCCAAGTACTGAAGATATAACTTATGAAAAATTAATTGTAAAACCATTAATAAAGAACAAAAAATACGTTAATAAAATTTTGCAAGAAAATATTTTAAAAAGAGATAATATTACGTTTGGAATCATAAATAAATGTAAGACAATAAATGAAATATCATTATGTAAGCAATCAAATATCATAGACTTAAGCAACGATAAATGTATAGCTAATCTATTAGAAAGTAAAAATGCAACATGTACCAAAACGAACAGCCACCATATCCCACAAATTGAAGAATTAACCCCAGGAACAATCCTCTTAAATAATTTTGACGATTCTCTAATGTCACACTTAGTATAAAGAACATCCAATATACTGCAGAAGAAATATCTGAGATACACGCACTACCTCCAATGCTACACCAATTTTCCGATGATACAGAAATAGAAGAAATATTATCACTCCAGCTCATGAAAGAACTTCATATTAATAATACGAGACACATCAACAAGATTCAAGTTGAAAAAGAAGTCCATCAATGGGTCAACTATTTTATCTTTATATTCATATTTTCCACCATACTGATTATGAAGATAACAAATCTGAAAAATAAAAAGTAACCTGAAACGAAGATAACATTTATTCCTCCAGAGTCAAAATTGGCCTATCCCAAAATCACGGAACATCGCAGCATCTATAATCTTCCATACTTTTGAAGAAATACGAGGACGTCTTTATTTAAGAGGGGAAGAGTTAACGACAACAAGTTAACTTTGTACTTCCCACGGAAAATGCTGACTTGGTGTCTGGGCAATGACATCAGGTATCCGTCGCAGCAAACAATTTAATTCTCAGAATCAATGACACCAAGTATCTGTCGCAGCAAACAATTTAATTCGCAGAATTAAATAAATTATGAAGCTATGCAACGTAAGCATTAAGTAGGTATTTAAGTTCTAGTTTTTAAGAGTAATTTGTTCAGTAAGTTTTAGAAGGCAGAATCGCTGCCGGATTGGAAATTGAAGTAAAATAAAGAATAAGAAAACAAAAAAATAAAAAATATTTTTTTTAATGAAAATTTAACCGCAATAATTTAACTTATATTGTTTAATAAAGCCAAAGTTCACTTAAATTCATTCACCTAGATAATATATCTATAACTTAATTTCACCATCAAACTCCCAAGGACGTAGATTCTCCACAGAACAGCTTGGAATTAAACCTATTTCACCTTATGGAAAACAAAATCATAAGATACTATAAATCGAAAAAAAATAATAATTCTATGGAACTCAAATGATCTGCTTTTTATTATTTAAAAAAAATCCTTTCCTTAAGAATTTAATATTGGTTTTAGTATTCAATTCATCCAAGTGTAAAATGATAAGATAGTAAATGGTACATAAAAGTTTGCATGAACGGCATAATAATTCTTTTACTTAAATGCTGTGTAATAATTGAATCTCTGTTCGTTAAATGTCAAATATAATATACATAGGCTCTCCTATAAGATTTAAAAAATGTATAAGTTAGTTCAAAGATGCCAAGGATGAGCAAAATACTTAAATTAATTCAATTAACTTTCTACTAATTTATTTCTTTTTATGATTTATAAATTTAAGAACTATTACGAAAAAGGAGCGAGCGATGGTTGGTGTATAATTTAATAGTCACAACGTTTGGTTAAGTTTATCGAACAAATATTATTAATAATTTTCAGCAGTAAAATCCTTATCTAAGTGTTTAACATCACTGCATGAATAACCTTAATACGTGTATATAGTTTATTTATATTTATTTTATATGTATTATATGAAATAAAAAGAAATTACAATGGCTTATGTCTACATAAATCAGTTTCCCCTTTTAGTTTTTTATTAAATCCTTATTATTTGAATTTAAAATAGCGTTTATTTGAAAATGTTTCGGGTAAAGTGTCTCATGTCCGTTAAATCGTTGTTCCAAAAGAAAAAGTTTTTTTTATTTCTTTTTTTTTGGTTTGGAAAAGTGGTTTATCTTCACATAGTTCAAACAAAATCACAGATTACATTTTGGCAAAAAGGCTTATGTCAGTTAAATTAAAAAATTTAAAAACGAAAACCGGCTTAAGTATACATACAATTTTACTTCAAATAAGATTTTGTTTTGGAAAAGTGGCTTAATTGTACTTAAAATTTTCTTCCTGAAATTTTAAGTTCTTTTAAAAGACAAAACAAAATTAAACGAAAAAAAGACCCTGTACTTAAGACGCTTTACCAAAAGCAAATTTTTAAATATGCTGGAATTAAGCCGTTTTTACAATCCTGAAAAGTGACTTCTAGATGGAATTGAAACAATCTGAAGACACAGAAATGTAGCTAATTTTTCATTTTATTTAAAAATTTAAAAAAATCTGTTTTGGCTTAAGTCGACTTAAGCCCTTTTACCTTTTGCGTAGAAAAATACGCAAAGAACAAAAGAGCTATCTACCTAAATGCGAAAAGTTTCAATTCGCAACCAAAAATAAAACAGAAAACAAACCGTCTATTAGTGTGTCTAATTGTGAACGCTGAATGTAAAAACTGAATTTCCCTGTCCTAAACCTCAAACAATCACGATTCACGAAAAATTATCTTATCTACTTAAAATACAAAATAAAAAAAAAACTTTCATTTATCTTGTGCGCAATCCGAGTCAATTCAAATGCTTGTTGCGTTGCTTGTGCGGCTTGCCACTCGTGTCTAGTTCCCGTTTTGTGTTATTTTTTTTTTGATATTCTTATCTATGTATCTTTCTCTATCTCTATGCGCGATGCGAGAAAAGAGGTATCCTGAAGAGACGAGACGAGGTATATTTATTTTCTTAGCACAAACATTCTTAACTAAGAGAGCCATATTTGTACACCAAACATGCAAACGTTTTTACATGAGATTTGAGTTTGATTTTGCAATTTTGCATGAGACCTACCCTTAAATTCACTATTTTTCAATAAAACATTTATTCATATCTTACTATACTCTGTTCAATTTATATTTGCAGTACTGGGAAGACAGGATATTTGCCTTCCAGTCTGATCATTATGAATTTCAATAAGCTGTCTTTATTTAAAGCTCTTACTGGGTTGCCATTGTGAGCATTTAAAATTGCAGCAAATCTCTCAAAAATATCGACAGAGTTATCAACTATTTATAAATATACGCACATTTTATAATCAAAACAATGATGGCCTAAATAAATTTAATCCGTCTTTTTCCACACCGCCAAGAGGTAAGATAGCAGGTGCGTTTTTTGAAGAGTATCCCCGGTAGGCCTAATCCCTTTCTAGGTAAGAAATTAATCACAAAAAAAACTTAATTATATAAAAACAAATCACTCGATGCCGATGAGTAGTTGCTGCTGCTGCTCTCTTTATTCAAATTTATTATCAAACTTTCCATTGCACCTTCAGGAAATACATCTATTTCCCACATCTTTGGCTCAATCACTTTCTCAATGTGTTCCATACAACTATGCCATTTTTCAGCTTCAACCTTCATAATAAAAACTCTCTCTAAAAGACAATACCTATCATTTGTATAACTGCATTTTAATTTTAAGCTGTTTTCCCATACATAAAAAGAAAATCTAAAACATGAAAACAGAAAAACACCAAGCGACATCACTCTTTTCTCTGAAGTTGAAATAGGCCGTTGTCGAAAACATCCTGCATCAAAAATGCATTTGCAGAATGTTCGAAAACCCAAAACGAAATTTTCATGCAAAAGCATTATTTTGGATAACGCAGCTTGCTTAAGTCATATGTTCGATTACGTCATTTGCGGCGCAGCTCTGCAGTAAAAAAATCGAGTTGACGACACAAATAATTGTTGTTAAAAGTTCAGAAATTTAGATTTTAGATTGTCTTGTATGTGTGGGTGAAAGTAGTTAAATTGGTGCACCGTGCACGACATTAACAACCTCTTCATTTGTAGTTGGCCATGTCACAAATTTTGAAAGTAGACGCACAATATTGTTTTACAAGTTTTAATTAAAGTATGAAATACGCAGTTGATATATTTGTTGAAACGATCTCCGATTTCTCGGTATAAAGTTTTGTTGCTTAAAGCTCAAAGAGTAATGTATATGCTTTTTTCTGTTTGGTCCGTGTGCGTCCTGTTTTTGTTTTCTTACCTAAAGGGCTTAGTTCTTCTTTCAATCCCTAGAATTAGGTATTTATTAAGAATGTTAGTTTTTATGAATTTAAACGTTACATTTGTTTGTTGGCGGTCAGCCATCAGGTGAATAGGGGGAACAACATGTAGCATACGAAAACATGCACGTGTCGTAACTATTCGGGACTGGTGGAAGTGTGATCATAGCCTCTTTGCGGCAGCCGCTAGAAACAAGCCTTTTAAAAAGGTTTGGCTAATATGATCAGGCTGGTTCCTCAGGTTGGCGACATGTTAATTCCATGTCCCGTAAAACTAAAAGAATTACGAGACCGGCAACAAGCCTCGGAAACGGACTGATCACACGATGACAACCCACGCAAAGAAAACGGAAAAATGATTTACAAATGTTCTTATGGAACGTACGATCGCTCTATGGAGCTCGAGCTGCTCAGCAGCTAGCCGATGCCCTGTCAAAATATAAAGCTGACATAACAGCTCTCCAAGAAATCAGATGGACAGAGAATGGTGTTTTACAGAAGAAAAAATATGACGTATACTACAGCTGTCATACAAAACACCATGTGCTCGGGGTAGGCTTCCGTGTCAGCGAAAAAATGAAGTCTACCATCATCGGCTTCAACGCTATTAGCGAAAGGCTATGCACCAGTGGCGTGGCGTCCATATAACCCGATTCCTATCGGGTTACCTTTTAAATTTTCTGCTAAACAACAATGTTTACTAAATAACAAACGACCTTGCTGCACAAGAATGTTTACTCAATAACGACCAACATAAAACCCACTTGTATTCTAAATACATACGTATCTATTCATTAACCTCCACAAGCCGCACACACCACCAACTCAACTGAACTTTATTTCCATTTTTCATTCAAATACACACCACACCAGCACCACACACGTTATTATCATAAGTAATTTCTTCCACACTCTCTGCCCACAAGCCAAAGCAAAAGCAACCCGAAATATCTCGGGTTATAAGATCTCTCGCTGGATAGAACAATGTTAGTTTTCTTCCTCTGTTTTACTTATCGTTTTTCTGAGTTTGGGTCGACTCCTTGTAACGCCCGCTGTCTTATGCAAATGCAAAGAAATAACACGCTTTTCTTCGACTTATTTTTGGTGAATGTTGTGTTGTGACTCTTGAGGTGAGTATACCCGATTCCAGAACCAAGTCACTTGGTGAATGGTGGGTTGCGCAGATAGAGCAAAAAAAATGGTGCGCAAGAAATTTAACTAGTAAGTGACGAACTGAAGACTGAAACTCAAGGAGAAGGTTATTTGTGTTTGTTAAATTTTGTTTTATTTATTTATTTATTATAATTGCAATGTAAAATCGTAAAGATAACTAAAGAGGAAAGCATGAACAATAAAGCCATCAGCCTAAATTTTGTTTTATAAGTACACTTCTCTGCTAATGCAAAAAATAACTCGCTTTTCACCTACTTACGAGTATTTGCTGAATTGTGTGAGTTTTTTTCTACCGCTGCACTTTGTTGGATTAATTGAGTAGGTCATTCATTCATTCATACATATTTAATGAATTCTCCGTGAGAAGACATGCTTTCAGATTTAGCACTTATTTCCACAGAAAAGCGGCTTCTTTTAAAAATAAGGAATAGACCTGCCTTCTATGAAAGAGTTTTAGCAGATTTTATAAAAAAAAGATCGTAGAATAGCTTTAGAAAATACGTAAATAAGAGAAGTTTTTTTAGTAACACTTTTCATAATTTCTTATTTGTTTAGAAACGCGAACTTTTGCTATTTTTTTTTTTCAATAACATACAATATTATATGTATTTATTGTAGCCAAAAATATTACATTTCTTATACTTAAACCTATATTGCACAATTTACAGAGATTGGTAGCATACATATATCATCTATTTGTAAACTTTTGTACATAACTATTTATTTTTAATTGATACTTTTTATATCATGATATTGAATTACTTGAAAAAATTTATTGATTTATTTGCTTATTTATCTCATACTTAAATATATTTTTGTTTTGAAGTTCCTTATTTTTACTTGCGATATAGGTACTATATGGTACTATAGGGCAAGTTCTGCATTTCGAAAAAAAATCGAACTCGAGATTTTGATCAAAGTTGACATTACGATGATAGCGAAGACGAATAAAGTGGGTCCGGCAATTCCGTCTGTCTGTCTGTCTGTCTGTCTGTCTGTCTGTCTGTATGTCTGTACCTCGATCTAGAGCCTAAGCCACTGGACCTTTTTTCTTCAAACTCGGTAGTTATGGGTCTTCGGTGATTCCCTAGAGGGGAAATTGAAATTTTTTTTTTAGCTCTAAAACTAACGGTACCCCCCATACACCCGTAATGCAAAATCTTATTTATCTCGAAAACGGCTCTAACGATTTTGATAAAAAAAATTAGGTGTGATATTATGGACATGGACTACGTTTAGGTAAAAAAAAAATTTGGGGCAAAATGTTATTAACGGTACCTGTCATAGAACCGTTTTTTTTGATTTTCGACTTTCTCATTAACGGCTCTAACGATTTTAACCAAAAATTTTCAGCAGTTTAAAATAATATTGTATATAAAAATATTCGAAAAATTATTTGTTGGGTTTTTTTGAAAAAAAAATTTTTTTGAAAAATCAATATCTTCAAAACCTATGAACGATTATTTTTTGAAATTATTTCCAAAAATCAATATTATTAAATACTTAAAATTCGCATCCCACATTTTCTTCTTGAAAAATTTTAAAGAAATTTCTTATATAAAAAATTTATTTATTTAATAATAAAACGATTTTTTAGAGTTTGTTTGCATAAATTCATACTTTTCTAGAAATCAGACGGCAATTTCATTTTAAATTCATGTTTTCTAATGATTATAAAATGTATCTTAAATTCCAAAGTACTTTTACATAAGAGCAAGTTCGTGCGATCCAGTCGTGCATTTTATTTATTTTTTTCATAAAATTTATAAATTAATGATTTAAAGCATACAAAATTGGCATGAATTGCTTCGCTTGTTTGTTTTGGAAATCAGAACTGCAATACATTTTTTTAATTTAGGATACATATCGATATTAGAATTAATTATTATCGGTTGCAGATTAGTCTAAGCTTCGACTTACCATACTGCTATGCACCCTTCGCGTGCGAGGCAAATTTACGAACATCAGCCTCATTAACGTTCACGGACCTACGGAGTCCTCAGACGAAGAAAAAGAGACTTACTACGAACAAGTCGAGAGGGCCCTCAATGCCTGTCCAAGGTATGATGTTAAAATCATCCTTGGGGATTTGAACGCAAAAATAGGTCGGGAGCCGGTATTCAGGCATTACGCAGGCACCCATAGTTTGCATGAGAACACTAATGACAATGGACTTCGAGTCTTAGGCAACACTGTCTTTGTATTGTGGTTGTGCGTGATTTTAGCTCTGTGTATTTTAATTGTTTTTAATAGTTTTATTTGATTTTTTTTTTCATAATTAATGTAGTTTTTATATTTGATTTGAATTGCCTGCTCGTGTACTAAAAATTATTTATTTTACTATCTTAAATATTCGATTCTGTGCTTTTAGTGCTAGTGAGTATTACTTTAATGTCATTAAATTAGCATTATATTTTTTTGTTGTCCAATTTACATATAATCTCTCTTATTACCTACCTACATATTGTCTATATATCTAACTAACCTACCTACTGTGCATGTTAACTTCTCATTTTTTCCCCTTTCTTAAATATTTCATCCTACGTCCTTCCCCTTTCTTCATACTTTCATTTCCACATTAAAACTCACCACTAGACAATTTTAGTGCTTTATTTAAAAGCTTCCTCCTCCAAATATTATCATTGTAATTAGCCCCAATGTTCTTAATTAAGTCGTTGGCTCAGGTGTTAAGTCGTTCCGTCTGAGTCGATCTCGTACTGTGACAGTGTAAAGACGTCCTCGGCTTCACAGTTTTTTTTTTTTTTTTTTTTTTTTTTATTTTTTTTTTAAATTCATTTTTATTTTTCATTTATCTTACAACTACTTAAAGCTAGACAAAAATTCATAAAAACTAGCCTAATTATCCAATAACTTAAAACTAACTTACTGGCCCTATGCGGGCGCTCTAAGCTAAACTATATCTTAAATGTAATGCCTTTCGGCCTAAAAAACTATTTTTAATTCAAAAAAACTATATCTACTTTTTTTTTTGTTTTCTCGAGAAAATTTAAAAAACTCGGATTCTTTATCTTTTTATATTTTTTATATAAAACTTACAAACTAAAGTAAAACTAAGTAATAACTACCCAAACCTACTTAAACTACTTAAAATAAACTAAAACTAAACTAAAACTACTTAAAAACTAGAACAGCCACAGCAGCAGAGATTTTTTTTTTTTTTTTTTTTTTTTTTTTTTTTTTTAATATACATATGTACATTAGAAGAATGTACTCAATTTTTTTTTTTTTTTTTTTTTTTTTTTTTTTTTTTTTTTTTTTGTGCCACCCTGACTGTCCCTACCTAAGAATACCCTTAAAACTATGTAAGTCGGCCAAGACAACTGGTCAACTATCGCTATCAACATTAGACAACCACCAAAACTGGTTCTCCTGTCTTACCCTGTCTTTCAGGTCCCGATCGGACACAGTCCTACTGAACCGAAGTCGCTCAGCTCCGTCTTGTGCGAGGACGTCTCGACTATAAAGGAGCCGCCTATCCACAGCCCTACGGCCGACGTGGTAGATTAGCGGAACCGCCTCTCTATCCTGGATCAACCCTATACTATCTAAATAGAGGAATGCATTAGGTGCAATATGGCCACTTAAACGCACACTCTCGAAGTATTCTGTGTTGGGGTAGTAAGCCCCAAAGATTAAGCTATTTGCTGAGGTCATCGCTCTCGCAATGTGACTCCGAATCAGCTTTATCAAAAAATTATCTATTCTGTTAATGTTGGCTCCGTTGTATAGAGTCCCGTTGGAATAGTAATGTTTGTACTCTGATTCTGGTGTTCTGTGTAAACCAAGACAACGTCTAAGACACTGCCTCTCAAACACCCGAATCTTTTCCATTTGAGATGGGGCAACGTTGAACCACACCGGGCACCCATAGGCAATCATCGGCCGGATGAGGGCCATGTAGCAAATCACCTTCACCCTGGTGTCAAGCCGGCTGCTGTAAAACAACCGTTTCGTCAGGGCAAAGGCTCCCCTAGCCCTGTTCAGAGCAGCATTTATATGTCTGTCGAAATACAAATACTGATCCAACCAGATGCCAAGGTACTTTACCACACTTCTGTTCGCCAGTGGTTGCCGGTGCGGCCCTACGATCATCAGCTTATGCCAGTTCTTTCTAGTATCCCTAGGGGCTCTAGCCAACGGAGTCCTAAACAGAATCGTTTCACATTTCTGAAAGTTGATTTTCAACTTCCAGTCATCACAATATCGCTGAATCTTGTCGAAGTCACGCTGTAAGAGAATTCTGATAACCTCAACATTTGTAGCCGTTCTGTACGCTATTAGGTCATCGGCATACGCAATTGCATGAGTTAGACTACTTATTAGATCGCTGGTGTAAATGCTGAATAGAATCGGCGAGTTCACCGCTCCCTGCTGGAGACCATTCTTGATATCGAAGATTGCGGTAGAAGTTACATTGCCACTTTTGACAACAAACTTTCTACCATTGAGCATGTCATAAAGTATATATAATAGTGGTTTACTTATGCCGAGCCTAGTCAACTTTAGATAGAGACCCTCTAACCATACGGTGTCGAAAGCCTTCTCCAAATCAACCAGACAAGCACCTGTACATTGATTTTTAGTTTTGTTCCATTGGATATCAGAAACGAGTTTAGACGCGGCATGAATGGTGTCATGTCCCGCCTTAAACCCGAACTGATTATCCGGTATGATATTATTGTCCTCCGCCCACTTGGACAGAGCTCTATTTATTACTTTCTCGAATACCTTGCTGATACTCGGTAGAAGACTTATCGACCGAAGATTCGCCGGATTGGAGTTGTCCTTTCCCTTTTTCGGGAGAGGATGAACCACAGCTGTTTTCCATCGCCCTGGATAATATGCATTATTCAGTGCGTTGTTAAACAGTGTGGCATAAATGTCAATTGCTTCCTTAGGTAGATGTCGAAGTACAATATTGGATATACCATCGACTCCTGTTGACTTTTTCTTCTTTAATGAATCGAAGATGAGCTGGAGCTCCATCCTCGTAACTAACAGGGAACCACTCCCCTCTTGCACGGCGATGGTGGCATTCGCCAAGTTTTCTTCATTGAACCGGATGAAACCTAGGTTCTCTGATCGCCATTGCGTCATTTCATTACGAAGATAGAAGTGATGGAGTAGAGCTCTGCTTTCCAGGTCGTGGTTGGGGTGGTTGCTTGCATTCACCTTATACACTTGCTGAAAAGCAGCCCCCACAGCCTCCACTTTCTCCAGCGGATCCTCGACAATAAAGAGGTCATCGTCCAAGACCGCGTCATCTGGATCTATCCCTGCTGTCAGAAGTCGGCTTCACAGTTTCCCAATTATAAAGTGTGTGATTATTATCAAGTAGAAAGTTTGACCAGCTATTTCCAATATAGAGCATAGCTCAGTTGAAGAGGTGGCGAACCCCAACGTAACCGACATGTACCGTAACGCGACAATTGATGCACTACACAGACAAAAAAGTGGACTACTGACAAGACTTAAACGCTTGTACCGACGGTTTACTGACTCACGCGATCTGGAGATTAGGACACTGAAGTCGTCAATTAAAAACATCAACCAATTGATCAAGGAAAATTATAGGTTGTCTATTAATTTGTATTGGAACAATAAAATTCGGGCCGTTAACTCTAGCGACCCGAGTATTTGTTTCCACAAATTAACAAGATATTTAGACGGAATGATCAAAACGAACTTCCATGTCTTAAGCTCCAGAGAACGACAGAAAACAGAAACGTACTTCTGACAGCAGGGATAGATCCAGATGACGCGGTCTTGGACGATGACCTCTTTATTGTCGAGGATCCGCTGGAGAAAGTGGAGGCTGTGGGGGCTGCTTTTCAGCAAGTGTATAAGGTGAATGCAAGCATCCACCCCAACCACGACCTGGAAAACAGAGCTCTACTCCATCACTTCTATCTTCGTAATGAAATGACGCAATGGCGATCAGAGAATCTAGGTTTCATCCGGTTCAATGAAGAAAACTTGGCGAATGCCATCATCGCCGTGCAAGATGGGAGTAGTTCCCTGTTAGTTACGAGGATGGAGCTCCAGCTCATCTTCGATTCATTGAAGAAGAAAAAGTCAACAGGAGTCGATGGTATATCCAATATTGTACTTCGACATCTACCTAAAGAAGCAATTGACATTTATGCCACACTGTTTAACAACGCACTGAATAATGCATATTATCCAGGGCGGTGGAAGACAGCTGTGGTTCATCCTCTCCCGAAAAAGGGAAAGGACAACTCCAATCCGGCAAATCTCCGGTCGATAAGTCTTCTACCGAGTATCAGCAAGGTATTCGAGAAAGTCATAAATAGAACTCTGTCCAAGTGGGCGGAGGACAATAATATCATACCGGATAATCAGTTCGGGTTTAAGGCGGGACATGACACCATTCATGCCGCGTCTAAACTCGTTTCTGATATCCAATGGAACAAAACTAAAAATCAATGTACAGGTGCTTGTCTGGTTGATTTGGAGAAGGCTTTCGACACCGTATGGTTAGAGGGTCTCTATTTAAAGTTGACTAGGCTCGGCATAAGTAAACCACTATTATATATACTTTATGACATGCTCAATGGTAGAAAGTTTGTTGTCAAAAGTGGCAATGTAACTTCTACCGCAATCTTCGATATCAAGAATGGTCTTCAGCAGGGAGCGGTGAACTCGCCGATTCTATTCAGCATTTACACCAGCGATCTGATAAGTAGTCTAACTCAGGCAATTGCGTATGCCGATGACCTAATAGCGTACAGAACAGCTACAAAAGTTGAGGTTATCAGAATTCTCTTACAGCGTGACTTCGACAAGATTCAGCGATATTGTGATGACTGGAAGTTGAAAATCAACTTTCAGAAATGTGAAACGATTCTGTTTAGGACTCCGTTGGCTAGAGCCCCTAGGGATACTAGAAAGAACTGGCGTAAGCTGATGATCGTAGGGCCGCACCGGCAACCACTGGCGAGCAGAAGTGTGGTAAAGTACCTTGGCATCTGGTTGGATCAGTATTTGTATTTCGACAGACATATAAATGCTGCTCTGAACAGGGCTAGGGGAGCCTTTGCCCTGACGAAACGGTTGTTTTACAGCAGCCGGCTTGACACCAGGGTGAAGGTGATTTGCTACATGGCCCTCATCCGGCCGATGATTGCCTATGGGTGCCCGGTGTGGTTCAACATTGCCCCATCTCAAATGGAAAAGATTCGGGTGTTTGAAAGGCAGTGTCTTAGAAGTTGTCTTGGATTACACAGAACACCTGAATCGGAGTACAAACATTACTGTTCCAACAGGACTCTATACAACGGAGCCAATATTAACAGAATAGATAATTTTTTGATAAAGCTGATTCGGAGTCACATTGCGAGAGCGATGGCCTCAGCAAATAGCTTAATCTTTGGGGCTTACTACCCCAACACAGAATACTTCGAGAGTGTGCGTTTAAGTGGCCATATTGCACCTAATGCATTCCTCTATTTAGATAGTATAGGGTTGATCCAGGATAGAGAGGCGGTTCCGCTAATCTACCACGTCGGCCGTAGTACTGTGGATAGGCGGCTCCTTTATGGTCGAGACGTCCTCGCACAAGACGGAGCTGAGCGACTTCGGTTCAGTAGGACTGTGTCCGATCGGGACCTGAAAGACAGGGTGAGACAGGAAAACCAGTTTTGGTGGTTGTCTAATATTGATAGAGATAGTTGACAAGTTGTCTTGGCCGACTTACATAGTCTTAAGGTATTCTTAGGTAGGGACAGTCAGGGTGGCACAAAAAAAAAAAAAAAAAAAAAAAAAAAAAAATATAATTGAGTACATTCTTCCAATGTATTTTCAAAAAAAAAAAAAAAAAAAAAAAAAAAAAAAAAAAAAATCTGCTGCTGTGGCTGTTCTAGTTTTTAAGTAGTTTTAGTTTAGTTTTAGTTTAGCTTTAGTTTATTTTAAGTAGTTTTAAGTTGGTTTCGGTAGTTTTTAATTAGTTTTACTTTAGTTTGTAAGTTTTATATAAAAAATATAAAAAGATAAAGAATCCGAGTTTTTTAAAATTTTCTCGAGAAAACAAAAAAAAATATAGATATAGTTTTTTGAATTAAAAATAGTTTTCTAGGCCGAAAGGCATTACATTTAAGATATCGTTTAGCTTAGAGTGCCCGCATAGGGCCAGTAAGTTAGTTTTAAGTTATTGGATAATTAGGCTAGTTTTATGAATTTTTGTCTAGCTTTAAGATAGTTTTAAGATTGAAGAAAAATAAAAATGAATTTAAAAAAAAAAAAAAAAAAAAAAAAAAAAAGGTGGCGAACCCCGGACCGAGGGATCGTGAGTTCAAGTCCCCATCGGGCACTCAGCTTATTAGTGCTTTTTTTCATAATAGTGAAGTTGAAAGCATCATAGAAGAAGACGAGAAGCTAATTAAGCGTAGCAACAATAAAGCGGGGGCATCGAAAGGTGTCCTACCAGCTACAACAACAACAATGCAGAAGGCAACGGCAGCAAAACCGGGGACATCGAAAGATGCCCTGACGAAGTCGACCGGTGCGATACCGCAAACATCATCCGATGTAGAAAAGGCAGCATCAACCGATGCACCGATGAAGAGGAGAAAGAGGGTACAGGTTGTGCCCAACCTGGTGAAGCGTCGCACCATCACCCCAGCTGAGCTGCAAGCTGAAGGGAAGGTGACGGCGCAAAAGGAAACAATACCAGCAGCAGAAAACAACAAAAAGGTGAATCCCTCGCCAGCTGATGATGACGAGGAGATATCATATATGTCCGAGGGTGGAGAAGGTCTCTTCACCACGGGCGACAGCCAAACGTTTGTGGATTTGTCGACTCCAGAGGCATCCGCAGACGAGGAAGAAGAAGAGACCATTCAAGCCAGAATTGGTACGATACAGGGGCAGATCGTGACCCTTCAAAGCGATCTAGCCACAATGGTCCAGGCGCTGAAGCAAAAGCAGCAAGCGCGAAGAGAACGAGAGAGACAGGAGCGCTCAAATAAGAAATGTCTACAGGCCCCATCCAAGGAGGCGCAACAAAAGAGTGATGATGCGGAGCTGCAACCGCCAACCAAGCAGCCCCATCAGCCACAACAAAAACAACAACAGCCGCTGCTCAATGATAAGCCAAAGCAGCAGGCAAAAAAACAACAACAACAACAGCCAGCACAGCAGCAGCAGCAGAAACAACAGCAGCAGAGACAACAGCAGCAGACACAACAGCAGCAGAGACAACAGCAGCAGAACCAACAGCAGCAGAAGCAACAGCAGCAGCCACAGCCGCAACAAATAAAGAAGAAGGAACAAGTGCCACCCATTAACGTATATAAGATGGACCTGAAGGAGACCATTGAAATATGTAAGTCGGCCATAGGTCAAAATTTTAATATTAAAAGACTTAGTCCTAATAGACATGCTATCCACTGCCTCACAGTGGAACAGCACAAAATTGTGAAAAACTTACTAAAAGCTACCACGACTGAGTTCTTCAGTTATACACCGAAAATAGACAAATATCAAACGGTCCTGTTGAAGGGCATAGACTCCTACACGGAACCGCAAGAGCTCTTAAATGAGCTCCGTGAAAGAGCGGGCGACGATCTCGACTTTATCGAAGTCAAGCCTTTTGTCACAGTTAAAGCCAGACGGGAGAATCGGAAGTTGCCAATCTTCCTGGTTCAGCTTTCACCCAATAGCAAACTGGATAGTTTGAGGAGTATCTCCGTCCTCAACTACCAGGTTTTAACCTGGGATAAATTAAAGAGGCGCGGCGACATGCTTCAATGCATGCGCTGTCAAAGGTTCGGCCACGCCGCGGCTAACTGCGAAATGCAGTCACGCTGCGTAAAGTGTGGAGAGAACCACATTCGGGGAGAATGTAAGTTAGGGCAAGAAAGGGTCCAAGACATGACACTGCTTAAGTGTGCACTCTGCCGGAAGGACGGGCACCCCGCAAACTATCGGGGATGTCCCATCTTTCAGGAAATTAAACAGAAAAAGGCAAAGCAAACAGAGATAGAAAAACGACCAATAACGCGTGTTCCTACAATAACGCCCGTTAATCCCCAAATCTCCTACGCCCAAATGGCGGCAGGAAGGGGTAAGACGGTACAGCCTGCGCCAAAGGCAGCCCCACAGGCCCTCGTGCCTAAGGCTCCGGACGCACAGGCCGAAATAAGAAGCATGTTGCTGGCCATTTCTGGTCAGATAGCAGGTCTTCAAAATCAGATAACGGAGCAGGCGAAGAGGGTGGACCATATCTACTCTGTTTTGCCGAGCTTTACGCAATTTTTAGGTTAAGGGCGCGCTGCCGGAGAGGCCCTTAAGGATCCTAGCTGTGAATGTAAATTCACTGATTAGGATTGAACGTAGAGCAAACCTATTCCAATTGTTGAAAGATCAAAGTCCTGATGTGTTTATGGCTAGTGAAACTAAACTAAGTCAGAAACATAAATTGACACATAACAATTACAATATCGTACGAAGATATCGGCCCAACTCCACTTTAGGGGGAGGCGTCGCAATCTTTGTACAAAAAGGCATAAAATATAAAGTTATATATGGTAGTGAAGTACGCAGATTTCGGCTGCTTGAGGCGTGCATTGTATGCATTCCTCTCCAACAGGGGAAGCGAATGTATGCGATCGCGGCTTACGCTCCGGAATCACCTCAGCCAACTGACTTTTTGACAGAGCTCGAAAAACTTTTTCAAGTGCTACAACTGAGCTCGGAAGATAATTACTATCTCATGGCCGGTGATTTAAATGCCAAACATATAGATTGGGGAAATCAAGTACAAAATCCGAGAGGTAACCATCTATTTAATTGGATGGGTCAATACAGTATTGAATATATGATCGATCTTCTAGCGACTGATAGACCATCGTTTCCAAGGAGCGGTGCCTATCTGGATCTATTACTAAAGGACTCTAGACTGACAATTACTAACACTGTGGGTCAACAGACAAGAAACTGTTTACAAACGATAGACTATGACAGCGACCACTGTGGCTTTGCCGCAGTAATACAGTTGCCGAACGAGCTCGTAGAGTTGGAAGAGTATGTACCTCCGCATTCTTACAATTACAGTAAGATGCGCTGGCCACGCTTTGCCAACGCCTTAGCAAGCGAAATTCGTGCCAATAATATATCCCCACCAAATAACAGGAATTTAACTAACAACGAAATTGACCAATACTTAGAACAAATGGACGAAACAGTCCTACGAACTATGAACAGAACTATACCAAAATACAGAGAACTTAACGTAACCGACATGTACCGTAACGCGACAATTGATGCACTACACAGACAAAAAAGTGGAATACTGACCAGACTTAAACGCTTGTACCGACGGTTTACTGACTCACGCGACCTGGAGATTAGGACACTGAAGTCGTCAATTAAGAACATAAACCAATTGATCAAAGAAAATTATAGATTGTCTGTTAATTTATACTGGAACAACAAAATTCGTGCCGTTAACTCTAACGACCCGAGTATGTTTCCACAAATTAACAAGATATTTAGACGAAATGATCAAAACGAACTTCCGTGTCTTAAGCTCCAGAGAACGACAGAAAACAGGAACGTACTTCTGACAGCAGGGATAGATCCAGATGACGCGGTCTTGGACGATGACCTCTTTATTGTCGAGGATCCGCTGGAGAAAGTGGAGGCTGTGGGGGCTGCTTTTCAGCAAGTGTATAAGGTGAATGCAAGCATCCACCCCAATCACGACCTGGAAAACAGAGCTCTACTCCATCACTTCTATCTTCGTAATGAAATGACGCAATGGCGATCAGAGAATCTAGGTTTCATCCGGTTCAATGAAGAAAACTTGGCAAATGCCATCATCGCCGTGCAAGATGGGAGTAGTTCCCTGTTAGTTACGAGGATGGAGCTCCAGCTCATCTTCGATTCATTAAAGAAGAAAAAGTCAACAGGAGTCGATGGTATATCCAATATTGTACTTCGACATCTACCTAAAGAAGCAATTGACATTTATGCCACACTGTTTAACAACGCACTGAATAATGCATATTATCCAGGGCGGTGGCAGACAGCTGTGGTTCATCCTCTCCCGAAAAAGGGAAAGGACAACTCCAATCCGGCAAATCTCCGGTCGATAAGTCTTCTACCGAGTATCAGCAAGGTATTCGAGAAAGTCATAAATAGAACTCTGTCCAAGTGGGCGGAGGACAATAATATCATACCGGATAATCAGTTCGGGTTTAAGGCGGGACATGACACCATTCATGCCGCGTCTAAACTCGTTTCTGATATCCAATGGAACAAAACTAAAAATCAATGTACAGGTGCTTGTCTGGTTGATTTGGAGAAGGCTTTCGACACCGTATGGTTAGAGGGTCTCTATCTAAAGTTGACTAGGCTCGGCATAAGTAAACCACTATTATATATACTTTATGACATGCTCAATGGTAGAAAGTTTGTTGTCAAAAGTGGCAATGTAACTTCTACCGCAATCTTCGATATCAAGAATGGTCTTCAGCAGGGAGCGGTGAACTCGCCGATTCTATTCAGCATTTACACCAGCGATCTGATAAGTAGTCTAACTCAGGCAATTGCGTATGCCGATGACCTTATAGCGTACAGAACAGCTACAAAAGTTGAGGTTATCAGAATTCTCTTACAGCGTGACTTCGACAAGATTCAGCGATACTGTGATGACTGGAAGTTGAAAATCAACTTTCAGAAATGTGAAACGATTCTGTTTAGGACTCCGTTGGCTAGAGCCCCTAGGGATACTAGAAAGAACTGGCGTAAGCTGATGATCGTAGGGCCGCACCGGCAACCACTGGCGAGCAGAAGTGTGGTAAAGTACCTTGGCATCTGGTTGGATCAGTATTTGTATTTCGACAGACATATAAATGCTGCTCTGAACAGGGCTAGGGGAGCCTTTGCCCTGACGAAACGGTTGTTTTACAGCAGCCGGCTTGACACCAGGGTGAAGGTGATTTGCTACATGGCCCTCATCCGGCCGATGATTGCCTATGGTTGCCCGGTGTGGTTCAACATTGCCCCATCTCAAATGGAAAAGATTCGGGTGTTTGAGAGGCAGTGTCTTAGACGTTGTCTTGGACTACACAGAACACCAGAATCGGAGTACAAACATTACTATTCCAACAGGACTCTATACAACGGAGCCAACATTAACAGAATAGATAATTTTTTGATAAAGCTGATTCGGAGTCACATTGCGAGAGCGATGACCTCAGCAAATAGCTTAATCTTTGGGGCTTACTACCCCAACACAGAATACTTTGAGAGTGTGCGTTTAAGTGGCCATATTGCACCTAATGCATTCCTCTATTTAGATAGTATAGGGTTGATCCAGGATAGAGAGGCGGTTCCGCTAATCTACCACGTCGGCCGTAGTACTGTGGATAGGCGGCTCCTTTATAGTCGAGACGTCCTCGCACAAGACGGAGCTGAGCGACTTCGGTTCAGTAGGACTGTGTCCGATCGGGACCTGAAAGAAAGGGTACGACAGGAGAACCAGTTTTGGTGGTTGTCTATTGATAGCGATAGTTGACAAGTTGTCTTGGCCGACTTACATAGTTTTAAGGGTATTCTTAGGTAGGGACAGTCAGGGTGGCACAAAAAAAAAAAAAAAAAAAAAAATAAATAAAATTTGAAGTACATTCTTCCAATGTATTTATAAAAAAAAAAAAAAAAAAAAAAAAAAAAAAAAAAAAAAAAAAATCTGCTGCTGTGGCTGTTCTAGTTTTTAAGTAGTTTTAGTTTAGTTTTAGGTTATTTTAAGTAGTTTAAGTTGGTTTAGGTAGTTTTTAATTAGTTTTACTTTAGTCTGTAAGTTTTATATAAAAAATATAAAAAGATAATGAATCCGAGTTTTTTAAATTTTCTCGAGAAAACAAAAAAAAAAAATAGATATAGTTTTTTTTGAATTAAAAATAGTTTTTTTAGGCCGAAAGGCATTAGAGTTAAGATAGAGTTTAGCTTAGAGCGCCCGCATAGGGCCAGTAAGTTAGTTTTAAGTTATTGGATAATTAGGCTAGTTTTTATGAATTTTTGTCTAGCTTTAAGATAGTTTTAAGATTGAATTAAATAAAAATGAATTATAAAAAAAAAAAAAAAAAAAAAAGTCGTTCCGTCTTTGTAACTATATACGTGGGTTCGAACCTCACCAGGAACATACCTTTAATTTTTTTTTTTTTTTCTTATTTATTATTTTATTATCTATTTTATTTAAAAATCTGTAAAAACTTTGTATTAAATTTGTTTCTCATTTTTATTCCCTAATTTTTTTCTTAATTTTTAATTTAAGAAATCCTAATTTTAATTTTGTTTTTAAACTCTTCTTTTTTCACTTTTGTTATAATGAATTGCTCTTCTGAAAAGTGTATCGACACCAAGATTGGTGCGCAAACTTTCCCATGTTTTGGTCTTTGCGGTAAATTTTTCCACGCAAAGTGTGTTGGAATTCCCATCTTGACCATTGAGAAAGTTAATAAGTGCGAAGGTGTTTATTGGTTTTGTAAGACCTGCCGAAAAATTTCCATCTCTTCATTAGCTTTCAAAATGTCGGCTTATAAAGCTGACATACTAAAGCTATCCAACAGTTTTGATAGTCTTTTTACTACCTTTCAGTCAACTGTCGCAAATTTACAACTGTACGAAGACCCAATCAATTGGTCTGATGCTTCTACCTCTACCGATAGTAAGATAACGAATTATAATGACTCTGTTTTCTTGCCAGCTATTGCCTTTGAAAGTAATGATGATCAATTGATTATTAATAAACCAGCCCCTTCTTCTGGTAATAAAAAACCAAAAAATAAAAAACGCTCTAGGTCAGTTAGTCCTTTCAAAGAAAATCCATCCAAAAACTGTAAGAAAAAGGTCTAGTGGCAGTTAGAATAATAGCTCCGAAATTCAAATCCGAATAATTCAAATTATTAAATGGTATAAGGTTGTAGAGTTCACTGAGAAAGGTTCGGGTCTTCGTTGACCGGCAGAGCTTTAGGGATTGAATCGATTCAACTGTAGGGAACCCGAATTCATTTTACCTTATAGTGGAATAATTGTTGAATATAACTAACGATACTTCGTAGAATTACCTATCTGGAATAGCTACAGGCTGTTGCTTAATTAAACTCATTTACAAAAAAAAAAAAAATATTGAGAAGAGAAAAAAAAAGGGAAAAATAGTAATTATAAAGAAAAAAGAAAAAAAAAAAAAAAACAATGTAAAATAATTTAGAAAAAAAACAAGGTAAATTCATGGGGGTTTGAACCGGGAGCCAATGGAGTGTGGGATTAGACCAGCGACAGGACCGATCAGCTACGCAAGCATCTGAGAGAAATTGATCATATTTGATCCATGAAGCAAATATTCAGAAGGATGTGGCGTGGCGTGTTACACTGAAATAATTAAGAAACACAAAGAATATTGGTTCGTTAACTAACACTAAGATGTGGAGTTGTATTTGTACAAACATTTTATTTGAACAACTTGCAATTTTTGAGAGTTTTGACCAAAAAATTTTGATTTTGACACATATATATTCGAAAAATTCAAAAATTAATTTTAAAGACAAAATTGCATTTTTTTGGTCAAAATCCTGCTCAAAAATTGGGTAAAAGTATCACCGGATCTGTAACGCTTCGTCAAGAGAAAAAGGTCAAAAGATTAGAAAATAAGAGTCAGTATTTGTTGGTGCGTCAGTTAGTCAGGTCGTGTGAGGTCTTGTAATAAGTAGCTATATTTTCGACAGTCAAAAAAAAAATAAAATGTAGAAAATTTTTTTTTGTATCTATACATATAAAAAAAAAAAAAATAAAGTTAGTACATAAAATTTACGCAAAGAAAAACGAGAAAACTACGGACATCGTGTTAAGATACAAACAAACAAAAAAAAATGGAAAGGAAGAAAGTTCGTACGGGAATTGAGGTTTTCTATCAGTGAACAGAGAAACAATGCACGTGATAATAAGCCAGCACATACATAAGTGACCAAAATCCCAGTTTCACACCATTTAGTGATATTAGTCTGCTAACTAAGTATATAGTTAACTATAAGGCACATACCCACACCCCTGAAATCAAAAAAACAAAAAGATAAAAAAATCCAATATCTCTAAGAAGTCGGAGGCCTGACGAATGAAAATGATTTTACAATTCATCTTCGGAAAAATTATACAATAACAAAGAAGACAGCTTTCATACTAACTACCTCAACATCGACGAAAAAAAAAAAGGAAAAAAACACAGCACGAACTTACAACGCAACGTCCAAAAAGAAAAGGAAAAACGGCAAGTGCAATCGACGTCTGCAGCGCCATAAATGCCCACGATTACGAACAACATCAACCGTATCACATCGACCGCATACAACATTAACAACATCAACCGCTTCAATAGCATCTACAACTTATAGCACATAACAACAGGAACGTGTAACATCTTTAAACCAGCGTACATCCAGAAAAAAAAATAATCGACAAATAAGCTAAGTACCTACCTACTCCTGAACCGCGATGTTTTATTAGGATATTTTTAGTTATATGTTATGGATATCATTTTAGAATATTAAATTATTTAAACGATAGAACAAAAAAAAAAAAAAAAAAAGGAAACTAAAATTCAAAACAAAATATAAAATATATCTATATAAAAAAAAAAAGTAGAGTAAAACTATAATTGATAAGTAAAAGTAAATTAATTGATAAAGGAAAAATGAAAGGCGAATCGAAATTAAATACTATCAAATTTGATTAATCCCATACAGGTACCTACCGAGAACAAATAAACACTCGCATAGCCTTCCCAATTGACGAGGTGCACCCCATCATTGGACGTCGGAATGATTAGCATGTTTTCTTCATCGAAATCAATTTAAAGTAATTGACCAAAAGCTTGCGGTAAGTCATTTTGTTTGATTGATTTGATTATGATTTGAAAGTTTTAACTTCGAATTCGCCGAGATTAGTTCGCCGAGGAAAAAAAAATGTATTGTTCAACGTTGCCTTAAAATATATTACAAATTTATAGATAAGGAAATCATATTGAATATATTGACATATTTTAAGGCGTTAATAGAAGAAAGCACCACAAGGTACTTAAACTATGAGCAAAGAAAAAAAATACTTAGAAATGGAAAAATAATGTAAACAGATTTAGACTTATAATTGAAGTAAAAATATAATTAAATTTAGATACAGAATCAGTTTGAGATTAAAAGAAAAAAAAAAAATTGAAAAGTTACATACATATATATGCATAGGTATAGAAGATTGAATAGATGTAAATTTATAAAATACCTTTACAGGTACATACGTCATGCGCTATTATCTTTTTTTTTTATTTTGGTTTCTACAAGATAAATTTTATTTATTAGGGTAAATTTGTAATGTTAGGTTAGTAGGATTAATTTTATTCAATAAAGAAATTTGTGAATTTAATTTAAGAAAAAAAATATGGAGTTAAGATGTTCTGATTTTTCAGATTTTTTTTATTTTTGGTTTGATAAATGGGAAGGCGTTCCAAAATTTTATTTTCTTGTGGTTAAGTTAATGCAGAATAAAATGAGTTCTTAATATCTTTTCTAAAGGGTGGATATGGGGTGTAACCAAAGCTCCTCACGGCTGAAGGAAGAGCAGATACCAGCTTTGATTAAAGTTAATTAAAGTTGGACTTCAATTTAGGGGCTACCGCATTGAAAATTTTGGTGGTCGCAGTAGCCATGGACGTGTCGCGTTTGTGATCCGGGGGAGGGGTTAGCCACATCAGGACTTATAACATCCAGTTCATCGCTCTCCAGGGTTGCCATCTCTCACTCTTTCTTATTTTTGGGAAATTTAAATAATTTGCTAGTTCTTTCAATTTGGATGAATTTAGGGTCTCAAAAAAAAAATTATCCTTTTTGAACCTTACGCTTATTAAATTCTTCGGGAAACAACATCAATCCCACGGCATGAATAAAAAAAGTAACAACCGTTCTGATTTTCCTGAACAAAGAACCCATCCACAGCCGACGAGTAGAGCCTTGGCAACCAGCAAGCATGCCAAGTCATAGGAAATCAGAACACCCGACACTCCAGCTGCCAGGATCGGCCATAGGTATCCTGTAGATCAGTGGTCATAATGGTGGCATAAGGGGTGAAGGTTAACAAGGGCTCAAGGTTTAAATGATCGGATAAACTGCTTATTTTTATATTTTTTTTTCGCCATAGCACCTCACCTTTGTGAGAATTTAGGTCATTTAGTTTGTGAGTCCTTGCATGTAAACCATAACACCCAGGTTCCGTTACAGGTGGCGCCCAACGTGGGGCTCGACATTCGTCCTTTTTGGAAGAAAAAAGGATATGCAGAACATTTTTTTTTTTTTATCAATTTTGTTTTGCGGTTAAATTTTTTTTGTTTCGCGGTATTTGAAACCGGTAGAAGTTGCAGCTGTCGTCCAGTGTATGGGTAAAAGTATCCCCGTTTAGTCTGTTGCGTGCAGTGAAAGCCTCTACATTCTTTTCATTGGTATCCAGCCCATTTATTTTAAAAGAGAATCCAAAATTTTGGATTGTTAAGGTTCGAATATTTTTTTTGCAGTTCAGTTTTGAAATTTATGAGCTTGAAGAGGTATTTTACATGGCTTGTCCTAAAGGCTAAGTCAGGTTACTGGCTTTTAGAAGCGAGTACATGAGAACTACCCATAAGGCTTCGCAAACTTTAATCGACAAAAACTTGATTAATTTATTTTTTTCTGCGCGTGGTTTATTTTTGTTTCGCAATTTTGAGAGTGAGTGAGATGAAGAGAGAAAAGCATCCTGAGAGAGCAAATCATTGTCGTGATTGTCTGCTTTTATCTAAAGCTTTGAAGGGTTTTAACACGGCATATCCACCCACAATGTTTTATGAAATTTACACCCTTACAGTTTGTTTATAGATTTTGTTAGAAATTTCAAAAAAAAAAAAATTTTTTTTGTATCTATACATATAAAAAAAAAAAAATAAAGTTAGTACATAAAATTTACGCAAAGAAAAACGAGAAAACTACGGACATCGTGTTAAGATACAAACAAACAAAAAAAAATGGAAAGGAAGAAAGTTCGTACGGGAATTGAGGTTTTCTATCAGTGAACAGAGAAACAATGCACGTGATAATAAGCCAGCACATACATAAGTGACCAAAATCCCAGTTTCACACCATTTAGTGATATTAGTCTGCTAACTAAGTATATAGTTAACTATAAGGCACATACCCACACCCCTGAAATCAAAAAAACAAAAAGATAAAAAAATCCAATATCTCTAAGAAGTCGGAGGCCTGACGAATGAAAATGATTTTACAATTCATCTTCGGAAAAATTATACAATAACAAAGAAGACAGCTTTCATACTAACTACCTCAACATCGACGAAAAAAAAAAAGGAAAAAAACACAGCACGAACTTACAACGCAACGTCCAAAAAGAAAAGGAAAAACGGCAAGTGCAATCGACGTCTGCAGCGCCATAAATGCCCACGATTACGAACAACATCAACCGTATCACATCGACCGCATACAACATTAACAACATCAACCGCTTCAATAGCATCTACAACTTATAGCACATAACAACAGGAACGTGTAACATCTTTAAACCAGCGTACATCCAGAAAAAAAAAATAATCGACAAATAAGCTAAGTACCTACCTACTCCTGAACCGCGATGTTTTATTAGGATATTTTTAGTTATATGTTATGGATATCATTTTAGAATATTAAATTATTTAAACGATAGAACAAAAAAAAAAAAAAAAAAAGGAAACTAAAATTCAAAACAAAATATAAAATATATCTATATAAAAAAAAAAAGTAGAGTAAAACTATAATTGATAAGTAAAAGTAAATTAATTGATAAAGGAAAAATGAAAGGCGAATCGAAATTAAATACTATCAAATTTGATTAATCCCATACAGGTACCTACCGAGAACAAATAAACACTCGCATAGCCTTCCCAATTGACGAGGTGCACCCCATCATTGGACGTCGGAATGATTAGCATGTTTTCTTCATCGAAATCAATTTAAAGTAATTGACCAAAAGCTTGCGGTAAGACATTTTGTTTGATTGATTTGATTATGATTTGAAAGTTTTAACTTCGAATTCGCCGAGATTAGTTCGCCGAGGAAAAAAAAAATGTATTGTTCAACGTTGCCTTAAAATATATTACAAATTTATAGATAAGGAAATCATATTGAATATATTGACATATTTTAAGGCGTTAATAGAAGAAAGCACCACAAGGTACTTAAACTATGAGCAAAGAAAAAAAATACTTAGAAATGGAAAAATAATGTAAACAGATTTAGACTTATAATTGAAGTAAAAATATAATTAAATTTAGATACAGAATCAGTTTGAGATTAAAAGAAAAAAAAAAAATTGAAAAGTTACATACATATATATGCATAGGTATAGAAGATTGAATAGATGTAAATTTATAAAATACCTTTACAGGTACATACGTCATGCGCTATTATCTTTTTTTTTTATTTTGGTTTCTACAAGATAAATTTTATTTATTAGGGTAAATTTGTAATGTTAGGTTAGTAGGATTAATTTTATTCAATAAAGAAATTTGTGAATTTAATTTAAGAAAAAAAATATGGAGTGAAGATGTTCTGATTTTTCAGATTTTTTTTATTTTTGGTTTGATAAATGGGAAGGCGTTCCAAAATTTTATTTTCTTGTGGTTAAGTTAATGCAGAATAAAATGAGTTCTTAATATCTTTTCTAAAGGGTGGATATGGGGTGTAACCAAAGCTCCTCACGGCTGAAGGAAGAGCAGATACCAGCTTTGATTAAAGTTAATTAAAGTTGGACTTCAATTTAGGGGCTACCGCATTGAAAATTTTGGTGGTCGCAGTAGCCATGGACGTGTCGCGTTTGTGATCCGGGGGAGGGGTTAGCCACATCAGGACTTATAACATCCAGTTCATCGCTCTCCAGGGTTGCCATCTCTCACTCTTTCTTATTTTTGGGAAATTTAAATAATTTGCTAGTTCTTTCAATTTGGATGAATTTAGGGTCTCAAAAAAAAAAATTATCCTTTTTGAACCTTACGCTTATTAAATTCTTCGGGAAACAACATCAATCCCACGGCATGAATAAAAAAAGTAACAACCGTTCTGATTTTCCTGAACAAAGAACCCATCCACAGCCGACGAGTAGAGCCTTGGCAACCAGCAAGCATGCCAAGTCATAGGAAATCAGAACACCCGACACTCCAGCTGCCAGGATCGGCCATAGGTATCCTGTAGATCAGTGGTCATAATGGTGGCATAAGGGGTGAAGGTTAACAAGGGCTCAAGGTTTAAATGATCGGATAAACTGCTTATTTTTATATTTTTTTTTCGCCATAGCACCTCACCTTTGTGAGAATTTAGGTCATTTAGTTTGTGAGTCCTTGCATGTAAACCATAACACCCAGGTTCCGTTACAGGTGGCGCCCAACGTGGGGCTCGACATTCGTCCTTTTTGGAAGAAAAAAGGATATGCAGAACATTTTTTTTTTTATCAATTTTGTTTTGCGGTTAAATTTTTTTTGTTTCGCGGTATTTGAAACCGGTAGAAGTTGCAGCTGTCGTCCAGTGTATGGGTGAAAGTATCCCCGTTTAGTCTGTTGCGTGCAGTGAAAGCCTCTACATTCTTTTCATTAGTATCCAGCCCATTTATTTTAAAAGAGAATCCAAAATTTTGGATTGTTAAGGTTCGAATATTTTTTTTGCAGTTCAGTTTTGAAATTTATGAGCTTGAAGAGGTATTTTACATGGCTTGTCCTAAAGGCTAAGTCAGGTTACTGGCTTTTAGAAGCGAGTACATGAGAACTACCCATAAGGCTTCGCAAACTTTAATCGACAAAAACTTGATTAATTTATTTTTTTCTGCGCGTGGTTTATTTTTGTTTCGCAATTTTGAGAGTGAGTGAGATGAAGAGAGAAAAGCATCCTGAGAGAGCAAATCATTGTCGTGATTGTCTGCTTTTATCTAAAGCTTTGAAGGGTTTTAACACGGCATATCCACCCACAATGTTTTATGAAATTTACACCCTTACAGTTTGTTTATAGATTTTGTTAGAAATTTCAAAAAAAAAAAAAAAAAAAAAATTTTGTTTGGTTAAGTTACTACTGATACGTCTCAGAATTCAGAATAATTTGGTTTTTCTATACTTTTAGTAGTTCATTAGTTGATTTTCCTTATTATTTCTTTTCTGGTTTTACATTTAGTCGATGTGTGTTTTTTGAGATTTTGTTTCTTATATTGATATTTTCTATTTGGTTTTCAAAATAATTCCTGATTAGTTTTATAAGTATTTTCGATATTATTTCTTCTTTAGCTATTAGGTTTTGGATTACATTTTGTTTTTGGTTTTAGGGTTTATTTTTTTCTTGCTTTATTTAGGTTTTTTTTTCTTCCTGACTATTTTGGAAAAACAAAAACAAGATTTTTAATTCAATTTTTTTAATATTCTACATCCTTTTCTTCTTCTTAATATTTCCTTTTTATTTCGATTTTCTTAACTGGATTTTTATAATTCAATAATTTTTTTTTATCGTTTCAAATTTAACTTTTAGGTTTATGATTTGGTTTTTATTTTGTTTTGGCTTTGAGGATTCTCTATTCTAATAGCTGTTTAGACTTTGATTATTGACTTCATTTGTTTATTGACCTCATTTGTTATTGACTTCAGTTTTATTGAACAAAATGCCAAAACGAAGATATTCGTTTGCTGAGTTTCGGAAGCGTCAAGGCTTGCGTAGTAGCCTTAATACGCTTACCGGAAACCCAAGCGATACGGCACCAAGTCAGATAGGAACACAGAATGAGCAATCAGGAGCAGCATCTCTGCAAGCACAAGGAATAGAAAGGGCGAACCAGAATTCTAATCTTAGCGATACTCATTCTCAAGGGGCAGTGGGTCAGCCAGATCCGTTTTCTGAAGAGAATGAAGAGGATGAGGTTCTTACCGAATATATAGAAGAAGTTGTTACGGCGGTAATCGGGTTAAATCGTGCTAAGGATATGGAGTTCTTAAGAGCGGAAGCCGAAAAGAGTAGGGTGTATTTACATAATGAGGTTGCCAACATAGTACGTAGCACTTTAGCCTCGGTTACTCCTTTGACCACTCCTGTTCATTATTCAGAACGGAGAGATGCTCCACCAGCTCCCCTTAACACTACCGCGCAAAATCCACCTCAGAATTCTAGACCTCAATATGAGTCTACTACTCGACCACCGAACCACAGCAATACCTCAAATGCTAATGAGTTTTTGCGGCAGCTTGACAATTTGTCGTTAAATGATCAACTCGGTAGTACTCTTAATGCACCTAATGCAACATCCACAAACAGATACCACCATTTTCACAAATGGGGGTTGAAGTTTGATAACAGGCAAATGTCAGTGGATGATTTTCTGTTTAGGTTGGATAGGCTAAGAAGCTGTTACAATGTCAGTTGGGCAGAGATTGTACTAAACTTCCACCATTTCGTGACTGGACAGGTAGAAAATTGGTTTTGGGTCTTTCTCAAAGGGAACCAAAATGCCAATTGGGAAACGCTCAAACTAGCCTTGATTGAACAGTTTAGAAGTTTAGAAACTGACTCTGAACTCTCACGAAAACTTTTTGACAGACGCCAACAACCAACAGAAACATTCGACGATTTTTATACTGCAATACAGCAGTTAAACAGTAGGCTTCGGGTTCCAAAACAACCCAATGAGATTGTGGAGTTGTTGAAGCTGAATATCAAACGGCGTATGGGTGAGCTGTTGATAACTTTTCAAACAAATAGTTTATCTGAGATGGTCTATGTTTGTAGAAACATAGAGAAATATCTCAACAATCAAGACCACAGTTCTCAAAGGCCCGTTAGACATCAGTTTCAGCAACCCCCACCACAAGTCCGTAGAAACGTTTCTGAGTTGGAAGCAGTCAATTTAGACCTAGGAGAACCTAACATTGAAGCATTCAATCAAAGCAGAGAGGTTAGAAACTTCACTTGTTATAATTGCAAGGAGAAAGGTCACACTTATTTTGAGTGCCAAGTGCCCCAACGAAACCTCTTTTGTTACAAATGTGGTCTAGATAACACAACCGTTCCTCAGTGCCCGCGTTGCTCGGGAAACGACCCGAAGAGCAGTCCCGCGTCCAGGAGATACTGCTCGCAAAATCCGAATCTGGACAGACAGTAAGTTCTCCAAACGTACAAAATAACGACACTAAGCACCATACATTTTCGCCTACACTTAAAAATGAACTAGAATCACCTGCAATTACCATTCTAAAACCAGAATTCCGATCAAATCCTGTAGAAAATACCACAGAAGAAAAGCATTCGATTCGTAAGGTACCACCTAAAACCTTACACGAAAGATTAGAGAACTACTACAGGGTCAGAGAAAGAATTTTTGGTGCACCTGAACCTAAAGCTCCTGTTTCAAATAAAATCCTCAGGCTACGCCAAAAATTTAAAGAAAAGAAACAAGAATTCAGATCCATTGAAACAACAACCTTGGTTAGCGCTGAAGATCCTCGACCGTACGCTAACGTCAGAGTTTTTAATCAACAAATGCTAGGTCTGCTCGACAGCCGGGCGAGTATTAGTTGCTATGGGGAAGGAGGTATTGATTTCTTAGATAAAAACAACATCAAATATACGAAATTATCGCAAAATATAAAGACCGCTGATGGTAATAACCAAGCCATAATAGGCAAATTCTTGGCTAAGATATGCTACAGGGGAGTTACTAAGGATATACATTTGTATATTGTACCTACCTTACAGCAGCCTTTATATCTCGGTATTAATTTTTGGCGAGAATTCAATATAGCTCCAAACCTCCTCTCCGAACTTTCGCTTGATATTTCATCGAAAGAGTTGGATCCAAATGCCCACGAATTGACAGATAAGCAATCAGAATCATTAAGGAAAACAATCAGCATATTTCCTTCCTCTGCTGTATTAGGCCTTGGGAAAACATCGCTGGTAGAACATAAAATAGACACAGGGGATGCCGAACCTATCAAACAACGTTTCTATCCCATTTCTCCGGCAGTGCAAAAGCTGATGTATGAGGAATTGGACCGCATGCTTGAGCTTGGAGTTATAGAAGAGAGTTCCAGTGCATGGAGCTCTCCCGTAGTCCTGGTTCGAAAACCAGGAAAGAATCGACTGTGCCTCGACTATAGAAAGGTAAACTCCAAGACGAAAGGCAATGCGTATCCAATGACTCATATAGAGGGTTTGCTATCGCGTCTTCCAGATACGCGCTTTATTTCAAGCATAGATCTGAAGGACGCGTTTTGGCAAATCCCTCTGGAGAAATGTTCAAGAGAAAAAACGGCGTTTACAGTGCCAGGTAGACCCCTTATGCAGTTTAAGGTAATGCCATTTGGTCTAAAGAACGCGGTGCAAACCATGTGTGAAGTTATAGACAAAGTGGTACCGGTTTCACTGCGAGAACAAATATTTCCTTATGTGGATGATTTGCTGGTTGTGTCTAGCACTTTCGATGAGCATATTAAGCTTCTAGGCATTTTAGCGGATAGATTGAGAAGAGCAGGATTGACAATCAATGTGCAGAAATCGAAATTCTGCTTTAAAGAATTAAAGTTTTTAGGTTATGTAGTAGGAGATGGTGTACTTAAAACAAACAAAGAAAAATTATCAGCGATAATAGATTTTCCAGTTCCTCAAACACCAAGGCAAGTTAGGCGTTTTCTAGGGATGGCAGGATGGTACAGGAGATTTGTCAGGGACTTTTCGACTTTGGCTAGTCCCCTTACCGACTGTCTAAAGAAAGGAAAGAAATTCAACTTTGGAGAGAAAGCGTTAGAAGCCTTTGAGAAATTGAAAGCGACGTTGACCTCAGCACCGGTTTTAGTAAATCCCGATTTTTCTAAAGAATTCATCATTCTCTGTGATGCCTCTAACTCTGGTATAGGCTGTGTTTTGTGCCAAGCAGATGAAGAAGGGAACGAGAAACCCATTTACTACCATTCTCAAAAACTAAATAAGGCACAGCGAAATTATAGCGTGACTGAACGCGAATGCCTAGCTGCTGTTGTCGGAGTCAAAAAGTTCCGAGCGTACGTGGAAGGACAAATGTTTAAGATAGTCACTGATCATGCGAGCTTGAAGTGGCTGATGAGTCAAAAGGACTTGAGCGGTCGGTTGGCAAGATGGAGTCTGAAGCTTCAAGGATTTTACTTCACAATCGAACATCGAAAAGGTTCACAGAATGTGGTCCCAGATGCTCTGTCAAGAGTATTTGAGGTCGAAGCTCTGAATCTCGATAATTCGGTTGTGGAGAAAACCTCTGACGTGCTACATATAGATCTTGAAGATCCCAGCTTTAAATCTGAGGAATATGTCAGGATTATTGAAACCGTCAAAAATCAAAAGAATCAGCTACCGGACCTTCAAGTCTCGAACAATTTCGTTTATAAGAAGGTTCGCCATTGCACAGGTAATCCGTTGGAGGATGACCTTGTTTGGAAGCTTTGGGTTCCGGATGTGTTAACCGATCGTTTGATAGATTTGGCTCATCGACCACCAAGGGCATCGCATGGTGGAATATCAAAGACTTTGTACAGACTGCGTACTCGGTTCTTTTGGCCTGGCATGGCAGCTCAGGTAAAAGCGTTTATTGGATGCTGTGACGTCTGTAAAACTTGTAAGGCTCCTAACAGTACCCTTAAGCCACCAATGGGGAAAGCCTTTACGGCAGATAGACCTTTTCAGATGGTTTATATAGATTTCTTGGGTCCATATCCGCGCTCGAAAACCGGAAACACTTTTATAGTAATAGCGCTCGATCAACTTACCAAATTTGTTTTAATTAAGCCACTCAGAAAAGCTACTACAGATACGGTATCCAAATTTCTGACTGAAAATGTCTTCTCTTTATTTGGGGTGCCGGAGACAATACTTTCCGATAATGGAAAGCAATTTACTAGTAGGGAGTTTGAGAAGCTGATGACCTCGTATGGTGTAAGCCACATAAAGACTGCTGCATATTCCCCTCAAGCTAACGCTAGCGAGAGAGTGAACCGTTCAATTTTGGCCGCAATCCGGTCTTATATAGACGTAGATCAGCGGACTTGGGATTTACATCTACCCTCGATCGCTAGTGCACTTCGAACAACAGTACATTCGGCAACAGGTCTTTCACCTTACGAGGCTCTGTTTGGGCAAACAATGGTTGAACATGGTTCTGACTATAAGCTTCTTAGAGATCTGAACGGACTCAATAATTCTGAAATCAAAGTACTGTCTAAGGCATCCCAAATGAATATCCTACACTCCTACATCAAGGAATCTTTAGGAAATGCGAACTCTAAGTACGAGAACGCTTATAACACTCGTAGCAAAGCCATTAAATTTTCTGTAGGTGAGGTAGTGTATAGGAGAAATTTCATTTTGAGTGATGCGTCGAAGAAAATTAACGCTAAGTTATGCCCAAAGTTTTTAAAGATGCGTATAAAGAAAGTCATTGGTAATAATCTTTACGAATTAGAAGATATGAATGGTAAATGCGTTGGAGTCTACCACTGCAAGGACATTCGCAGATAAACTCTGAGTATTCACAGCCCGGCTGTCAGTCTGTGCATGAGAGCTCCTTTTTGGTATTTCCTGTTCCTTTTGTTTCGTGTACACTCTGAAAAGGAAGCAGGTTTGTAAGAAAAAGGTCTAGTGGCAGTTAGAATAATAGCTCCGAAATTCAAATCCGAATAATTCAAATTATTAAATGGTATAAGGTTGTAGAGTTCACTGAGAAAGGTTCGGGTCTTCGTTGACCGGCAGAGCTTTAGGGATTGAATCGGTTCAACTGTAGGGAACCCGAATTCATTTTACCTTATAGTGGAATAATTGTTGAATATAACTAACGATACTTCGTAGAATTACCTATCTGGAATAGCTACAGGCTGTTGCTTAATTAAAGTCATTTACAAAAAAAAAAAATATTGAGAAGAGAAAAAAAAAGGGAAAAATAGTAATTATAGAGAAAAAAGAAAAAAAAAAAAAAACAATGTAAAATAATTTAGAAAAAAAAAAAAAGGTAAATTCATGGGGGTTTGAACCGGGAGCCAATGGAGTGTGGGATTGGACCAGCGACAGGACCGATCAGCTACGCAAGCATCTGAGAGAAATTGATCATATTTGATCCATGAAGCAAATATTCAGAAGGATGTGGCGTGGCGTGTTACACTGAAATAATTAAGAAACACAAAGAATATTGGTTCGTTAACTAACACTAAGATGTGGAGTTGTATTTGTACAAACATTTTATTTGAACAACTTGCAATTTTTGAGAGTTTTGACCAAAAAATTTTGATTTTGACACATATATATTCGAAAAATTCAAAAATTAATTTTAAAGACAAAATCGCATTTTTTTGGTCAAAATCCTGCTCAAAAATTGGGTAAAAGTATCACCGGATCTGCTTCCATGTTAATGTCATACGATGTTGTAACGCTTCGTCAAGAGAAAAAGGTCAAAAGATTAGAAAATAAGAGTCAGTATTTGTTGGTGCGTCAGTTAGTCAGGTCGTGTGAGGTCTTGTAATAAGTAGCTATATTTTCGACAGTCAAAAAAAAAATAAAATGTAGAAAAATTTTTTTTGTATCTATATGTACATATAAAAAAAAAAAATAAAGTTAGTACATAAAATTTACGCAAAGAAAAACGAGAAAACTACGGACATCGTGTTAAGATACAAACAAACAAAAAAAAATGGAAAGGAAGAAAGTTCGTACGGGAATTGAGGTTTTCTATCAGTGAACAGAGAAACAATGCACGTGATAATAAGCCAGCACATACATAAGTGACCAAAATCCCAGTTTCACACCATTTAGTGATATTAGTCTGCTAACTAAGTATATAGTTAACTATAAGGCACATACCCACACCCCTGAAATCAAAAAAACAAAAATATAAAAAAATCCAATATCTCTAAGAAGTCGGAGGCCTGACGAATGAAAATGATTTTACAATTCATCTTCGGAAAAATTATACAATAACAAAGAAGACAGCTTTCATACTAACTACCTCAACATCGACGAAAAAAAAAGGAAAAAAACACAGCACGAACTTACAACGCAACGTCCAAAAAGAAAAGGAAAAACGGCAAGTGCAATCGACGTCTGCAGCGCCAAAAATGCCCACGATTACGAACAACATCAACCGTATCACATCGACCGCATTCAACATTAACAACATCAACCGCTTCAATAGCATCTACAACTTATAGCACATAACAACAGGAACGTGTAACATCTTTAAACCAGCGTACATCCAGAAAAAAAAATAATCGACAAATAAGCTAAGTACCTACCTACTCCTGAACCGCGATGTTTTATTAGGATATTTTTAGTTATATGTTATGGATATCATTTTAGAATATTAAATTATTTAAACGATAGAACAAAAAAAAAAAAAAAAGGAAACTAAAATTCAAAACAAAATATAAAATATATCTATATAAAAAAAAAAAGTAGAGTAAAACTATAATTGATAAGTAAAAGTAAATTAATTGATAAAGGAAAAATGAAAGGCGAATCGAAATTAAATACTATCAAATTTGATTAATCCCATACAGGTACCTACCGAGAACAAATAAACACTCGCATAGCCTTCCCAATTGACGAGGTGCACCCCATCATTGGACGTCGGAATGATTAGCATGTTTTCTTCATCGAAATCAATTTAAAGTAATTGACCAAAAGCTTGCGGTAAGTCATTTTGTTTGATTGATTTGATTATGATTTGAAAGTTTTAACTTCGAATTCGCCGAGATTAGTTCGCCGAGGAAAAAAAAAATGTATTGTTCAACGTTGCCTTAAAATATATTACAAATTTATAGATAAGGAAATCATATTGAATATATTGACATATTTTAAGGCGTTAATAGAAGAAAGCACCACAAGGTACTTAAACTATGAGCAAAAAAAAAAAATACTTAGAAATGGAAAAATAATGTAAACAGATTTAGACTTATAATTGAAGTAAAAATATAATTAAATTTAGATACAGAATCAGTTTGAGATTAAAAGAAAAAAAAAAATTGAAAAGTTACATACATATATATGCATAGGTATAGAAGATTGAATAGATGTAAATTTATAAAATACCTTTACAGGTACATACGTCATGCGCTATTATCTTTTTTTTTTATTTTGGTTTCTACAAGATAAATTTTATTTATTAGGGTAAATTTGTAATGTTAGGTTAGTAGGATTAATTTTATTCAATAAAGAAATTTGTGAATTTAATTTAAGAAAAAAAATATGGAGTTAAGATGTTCTGATTTTTCAGATTTTTTTTATTTTTGGTTTGATAAATGGGAAGGCGTTCCAAAATTTTATTTTCTTGTGGTTAAGTTAATGCAGAATAAAATGAGTTCTTAATATCTTTTCTAAAGGGTGGATATGGGGTGTAACCAAAGCTCCTCACGGCTGAAGGAAGAGCAGATACCAGCTTTGATTAAAGTTAATTAAAGTTGGACTTCAATTTAGGGGCTACCGCATTGAAAATTTTGGTGGTCGCAGTAGCCATGGACGTGTCGCGTTTGTGATCCGGGGGAGGGGTTAGCCACATCAGGACTTATAACATCCAGTTCATCGCTCTCCAGGGTTGCCATCTCTCACTCTTTCTTATTTTTGGGAAATTTAAATAATTTGCTAGTTCTTTCAATTTGGATGAATTTAGGGTCTCAAAAAAAAAATTATCCTTTTTGAACCTTACGCTTATTAAATTCTTCGGGAAACAACATCAATCCCACGGCATGAATAAAAAAAGTAACAACCGTTCTGATTTTCCTGGACAAAGAACCCATCCACAGCCGACGAGTAGAGCCTTGGCAACCAGCAAGCATGCCAAGTCATAGGAAATCAGAACACCCGACACTCCAGCTGCCAGGATCGGCCATAGGTATCCTGTAGATCAGTGGTCATAATGGTGGCATAAGGGGTGAAGGTTAACAAGGGCTCAAGGTTTAAATGATCGGATAAACTGCTTATTTTTATATTTTTTTTTCGCCATAGCACCTCACCTTTGTGAGAATTTAGGTCATTTAGTTTGTGAGTCCTTGCATGTAAACCATAACACCCAGGTTCCGTTACAAAAGAAACCTACATCTATAAAATCACCAAGATCTGAGTTACTGAATCTACGTCTGCTTCTAGTTCTATTGATAGTCCAAGAACCATCTCAAATGCTCCCATAGTTAATAATGAGCCTCCTATTATCGTTTCAAATGTCCCCATAATTAACATCGAACCATCTATTATCATTTCAAATGCTCACATAGTTAACATCGAACCTCCTATTATTAAAAACCGCCTATCTGCTTTGCCTAAACCGAAAGAAATCTACGTATCACGTCTTCAGCCGGAAACTTCAATCAAAGACATAATCGACCATTTAAAAGACTTCGACATTGATGTTAAAAAACTTAAATGTCAAAAGATTAATAAAGAAAGTAGTCCGTTTGCGTCCTTCAGACTTACAACGGAATTTTGTTTGTATGAAAAGATAATGTGTTCTGAACTCTGGCCTGAAAATGTCATTGTAAGAGAATTTAAACCTAAGACCTCGCAAGCAAAAAATGTACCAAAACCTTCAAAAAACTAGATCGTCTGTCCCTTTACTACCAAAATGTGAGGGGACTTCGGTCGAAAACTCAAAAATTTCTTTTAGCATCTCATGCCTCTGATTTCGATGTAATTTTGTTAACAGAAACTTGGCTGAACTCAACATTTCTAAATAATGAACTATTTTCCACCGATTTTGTGGTGTACCGTAAAGATAGATATTCTGATCCCTTAGCTTCCGTGGGTGGTGGAATTATCATTGCTGTGCGAAGCGTTTTTCATAGCTGTATACATATGTATATTCCCAATCCCTAATACTGACTCAGTTGATATTATTTGCGTTAAAGTATGTATCGGAAATAAATTGCTTTACATAATAAATATGTACATTCCTCCAAAAAGCCCATTGGAAATATATAATATTGCTTCAAATGCCATTAACTATATTTCTGATACTTGCGATCCTCTTGACGATGTTCTTCTTGCAGGAGACTTTAATCTTCCTGACCTAGAATGGACTCTTTCTGATGACGAAATATGTTTAATACCCACCCACGTCTCTTCTCCGCAGGAAGCGTTTGTTGACAATGTGATATCTTGTGACTTACAGCAAGTGAGCTGTATAAAAAATAGTATTTCTCGACAGTTAGATCTGATATTCGTTACTAACCCTTGTAATTGTGTTGTTGAACTATGTCCAATTCCCATGACGAAAGTTGATAGCTACCATCCCCCACTTTCTGTTTTGATTTCCCATGCTCACACAACTGATTATGACTTTGATAGTGGCTCTCTTGAATTTGACTTCAAGAAAACGAACTTCCCTTTACTCAATGAACTAATTACAAACATTGACTTTGACTTACTTTTGATTGGGAGCATTGATGTGATGGTTTCCAATTTCTACTTAAGTATCTTTGAATGTTTCATTGCATCTGTACCTGTAAAAAAATCGAGACATTTGGCCCTAACAACACCCATGAGCTTCATAGTCTACGTATCTTAAGAAACAGAACATGGAAAAAGTACCTAATATCTAATAAATTGGATGATTACAACAGTTATTTATCGTTATATGAAGAATTCCAATCATTATGCAGAATCCTCTATGATTGTTATATGTTAAAAATGCGGTCTTCACTTCTTGTTGACCCCAAACTTTTTTGGAAATTTGTTAATAGCAAGAAAAAATCTGACGGATATCCATCTACTATGAAGTACTTGGATGAAACCAACAACAACCCTCTTGTTATTTGCAATATGTTTTCTTCCTTTTTTAAACTTTCGTTTTGTGATGATGATTTTGAACCTTGTGGGAGTAATTTTACTCATTTGAATAGCTTTTCTCAAAGCTCAATGAGTGATATTGTTATCACAGTTGAGGATGTATTAGACCATCTTTCGGGCTTAGACCACGACACGTCCAGTGGACCTGATGGAATTCCGGCGTATATTATAAAAAATTGTTGCAAACCTCTGGCAAGACCCCTAACGTTTTTATTTCAAAACTCCCTAAAACAAGCTGTTTTCCCTAAAATTTGGAAAAATTCATTCATTATACCTATTCACAAAAAAGGAAATCGGGGTGATATTTCTAATTATAGACCAATAGCCAAACTTTCTTGCTTACCGAAACTATTCGAAGCTATCATATTTAAGAGTTTTTATTTCAGCTGCAAACCTTTCCTTGCGAGCGAGCAACATGGATTTATGAAAAAGAAATCTACTGTTACTAATCTCGTTGAATTCACGTCGTTTACAAATAAAACTATCGAGGATGGTCATCAAGTTGACTGCATTTATACAGATTTCAGTAAAGCCTTCGACAAGTTGTCTCATAATCTAATTTTATTTAAGCTTTCATCTCTTGGATTCCCTTCTGCATTCGTTCAATGGATCAGGTCTTATTTGAAGGGAAGGACATACCAAGTTCTTTTAAGAGGAATCGTTTCTGATCCAATTAATGCTGACTCTGGTGTTCCACAAGGTAGTCACTTTGGTCCACTTCTTTTCATAGTATCAATCAATGATGTTATTTCAATTGTAAAATCATGTAGGGTTCTTATCTACGCAGATGATATTAAATTATTTAAAATCATCAGAAGCCAATCCGATGGTGTTTCTCTTTAAAATGACATAAATATGTTTTCTGAATGGTGCTCATATAACAATCTTTTTCTAAATGTTTCAAAGTGCCAATCAATGTCCTTCTTTAGAAAAAAAAACCCAATATGTTACAATTACAACATTAATTAAGCCATTCTAAGTAAGGTACAAACAACATGCGACCTGGGCGTTCACTTCTCGCAAAATCTAGACTTTTCACTCCACATTGAGAATATTGTCAGTAAAGCAAACACAATGCTTGGATTTATTAAGCGTTGGAGTAAGGAATTTTCTTGTAGTCTTATAACATCTTCGTTGTACAACACCTTTGTTCGTCCCCAATTAGAATATGCTAGTTCTGTATGGTCGCCACTTTACTCAATACACATTGATCGAATCGAATCTGTCCAACGTAAATATGTACGCTTCGCATTAAGTCATCTTAATTGGAGTGACCCAAATCATCTTCCTCCATACAGCAGTCGCCTTCTTCTTTTAAACATGAATTCTCTAGAAAAACGCCGGAAAGTCAGCGATGTTATGTTTTTACACCAACACTTGGTTGGTTCCATAGATTCACCGGTTCTTCTAGAACAAATCCATTTTAAAGCTAGAAGCCACAGTTCTCGGAACTCTGAAATTTTTCATATAGACTTCCACCGTACCAATTATGGTCTCAATGAGCCTTTGACACGTATGAAACATGAGGCTAATATAAACCATGATGTTTTCGATTTAAGTTACTCAAAGCTTACACTTAAGCACAGGTTGTATGGGCGTTCTCATTAAGTATTCGAAATTACTCGTAACGTTATTGTTTTTATAGCTAGTATTATTTGACTTGTAGTTATTTTTGTAGCTACAGATAGTAGATTAATATTTATTATTTCTTTGTTTGTCATATTTGTTCGTTTTTTAGTAGAGTGTTAGGCTATATGTATGTATATTTATTCACTAACAACTAACACCACGCTAAATGATGACTGTGACAAGCTGATGTTTCCCAGTATCTAAAGGTGAAAAACCCGAAGAGAAAAGAAATATTGTTACAAATGCTTGCATTAAGCAGTACTGATGGCGTTTTAGAATTGGCAGCATCGAAAAACATGGTCGTTGCGAGTACCAGGTTCCCGCGTAAAGATATCTACAAAGCCACCTGGGTATCACCTGATGGAGTCACTCGTAACCAAATAGACCACGTGTTGATAGACCGTCACCACTACTCAAACTTGATGACGGTACGAACGTACCGAGAAGCCAATATCGACTCGGATCACTATCTTGTTGGTATGGTTTTCCGAGGGCGGATTGCCTCGCGAAGACGTATTGCATCCGCCGATCAGGTTCGAATCAACGCGGCTGCCCCGCACAATGAAAACACCTGTAACACCTTTGGTAATGCGTTAGGACTCGCCCTAGAATCACTTGATTTAGGGAGAGTAAGTCCTGGAGCCAGTATGCTTGGCGTAAATGAGAAGTGGACATGGACACGCCTTAAAAATACTGTCATTAGTACTGCCAACTCCATCTTAGGCAGCAGTCGTAAAAATCGGAACGACTGGTTTGATGATGAATGCAAGCAAGCAACTGAACGTAAGAATGTTGCGTACCGAGCAATGCAACAATCTCATAGAACGCGGGCACGCGAAGAGGAATATAAAGAGCTCAGAAGAATAGAAAAACGGCTTCACAGACAAAAAAAAAAACAGCCTGGGAGAAGAACCTACTCTGTGAAATAGAAAATAGTCGAGAGCGAGGTCCGCACCATCAGGCGCGGAAGTTCTATCACTCCTTCCGAAACATGACGCAGTACACACCACGCTGAACTTACTGCAAGGACGGAGAGGGAAATCTGATCACCGATCCTGAAAGCATACTGGAGCGATGGGAAGTATACTTTAATGAATTGCTAAATGGACAGCTAACTGAAGTGGAGGTTCCACTACTTCAAGAAGAATACCCTATGTTGCCGCCACCAAGCATAGAAGAGGTTGAGAAAGCTATAGGCCGGCTTAAGCTGAACAAAGCCCCGGGAGCCGATGGCATACCAGCCAAATTATTCCATCACGGCGGGCCAACTTTACGTCAAGCAATTCATGATATTATAGTGCACGTATGGGAGCAGGAAGAAATGCCAGAAGACTGGCAAAAAGGTATAATATGCCCCATACATAAGAAGGAAGATGTCACAACGTGCAGCAATTATAGAGGTATCACGTTGTTGAGTACCGCCTATAAGGTACTCTCCTCTATCCTACAATACCGGATAACCCCATACGCTAAAACTATCATCGGACAATATCAGTGTGGTTTCATTCCAGGCAAATCAACAACTGATCAGATATTTACCCTTAGGCAGGCGATGGAAAAATGTCTAGAATTTAACATCCCAACATACCATCTGTTTATAGACTTTAAGGCTGCCTATGATAGCATATCCAGGGTAGAACTTTACAAAGCCATGAGAGAATTCGGCATCCCAAATAAATTGACACGACTATGTAGGTTGACCATGACCAACGTAACAAGCCAAGTAAAAATAGCCAGATTGCTATCCAGACCAATCAAAATCTTTAATGGACTCTGACAAGGGGACGGTTTGGCCTGCCTCCTCTTCAACCTGGCGTTGGAGAAAGCAATCCGTGACTCTGGCACGGCAACAAGAGGGACCATCATCAACAGGTCCAGCCAGTTACTGGCTTACGCAGACGACATCGACATCATCGGAAGAACCGAACAAGCTGTACACGATTCCTTCATCCAGATCGAGCAGGCGGCACAAAATCTGGGGCTGCACATTAGTGAAGGTAAAACAAAGTACATGGTGGCGTCGAATGCGAGAGGAACAGTTGGTCAAACAATCAAGGTTGCGGAGCACGAATTTGAAGTGGTGCAATCCTTTAAATACCTTGGGTCAATAGTAGCAGCCGATAACAATATAGAAGAAGAAATACGCGGGCGGCTTCTCAAATCCAACAGAGCCTACTATAGTCTGTCAAAGCTCTTCAAATCCAGAAATCTCACCATAACTTCAAAACTGCTGCTGTACAGGACCATGGTCCTGCCAGTACTCACATATGGATCCGAGACTTGGGTGCTTAGCAAAAGGCACTCCGACCTCTTAGCTGCGTTCGAGAGAAAAGTCTTAAGGAGAATTGTTGGCCCCGTATGTGAGGAAGGACGATTCCGGAGACGGTACAATCATGAACTGTACGCAATCTACCTTGAAGCAGATATCGTGACAAAAATTAAGCTCGGTAGACTCCGGTGGGCAGGGCACCTAGCTCGCATGAGCGAAGAGGAACCTGCTCGGAAAGTTCTTTGTGGTTTTGAAAAACATTTTTTTTTGAAAAATCAATATCTTCAAAACCTATGGACGATTAAAAGAATTTGAAGAAATTTCTTATATAATAAATGTATTTAATAATAAAACGATTTTGTAAAGTTTGTTTGCATAAATTCATACTTTTCTAGAAATCAGACGGCAATTTTATGCATTTGAACATTATTACCTCATTAAATTACAAAGTACTTTTACATAAGAGCAAGTTCGTGCGATCCAGTCGTGCATTTTATTCTAGCAAGATATGTGTAGAATATGTCTACTCTGTTCAACAAAAATTGTCAGTACAGGGAAGGAAGGACGTTTGCCTCTCACTCTGATTTCATTGGCTTGCATAAGTGTGTCACCTTTTAAAGCTCTCACAGGGTTTCCCTAGTTTACATTATAAATCGCCAACACTCAACATACTCAACTTCATAAAACTTGTTCTCAAAAGCTTCAAATCCCAAAATCTCTTTAATAAAATCCACTGAATAAGCTCCTTGCTTGTAATTTAGAATGATAATGGTAACTCTGTTTCAATGTATATAACATAACAAGCGCACGATCGTATTGACTTGACAGTATCCCTTCAGTAGTGGGATCTAACGGTCGCGTTGGGGTGTACAACTTCTTGCGAAGAATTACAACAACAATTCTTCAAGGAAAGTCAGTGGCTTGCTCTTTTTTAAGTGGCATTTTTTCCCAACGTAGTGTAGTGAGAGTGCATCAGGCGCCACTGTTTTGGAAAAAGCTCTCCCGTAAGGCCTGTGCTGACAATTTTTATTGAACAAAGTATAGCTAAAATCGTTTGTCCCAATACTTTTTTTTTAATTTATAGAACAAACACGAGACCTACCTTTTTGTCTCAAAAATTGACATTAAGCAGTATTTTGAGCGTAGCATGTTTTACAAAAATATTTTTGAATTTGGCACCTATATATCCATACCATGGTAAGCAGAGGTACGATATGGGCCACCAGGTGTAGACACTTAGACACATGAGACATGAACCACCAGGTATCGACACATGAGCCATGACTCGAAAAAATCTTTAAACACGTTTTTCTCGAAACCACGTTTTTCAAACTGTTGGCCACGATTACTTTAAAACTACTTGACGAATCATCATAATTTTTTTTTGTTTTAAAACTTATTAAATTTATTGGAGTCTGGACCAAAATCAGGCTGATATATCAAAAACTTTTTTTTGTACAGCGCTCAAAAGAGCGAAAAAAAGTGAAAAAAACGAACACCAAAATTCAAGCGTCTGCCATTTTTTTTAATTTTTGACTTTGGGCAATTATTTTGGTCCAGACTCCAACTACACTCTTCTGTTTTATAAAAAACTTTGACTTTTAAATTTGCGATCAAGTTTTTTTGGAGGTGGTCTCGTTCCGAGGCGCATTGTTTTATAACGGCCCGGTATTTTTTGATGAGAAAAATTATTTTTTGTACTTAATATGATAATAAACAAGTAAAAAAATTTAATTGATTATATCATTCTTCTAAGAAAAAAAAATTCATGAAAAATTGTCAATTTTGACACTGAAAAAGGAGAACCTCCCTTAATAGAAAACAGCTTCGGAAACCTTAACGATACTTTAGGAATGCATAACAACAGGTGTTGAAGCCATCGGATGACCAATTGAGTTTCAAAACCTTAATCAAACTAGTTCATCACCACCATATCAACAATTACAACTTTTCAAGTTGGCGGGAAAAAAAATTATTTATGTAAGAAATACGAGTATCTTATTTTCAAATGTAAACAAAAACCAACAAATTGCTGAAGCAGAGCTCTTTCTTAACTCGCAGATAATAAATTTAAAAACAGGATTTATGTAATAGTGTTGTAAATATATCCATTGCAAGAACTTTAAACTTAAGCAAAAAAATAAAACTATTATACATAATATACATATACATATAAAAATGACGTTGTAAAATACTGTGAAGTCATATCGATAACCTTGAAAAAGAGGTAAACAGACAAATATGCGAGCAAGTGTTGCCGTGCACATGCACAAGTAGTGTTGAGTGAGGTGGTCGGGGTAAAAATTCTCTTTCATAACTCTCAAGACCCAAAATTCTTTATTTTAAAATTATGTAAATCAATAATTCTGTGTTCTAAAACTCTGGATTTCCAAATACTGTATTCGAAAATTTGAAAACGATAAAGGCATAATTGAACAATGTTTTGATAATGGTAAAAAAAGTGTACATCCTTTTCATTTTTTTATCCCTACAGAATTTTAAAGTGCATTTGCTCATTTTAACGAGTAATAATAACACACTTCGTGCTCATCATGTACCCACGCTCGTAAGCTAACTCAGCGTTAACGTGCATGTTAGTGAAAACAAATTATGAAAAATATTAAATTGTTAAAATCTAATAAGGACAGTAATAAGTTGTGTGTCGACGGTTGTGTTAAAAAAGAAGAAAAGAGATAAGTAGGTTTTTAAAAAAATTTCATCTGTATTGAGGTAATTTATTCGACTTCTGTTTTCTTTTCGTTGAAATTTGTAATGCAAATGATAAATGAGCTATTCAGTGGGTATGCTCCAACTATTTGACCAATTATAAATAGTTCTTTTTTAAATATGTTTTTGAGAGAGATGATCAAGAAGGATTGGTAAGATGATATCATGAAACTGGCACCACAAACTTTAGGGCCACTTAAAATAAAATTTTGCTCATCTTTGTTGTGTATTTAAAAGACGAGTGTTAAAGCTGGACTGATTTTATTATATTGTAAACTTATACAATTGTCTTATTGCTAGATAAATATATGTATAATGTATTGGTACATAACTAATTTGGGTAGCACATTAGAGTTTATTAGAAAGTTATTAGAAAGTGCTAATACAAATACATAATAATTACCCTTTTCCAAAAAAAAAAAAATATATGTATATAATGAATAAAGTTTAAAGAATAAAGTACATACCATTAAAATTCAAGTTGACAATTCATTATATATGTATGTATATTTTATAATTTTTTTTTTTTTTTTTTTTTTAAACTAACAAAATATGTATTCTTAACCCTATTTTAAATTCAATAAAATTCAATATGTAATATGTAACAAATTTTGATTATTTATTATTTCTGTTGACTTGTCAATTTTTTTGTTTTAAAATATTTTTTATTCTTTCAGAAGATCTAATGGGATATTTTGCCCGTTTTATAGCTTTGTTAGCTATTTTAGATGTACATTTTTCTTTTTCATTTATTTCCGCATTTATGTCTTCATTTTGTATTTTTCTTTTGACGTAAAATTGTTCTGGTTCAAATGTCACTCTTTTTATCTTTCGTTTGAGCTGACTTACATGAGCATTTCTCAGATTGTCTCTAAACTTAATTTTATATATATTAGAGGAAACTTGCCTTACTATAATAGCAGGGTACCATTTTATATATTTTTCAAAATTACCTCTATAATAAACTTCTTCACCTTCTTGAAATTTTACAATCTTACTACTGTTTTTATTATACACATTAAAATCTTCTTTTACAATATCAAGTTTAGTTCTAGGTTTGAAGTTTAAGATCAACTGAGCTGGTGTTTCAAAAGTCGTGATGCTTGGAGTATTTCTATACCGTATTAAAAAATTGTCGATCCTTTGTTGAGCTGAGAGGTTTCTTGTACTTTGGTCCATTAATGATTTCTTAAAATCGTTTTTAACAATTTGCACTAATCGCTCTGCTTGACCATTCGATTGAGGATGGTAAGCTGGAGACTTAACATCCTGAATGCAATGCAACTGACAAAAGTGTTTATATTCATACGAGTTGAATGGAGGGCCATTATCCGTTACACATTTACTAGGCAAACCAAAAATAGCATAATTGTTTCTAAGTTTTTCTATAAAGGAACTCGCATTCGTATTTTTCATTAAGTGAACATCAATAAATTTGCTATAACTATCCACTATTAATAAATATGTATGATTCTCAAAATAAAAGAAATCTAAATGTATCCTCTCATAAGGATACGTACTCTTAGGCCAATCTTGCAATCCATGAGACGATTTACTAGCTCCTACAGCAGCACAAACTTCACAACTTTTTACATGTAGTTCAATACAGTCGTCTATTTTTGGCCACCAAACTAAGGACCGTGCCAGCTCTTTCATGCGTACTATCCCAATGTGACCTTCATGCAAAACACTTAAAATATTTATTTTTAATGAAGCAGGTACAACGATACGCATGCCATAGTAAATAATGTCATCTTCAATCTCTAAAAGATGCCGTTTCAAATAAAATGGTTGTAAATCAACGCAACATTTGTCCGGCCAACCATTTAAAAGATAATGTTTTACTAGCTTTAAGATTTTATCGGAATTCGTTTGAGTTTTTATCTTTGATAAATCTAAAGGCATTTCATCAGAATAATTGAAAGAATTTAACTTAAAAGTTATTAAATATGCGCAAGCTTACTTAATATTACTTTATTAATTAGAATAAATGTTTAGGTAAAGTTATAATGTTACAATAGTTAGACGATGACGCGACTTTACGTCTTGATGATTACGAGCGAACTGATGTGATTGGAGATGTAGACATCACTGTATTCGGCATCGATATTAGGCCACCAAACATAGCTGCGTGCCACTGCCTTCATTTTGACGATACCAGGGTGTGGTGCATGTAACGCATTTAAGATTGTTTCTCTGGCCGGAGGAGGAATAACAGCACGATTTCCCCAAACTATGACACCCTTATTAGCAGAAAGTTCATCTCTTCTGCAATAATATGGGTATAAATTACTTGAACGGTCGATTTTAGTGTTTGGCCAACCCCTTAGCACCCATCTTAAGACTTTGGAAAGTTGGGCATCCTTCAAGGTTTGAGTCGCTAGTAGTTGTGCGCTCACAACTGGTGATGCTGCTAATTCTATCATAAGAACGTCTTCGGACGATGACTCCACTTCGATCGATATGGGACAGCGGCTCAGGAAATCTGCGTTACTTATTTTTGCTCCAGCACGATGTACAAGGTTAAAGCTATAGGCATTTAAAAATATTGATCTACGAAGCATTTGAAACGATATTACGTCGGGAACTGATTTTGTTGTAGTAAAGATTCCTAATAGTGGGCGATGGTCTGTGACTAGCGTGAATGACCGACCATATAGATAGTTGTGAAATTTTTTTACTCCTGAAACGAGAGCCACTGCTTCTCTGTCGATTTGCGCGTAGCCTCTTTCAGACTTGGATAGAGTTCTTGAGTAAAATGCAATGGGTTTTTCGGTCCCATCTGTTAACTGGTGACTGAGGACAGCTCCGAGACCATAGGGTGATGCGTCACATATTAGAACTAATGGTAGCTTCTCATCATAATGAATTAACACATTATCTGATGCAATCATCTTCTTGAGTCTCGCAAAAGCCTCTTCGTGGTGTTGTTTCCATGTCCAGTGTGCATTTTTGTCCAATAGACGGTGCAACGGTTCTGCTACAGTAGCTTTCTGTGGCAAAAATGCATGATAAAAATTTAATAGGCCTAGGAATGCTTGCAATTGTTTTTTATCTTTCGGTGCCGGTGCGTTATGGATCGCATTAACTTTATCAGCTGACGTTCGTATACCCAAAGAATCAATTTTGAATCCCAAAAACTCCACTGATGCTACGCCAAACTGGCATTTATCCCTTCGTAATCGTAAGCCAACTCTGTCAAATCGGGACAGCACCTCATTTAACCTTACTGCCAGCTCCTGTTCTGACTTTCCCATAACGATGATGTCGTCAAAATATGGTAAGACTCCTTGAATGTTTTGTAGTATATTTTCAATACAGTTTTGAAATATACTAGGCGCTGATGAGATTCCGAATTGGAGTCTAGTCACCTTGAATGCGCCCTTGTGTGTGGCTATTGTCTGTAGTAAAGCTGAGCGTTCATCGACCACCAATTGTTGGTATGCTTGTGCCAAATCGATCTTGGCAAAAATGGATCCCCCTTCGATGGACGCCAGAAGTGTGTTGACTGCAGGAATTTTATGGCAGTGTGGTTTGATTGCCCGATTCAAAGTTGATTTGTAGTCGCCACATATTTGTATAGAGCCATCTTTCTTAATGACAGGCACAGTGGGAGTAGCCCATTCCGAATGTTCTACGGGTTCAAGAATACCTTGACTGCACAAACGATTGATTTCTTCTTCATACAGACCCTTGATAGCAAAGGGTATACGACGTGGTGGTAGTCTCACTGGCTGAACAGTTGAATCGACGTGTAATGACACTGGCGGTCCCGTATAACGACCAAGTTCGGGTGAGAATAAATTATTAAACTTGTTAACAACTGCATCGACACTGTGTTCATTATGATTGATGGCGTGAACGCCTTCGATGCGTATACCCAGTGCGTCAAACCAGTTACATCCAACCAAATTTGAGCCACCACCAGACACGATGATAAGTGGAAGATTTTCAATTTTACAATGGTTGTAATGAATTGACACATCGATAACTCCCTTCACTGGAATCGGATTGCGTTGAAAATCATTTAGATCCAATTTACATTTGGATAGAACTGGAGTTTCTTCAGGCCAGATATTTTTGAATACGGTTTCTTTCATGATAGTAACAGGCGACCCAGAATCTACTTCAAACGTGCAAGTATGGCCGTTGATGACAACGTTGATAGATTTTTTTTGGTTGACCAAATGTGAGATTTGGTTGATCGAAGATTCTCCTCGAGATGATCTGTGTTGTGACGCACCTTGACGTGCTGATGTTGAACTTGGTGTAATTGTTGACAATTTTGTTGCTCGAGGGTTGCGGCAAACGCGCTGTAGATGACCTTTAAGGCCGCAGGAATAGCAAACAGTGTCTCGGTGTGGACACTGCTTTCGACAATGCTGGCCTCCACATCCAGCACACAGCCCATGGCTGCTGGCGAGATTACGCTGCTGTGAACGCGAACTCGCCCTGACTTCATGAATAGATTCGGCACTATAGGGCTCTTCTTGGTGGTCTTTCGTAGCGTGTCTCATAGACATAGCACTGATCGCTGCAGCCTCACTTACCGCGGCGCGATCCATGACTTGTTTAACCGTTAGCTCACTCTCTGCCAGAAAACTTTTCTGCAAACTTTCGTCCTTCATCCCGCACACAAATCTATCACGCAACATGCGATCCAGTGCTGACTCAAATTTACATTCAACAGCCAGTGTGCGAAGCGCTGCCATATAGTTGCTGACGGACTCGTCCGGATGTTGATCACGTTTATGGAAATGGTAGAACGCAGCAATTTGTGAGGGACGTGGAGATAAATGGTCGGTTAATATCTTGTAAATTTCTTGTAAACTTAATTCGCTTACCTGTTTTGGAGATGCCAATGATGTCAATAGGTCGTAAAGCGGAGCGCCAGCCAAAGTGAGAAAAACAGCTTTTTTACGCTCGTCTTCTTTGACATCATTGGCCAACAGGAATAATTTGAAACGCTCTACATAAGCAGTCCATTTGCTAGGTTGGGCTAAATCGAAAGGTTCAAGGCTTCCAACTCCAGCCATGATGACTCGTGAAGTCTGATTAGCGATAGCTGATTCTGTCTTTATAACTAGTTTGTTGGAATTTACTTTTTTCTCGCCAATTTTATTTTCGTCTCCCATGTGATCAAAGAACAAGGGCAAACAACGGCGATTTCACTTGCACAACTGTTCTAATGTATTGCAGATCAATGTAACGGAACGCGTTATGTACTGTGATGTGACTGCTGTTGCTATGTCTTTAATTTTTAATAATTATGCTTTGTTCTTCTTCGCCTTCGTAAAAATAATTAAGGACAACTTGGTATGGAATCTTGCGCACATTAATTTAACTTTGTCTTGCATCCCATCCTCGTCGCCAATATTAAATATGCGCAAGCTTACTTAATATTACTTTATTAATTAGAATAAATGTTTAGGTAAAGTTATAATGTTACAATAGTTAGACGATGACGCGACTTTACGTCTTGATGATCACGAGCGAACTGATGTGATTGGAGATGTAGACATCACTGTATGCCAGGTCGCATACACAACAAAAGTGCTGTGAGGTAAAGGAAGCCTTGAAAACCCATCCGCATTACCATTGTCTTTACCCTTTCTATATAAAATTTTATAATCATACATTGACAATTCTATTTCCCATCTCTGAAGTCTAGAAGCAGCAATGGGTGGGGTTGGTTTCTTTTCACCGAAAATTTCCTTAAGGGGCTGGTGATCACTATAAATTGTGATTTTTCTACCGAATATGTATTTTCGAAATCTTCGAACAGCAAATATAATGCTTAAAGCTTCTTTATGAAGTTGTGAATAATGTTTTTCGGAGGAACTCAATGAACTACTTGCATACATACATGGTCTTTCTTTAGACTCATCAACAATTGATAAAACACAACCTAAGCCATAAGGACTGGCATCACAAGAAATAACTATCTCTTTAGAAGGATCAAAGTGGGCAAGAACACTTGTACTTGACAAAAGTTGTTTTGTTCGTTCAAAAACTTCATTACATTTCTTTGTCCATTCATATTTAACTCCTTTTCTAAGCAAATTATATAAAACGTGCAGTTCAGCTGATAAGCATGGTAGGAAATTTGAATAATAGTTTAAAAGCCCTAAATATGATCTAAGCTGGGAGACATCTCGAGGCGCTGGAGCTTTTAAAATAGCTTCAACTTTCTTTTCACTAGGGAAACGTCCCTCGGCGGTGATTAAATAACCAAGATATTCTACTTTTTCTTCGAAAAATTTACATTTTTCGAGATTCACCTTCACATTATATTTCTGCAATCTCTCTAACACCATATCGGTATTTTCAAAACAATTTTGGAAGGTTTTTCCTTTGATTAATATATCATCAATATACCCATCGGCGTAGTCTAAATCTTCCAGAATTTTATCAATTATACCTTGAAAAATTGCACTAGATGCCTTAGCTCCAAAAACTAGCCGTGTAAATCTAAAAAGTCCCTTTGACGTGTTAATTGTAAAATATTGTTTACATCTCTCGGAAAGCTTTAACTGCTGAAATGCGCCTTTGAGGTCTAAAATTGAAAAATGTGTGTAACCGGAAATATTTGAAAAAATGTCGTCTGGAAGAGGCAATGGATTGTGCTCAGTTTTCATGTACTTGTTTATTGAAATTCTACAATCCATGCAAAGCCTAATATCTCCATTCTTCTTCATGACACAGACTACTGGACTGGCCCAATCGCTATACCTGATCTTTTCTAAAATGCCAGCCTTCAAAAGTCTATCTAATTCTGCATTATATTTTTCTCTTAGACCAAATGGAACCGTATATGCTTTGAACACAATTGGTTTTGCATCTTCATTCAGGATGACATCAGCTTCAAATCCTAAAATAGGATTTTCTAAATTCTGATCAAAAACAACTGCGAATTTATGTTTAAGCAAGGAAACTTTATCAACTTTAGGATCGTTCTTATCTTCAGAAATACTTAAAATTGAATTTGTCATATGAGACTTACCAATAAAATCAAAATTTGACTTCCAGTTTGGATATAACGAGTCTAACCAGACTCGACCCAACAAAGGTGTAAATGGTTTTTTGCTTTTTATGACCAAAATGTTTAACACAAACGGCTTCTCATTACGTATTGATTTGACCTTGACTTCGAAACTTCCAAGAACCACCACGTGGCCAACAGTTACAACCTCTAGATTTTTATAAATTTTAGCTAATTTAAGATTTTTGAAAAACTTTAAATAATCATATTCTGAAATAACTGTAGTACATGCACCAGTATCTAGTTCGAAAGTAATATACATTTCATTAACTAATAACTTAACCTTAAGTGCTCCAGATTTAACCTCATTCACATAGTTGAGCCTGCCCAGCCAAGCGTCCTCTTCCGAACTATTTTCGTCATATTTGTCTTCCACCGCATGCACCGACTTATCCTTTGTCCTTCTTTGTAATTTAAAACAATTCTTCTTTGTGTGACCACGTTTTTTGCAATAGAAACAAACTATGTCCTTAGTGTCACTATTTTTGTAAGATTGTCTCTCCTTAGATGAACCTTTACGATCTTTAGAATGACCTCCAATTCTACCACGTGACCTAGACGTTTGTCTTGATCTGTGATTATTGTGCTTTTTAATGTAATTGATGTCTGAAAGACCCGATGTTCCCGGCTGAAGAACTCTTAATTGGTTTTTTGCCATTTCATCTCCTCGAGCTATCTCTACGGATTTTTGAAACTCCAAGCTCGAAATCTCCAACAACTTTGCACGTACACGATTATCAGAAATTCCCAAAACGAATCTGTCCCTTAAAGCGTCGTTCAAAAAGGATCCAAATTCACATGGCTCTGCTAATTCCTTAATGACCATGACATACTCACAAATACTTTCGCCAGCACGCTGATTTCGAGTACCAAATTTATACCGCTCAGCAGTGATATTCTTTTGGGGATTAAAATGTCCCTTCAGCTTCGAAATTAATATTTTGTAGCTCATCACATCGATTCCCTCTGGCCTTGACACATTTCGTATGACTTTATATAATTCCTTACCGCCAAGATTTAACAGATAAATTTTTTTTTCACTGTCATCAATTATTTTGTTCAACGACATTAGATTCTCGAAACGCTCCATGAATATGTCGAAATCATCCACACTTGGATTAAAAAATTCAATCGCGCCAATAAAATTTATGGAATTCATCGCGTTACATGCGTTTTTATGTTCGCTTTTTACTTCTTTATGGACTATCGTTCGCGTTGATGAGCTGCTGTTGGATTCCGTGTCCAATTCTGATTCTGAGTCTGCCATGAATTTAGCTTTCTTAGAGCCAATGTTGTGTATTTAAAAGACGAGTGTTAAAGCTGGACTGATTTTATTATATTGTAAACTTATACAATTGTCTTATTGCTAGATAAATATATAATGTATTGGTACATAACTAATTTGGGTAGCACATTAGAGTTTATTAGAAAGTTATTAGAAAGTGCTAATACAAATACATAATAATCTTATATGAAACAAGTAATGTCGGCTATTATTAACACCTAAAATACATGCTGGAAAACTTTGAACCAGTATTATTATTTAATTTTTTTTATTAAGTTAATTCTTAGCTAGTTTAAGTTGGGATCTCATGAAATAAGGATCAATGATGAATAATTATATTTTTTAATCTCTAAGGTGTTATGTTATTTTATACCGGGTGTATTGGGTGTGTTCTTAGCTCGAAAGCCGCTTATACATCCGATCAGTTAATCTGCACGATTACAAGTATTGTCTGAGCTCTTCAGCCGATAATAAGAGTCGTGTTTCAGTATACTTCAGTATACTTAACTAAATCAATGTATTGTTTATCGGTACTTACATATATTTTTATTTAAATATCTATCATCCCGTGTTATATAATTTTATTTATGACCTACAAAAGAATTCGCAAATGAATTTTGTGTCATAAACAAAATTCGTCATAAACACTTTTCTTTCACACTCTATGCATAGCGACCGACTGCGGCATATTGTGTAATATGATCAGGTCAACGTACGATGGTGTCGATAGGTGATGTCTGACCATACCTATAATAATAACCAAATGTAGGTCGATATGCATAGGAGTGCATTGTCGTGTTATTTACATTTTTGTTATTATTCATTCAATTATAATTGTTTATTGATATGATATGCACAACAAAGGCTTAAAACGATAACTCAACCATAGTCGAACGGAAATGTATTGAATTATGACTTGGGACCATAGATAACTGCAATTGATCTTGTTTTTAAGTATATCTATTCTTCTTTCCTATTGAATATCAATCAAAATCTAGTTGATATGTGGGGTGAATGATCAAGTATATTAACACATTATGGTTCGGTTTAAAAGATTATTACTTACATGTTGCTGGGACATTTTGTTACACATGCACCATGATCGCTGATTCCCTTACAAATATTGCATCCTGTGTTAGAGCTATTATAGCATCCTCCGAGACATTGTGGGTCACAAGGACCAATACCACTGTCAAAATAAATTATTTAAAGAGTTTTCCTGTTTATTCTAGATTCTTTTGTAAATTTACTAATTTTCCCTACCGTGTTAAACTAATCAAATTAACATTTTCAAACTTTTGGCAAAAGTTATTAGACCAACAGTAGTCACACCCTATGCATTCTGCATAATCACATGTAGATCCATCTTCTGGGAAAATGTGATTCTCTCCCGATGTTAAGGTTAGACGATCCCAATTGATCTATAAACATACATATTTATTTTTAACAGTCGATATAATTATTTAAGTTTTTTTATAATAGCTTTCCACATACCTTCTTTAAAAAACACAATTTAGGACAATTTCCAATAAACACATGACCTCGCTGAATTGCAATTAAAGATCTAAATTCAACCTGAAATAAGAAAAGCAAATTTCTTCTTGATATATATGTACATATTATATTTCATAATTTTTTGTATCGCAAATATGCTATGATAATATATGTATTACCTTTGTATATGAAACCTATAGTACTATTGTCAGAAAACTTTTTTATGTCGATATGCGAACGTTCGTTGCACGGGCACGGGGCGCTGGAGCCACCAAATATATGAGTGGTGAGATAAAGGGAAAGTCATTGACATATTATACAGGGTGATTTGCATAAGGTGTGACAAAAAGCTAGGGCGTGTAGGTTGGACTTAGACAAGAAAAAAATCGTCTATTTCCCCCCGTTTAGGCGGGAGGGGCAATTTAAGAAAAAAATCACTTAAAACAGAAAAAAAAATATTAAAAAATAACCGTGACACCTACAGAGTAATGCTATAGCATTTTGAAAAGCCAGAAATACATTCTTTAAGTTTGTTTTTAAATAAAGTTGTTCGAGTGAATAGTTTTTGAAAACTTAATTTTCAAAATCAAAATTTAAAAAAAAAAATTGAAAATTTTGTTTTTAAACAATTTTTTTTCAAAATTTTACGTAATTAAGTATTATTTTTTTATTGAATATTCAATGCTCTTATTAATTTTTGATCAAACACAAAAAAACGGATGTCAAAATGTTTTGTAGTTTTTGAGAAAATCAAAAAATAACAAAAACTACTTTTGTTCTAAGAAAAGCCTTTTATTTTCGTTTTTACGTTTATGGATTCATAGGTGAATTTAGGATTGAAAGGATTAACTTTCTTTTTACTATTTTTTTAATTATCGTCTTATAAGCATACAATAATGTGACAAAGTACTGGATTAACCATATTTCACACATTTTTTTATTGAGAACACCTGCGTGAGAGCATTGGTTTAAAATTGACCTGCCACTTTTGTATTATGGTGGGGTCGGCTTGGCGACGCGACCTTTTTTGTTGTACAAATTATTTCTAATTTGAATGTCAAGTCGTCAACATATCACGATGTCAAATTACTCTCGTGCCGAATTAACGGATATGCATTACTGCTACGGTATGGCTCATGGTCGAAGTCGTGAAGCGCAAAGACTCTACGCTGAAATGTATCACAATAGGAGGTGTCCCAGTCATACGATCAACGTCTTCGAGAACACGGAGTACTGGAGCACCGAGGGAGAGAAAGTTCATCTTCTGCATCAGTACACATAGAGGAAAGAATTTTGGATATGGTCCGACGTAATCCCTCCCTTAGCACAAGGAGAATAGCTACTATGCTTCAGTTGCCCCAAACTAGAGTATGGGCAGTGCTTCATACCGAGCATTTACACCCGTACCACACTACACCAGTTCAGGAGCTAACCGCAAACGACAAGTTACTGAGAGCTGAATTTTGTCGAACATTATTGCTAAGAGATGAAACTGAACATAATTACTTTGGAAGGATATTCTGGACGGATGAAGCTCAGTTTACCAGAGATGGAGTAACAAATTTCCACAATTTACATCACTGGAGTAACAGCAATCCGCATAACAAGAAACAAATCAAACCTCAACGCCGCTTTAGCTGTAATGTTTGGCTTGGTATTGTTGGACGAACAGTTATTGGACCACGGTTCCTGAATTCAGTCATAAATGGAGAATCCTATATGCAGTTACTACGAGACCTTCTGCCCGATTTGAATGACAACGTTGCTTTGGCCATTGAAGACAATTTAATCTACCAGCAAGATGGAGCTCCAGCACACTACAGCTGCACTGTAAGGAACTGGCTTGATGAACATTTTAGTGGCCGTTGGATTGGAAGAGGAGGTCCAATAGAATGGTCAGATTTAACTCCGTTAGATTTTTATGCTTGGGGATTCATGAAGAACTATGTGTACGAAGTGGAAATAGAATCTTTTGAACAACTGAAACAACGGATTGAGGTGGCTGGAGTCAAATTACAGGAAAATTTATCAAGTACTCGTATAAATTTATGTGCAGCAATAAGAAGGCGCTATAATCTTTCCTTCTACAAAATGGGGATCATATCGAAAATTTTTTGTAATAAGCTTTAGTTAAAAAATAGTTAAAAAAATTTAAATAAACAGTAATTATGTATTTTTGGCTTTTCAAAATGCTATAGCATTACTCTGTAGGTATCACCGTTATTTTTTAATATTTTTTTTTTCTGTTTTAAGTGATTTTTTTCTTAAATTGCCCCTTCCGCCTAAACGGGGGGAAATAGACCCCCCCTCCCATACGATTTTTTCTTGTCTAAGTCCAACCTACACGCCCTAGCTTTTTGTCACACAAAAATGCAAATCACCCTGTATATGTATAAGTCAATGGGGGAAGTTATATATACAATGTAGAGTAAGAGAGAGATATATTATATTGCTCTGACAACAATACTAGCTATCGTATTTTCAAAATTGAATCATCACTAAATTTTGAATTTAAAAATACAACCCAGCATTGCAAAAAAAAAAAATCTGACAAATACATTACGGAGTACCTATGTAATTATCTAGAAATTTGAAAACCTACGTTTATATATTTTAAATTTTTAAAACCGCCTAATTTGTTTCTTTACTGTACCTAATGAAAGATGACGACAGCGGAATACATTCTTATCGTTTTTTTGTTACAAAATTTTCCTACTTTATTCATTCTTTTATTCATTGTAATTGCAAAAATACTCGTACGTATGTATGTAATGTATGTATGTAGGTATTTATATGAGTTATTAAGGGGGAAATACAATTAAGAGCCCAATAATCAAGCATTTTTTAATATTTTTTTAACTCGAAAATTTTTATTTAAAATTGACTAATCTTGACCTGACTTTTACAGCATATTAAAGCTACAAATTCATATTTTTATTTATTTTTTTTCATGGAAGCATGTCAGATTTATAGGCCTTCGAAAACACCAGGGTCGAAGGTGAGGCATCGATCTGAGTGCATTCTGGAGGCCACATTTTTTGTCTGCCATAGTCTTGGAAAAAATCACATATTATGTGATGATACAATTTCTAAAAAAAATGAAGAAAAATGGAGAAATTAAAAATTGGGTCCGATTTATCGAAAAATGTCGAAAAATCGATGGAAAATTTGCGCCTTTTTTGCATGAATTTTTACATTTTTTTAGTCCAATCACAAATATTTTTATTTCAAATATAGATGCTAATGATAAAGGGTGATTTTTTAAGAGCTTGAGAACTTTTTTAAAAAAAAAAACGCATAAAATTTGCAAAATCTCATCGATTCTTTATTTGAAACGTTAGATTGGTCCATGACTTTTACTTTTTGAAGATAATTTCATTTAAATGTTGACCGCGGCTGCGTCTTAGGTGGTCCATTCGGAAAGTCCAATTTTGTGTAACTTTTTCGAGCATTTCGGCCGGAATAGCCCGAATTTCTTCGGAAATGTTGTCTTCCAAAGCTGGAATAGTTGCTGGCTTATTTGTGTAGACTTTAGACTTGACGTAGCCCCACAAAAAATAGTCTAAAGGCGTCAAATCGCATGATCTTGGTGGCCAACTTACCGGTCCATTCCTTGAGATGAATTGTTCTCCGAAGTTTTCCCTCAAAATGGCCATAGAATCGCGAGCTGTGTGGCATGTAGCGCCATCTTGTTGAAACCACATGTCAACCAAGTTCAGTTCTTCCATTTTTGGCAACAAAAAGTTTGTTAGCATTGAACGATAGCGATCGCCATTCACCGTAACGTTGCGTCCAACAGCATCTTTGAAAAAATACGGTCCAATGATTCCACCAGCGTACAAACCACACCAAACAGTGCATTTTTCGGGATGCATGGGCAGTTCTTGAACGGCTTCTGGTTGCTCTTCACTCCAAATGCGGCAATTTTGCTTATTTACGTAGCCATTCAACCAGAAATGAGCCTCATCGCTGAACAAAATTTGTCGATAAAAAAAGCGGATTTTCTGCCAACTTTTCTAGGGCCCATTCACTGAAAATTCGACGTTGTGGCAGATCGTTCGGCTTCAGTTCTTGCACGAGCTGTATTTTATACGGTTTTACACCAAGATCTTTGCGTAAAATCTTCCATGTGGTCGAATAACACAAACCCAATTGCTGCGAACGGCGACGAATCGACATTTCACGGTCTTCAGCAACACTCTCAGAAACAGACGCAATATTCTCTTCTGTACGCACTGTACGCATTCGTGTGGTTGGTTTAATGTCCAATAAAGTAAACTGAGTGCGAAACTTGGTCACAATCGCATTAATTGTTTGCTCACTTAGTCGATTATGTAGACCATAAATCGGACGTAAAGCGCGAAACACATTTCGAACCGAACACTGATTTTGGTAATAAAATTCAATGATTTGCAAGCGTTGCTCGTTAGTAAGTCTATTCATGATGAAATGTCAAAGCATACTGAGCATCTTTCTCTTTGACACCATGTCTGAAATCCCGCGTGATCTGTCAAATACTAATGCATGAAAATCCTAACCTCAAAAAAATCACCCTTTATAAAGAAAGAAGCCTCCAAAGTAGAGCAATATCGGTTGAGAACTTTTTGAGTTATCGTGCACGCAAATTTCAAAAATGATGTTTCGAGAAAAACGCGTTCAAAGTTTTAATTGCTGAAAAATGATGTTTACCTACTACGTGATTTTCGACGCGAATCTATACTATGCACATACACATGTATAGAAAAAAATTTAAAAAAATACAATATAAAACGGATTCCCTCGTCGATTTTTCAAAAATACTTGTTGCGCGCTCCGAAAAACGTCTTCAAAAAACGTTAGAAAAAAAAGATGGATTTCGAATTTCAAATCCAGGGTTAGACCATCGTATTCTCCATAAAATTTACGATCTTTTTTAGACCGAAAAAAAAATCGATTTCTTGGAACTTCTAATTGTATTTCCCCCCTTAAATCAATATCACTTGTGAACATAACCTACCGACCGAACGTTTAAAATTAATAAGAAGTGTATTTATATACTCCCAATGTTGAAATGGCATGATAGTAAAAAGAGTTCCTATGAAAGAAATATAGATGCTTGTTTAGAAAGCTATATTGTGCCACGAAATACCGCCATAAATGTCGATGATGATATAAATATAATTAAAAACATTATATATGCTTCTGCTCCCCTCCCTTCATCATCTAGCAACAGAAAACTGCATAGAAAAAAGTGGATTGACAACGCCTGTCGCAAAGCTAAAAATAAGGTTTTACAAAAACTTAGGCTTTATAAAGCTTATCGCCTTGAGGCATATAGAACGAATTATCTTATTGCAAGGAAAAAGTTTAAACAAATCTGTGATGAGAAGAAGAAAGATTATAAAGAAATGTATATAAACAAGCTGGCAACAGTGAGAGGTTCCAAAGAATGGTGGGCAGTCGCAAGGGAAATAAGTGGGAAAACTTTTGTTGTTAGTCACAATCTAAGTTGTAAAAATTTTTTTGTGTACTTTACAGGACTACTCAACTCAAGCAATTCATCAGTTCCCTTGTTGTACGCTGCACCAAACATAATTGACACTACTTTGGAAAGTCAAATATCTTTAGAGGAGGTAGAAACCGTTATTATTAATGGGAAAAATGGAAAGGCGCCAGGGATAGACCGCATTACAATAGAGTTCTTTAAAATTTGTCGAAAAATTAACTAAAAGCATTAACCGCATTTTTGAAACCGAAGTAATTCCAAGCTCATTTAAAAACTCCATCATTTTCCCAATTCACAAAAAAGGTGACTTGGATGATGTGCAAAATTATCGCGGAATTTCTTTTTTAGATACTATGTATAAAATTTTTACTGGGGTACTACTTACCAGAATAACTAAGTGGGCGGATAACAACAACATAATAAACGAATATCAAGCGGCTTTTCGAAAAGGGTATTCAACGGTTGACCAAATTTTTACCCTTTCCTCGGTTATAAGTTTAACACTAAATAAAAGAAAAAGAAACTCTACGTTTTTTTCATAGATTTTAAGTCTGCGTTTGATAAAATTAATATAGAATCTCTTATTTACAAACTACACAATCTAGGTATGCCATCAAAGATAATCAGGTTACTGAAAAATATATATGAGAACATGAAATCTGCAGTCTGGGATGGTAATCATATTTCAGATTTCTTTGATACTGGAATGGGTTTGAGGCAGGGCTGTGTACTGAGCCCAATTTTATTTTCCTTCTTTTTAAACGACCTTCACGAAGAGCTACCTGGGGGTGTAAATATCAGAGGAGTGCTGCTTAAAATACTAATGTATGCAGATGATCTAACAATGCTAGCTGAAGACCCAACAAGTTTGCAAATTATGATTGATCGTCTAGCTGAATACTGCAATACATGGAACTTGGAAGTCAATTTAGCTAAATCGAAAATTGTTATATTTAGAAATCGAGGAAGGAGAGCTATGAGCGAAAAATGGTTTTTTAGAGGTGCTGAAGTGGAGGTAGTTAACGACTAGAAGTATCTAGGTGTAAAATTTACACACAATATGTCATTTAAGCCACATCTAGAAGAAAAACTTGCAATGTCTAAGGTAGCGATAAACTCAACTTGGTCTACAGTTATTAATGATAAAAAAACCCTCCCTTCAAACAAATTTAAAATTTTTGAAGCAACAGCCAAATCCATTATGTTTTATGCAGTTCAAGCATGGGGATTTTTGAGGTATGAAGAAACGGAGAGGCTTCTCAGATATTTTATTAAAAGATTGTTTAAACTACCCTACAACACTCCAAATTATATGTTACACATAGAAACCGGTCTGCCAACATTATTCTTGTCAACTCTACGACTTCATTTCAGCTATATACGAAAAGTGATGAATTACCAGGATAATAGACTACCTAAAATAATAGCTAAGGAAATCGTGAGGGAAAAAATTAGCTGGGCTAAAGAATGGGTATTGCTTTATGAGGAAGTAGATATGCAGTTCTCTTTCGAAGACATACATACTTGGAATGTTTTGCATAGTGAAGTCATACATAAATTGAGAAAAAAAGACTGGAGTGACCATGTAATAAGGCCAAAGAGCGGGCAGTTTCATGATGAGTATAGTAATCTTGAGTATGTAGGAGTTCCAAATTATTTCCAAGACAAACAGGCACATATGATAAGATGGATTTTTATGGCAAGAGGGGGTTTACTTAACTTAAACGCAAGAGCTTTTAAAAACCAAACGGATGGTATATGCACTTTATGCAACTTAGATGCTTCGGAAAACACATATCATTTTATAGCAGTATGTCCAATTTTCAGAGATTTTCGAAAAAGTCACATTGGTCAAGAATGTCTTACACGAGATGTATTTATCGATACGCTAAACGGCCAAAACTATGTGTCTATGTACAACTTCCTGCAAAAAGCAGTTCGATATAGAACTTTATTAATAAATGAGTTTGCATAATACAAAAAAATCAGATAAATCAAAATAATTATATTTTTCAATATTTACATAAGTATTTTAAAAAACAAAATGTTATTCTGCAAAAATGATACAGGTATTATTTAAATATTTATGTTAACAAAGCTATTTTTCAGGTGAATAATTATTATTATAAATTATTATTTTTAAAATGTTATTTTGTTGTTAAATGTATTTAATAGAATTGAAAACTTTTTTGTAAACGAATATCATAAATTATGAAGAAAAACAATAAGTATTTAACGAACGTTCTTTATAATTAATTTTGGATTTTGTTTTAAAATTTTTGGAATCAAACGAAAAATGTTTATTTTGAATGCCATTCAGGCTAAAGACTTTAAGTCAATGCCTTCATGTTTTTTTTATATTTAAAAAATGTTATTAAAATTAAATTGTATGAATTTTTGTATCATAATAAAAAAAACCTTAAACTAAACTAAACTAAACTATTTATTTTGCAGAAAGAATGCAGATGCGAATAAAACAACACGAAATAAAAAAATAAAGTAGTATTTTTAGAAGGAATACCTGCATTTATAATTGCGTTTAAACAAATTTGATATCTTATCTAGGTCTTGAAATATCCAGTTTTTGGCATGTTCCGTTTTTCCTGCCCACGGCAATATTTCGACTTTGGGCTGAATTTTCTCCAGAAAATGCGTAATAAACATATACTTAGTTTTAATAATTGTTTTGAATGAACATAAGAATATTTGAAATAAAAATCGATTCGACGTTTCCGAAAAAACCCATAGATCTTATTAAAAAAAATTTTTTTTTTATTTGTTTTTAGGAAAACCTGTAGCAGTTAAAATGGATTTTCTGATTTTGGACATGTTTCTTTGCGATAAGAGTGGTTTTCCAAGAATTTTGCTATGTTTTTTTCAAATAGCATAGCGGTTTTAAAACTGGCTTGTTTATTTGAGTACTTGTCAAAACCCTCATTTGCTTTCCCGTTTCGTTAAAAGTTCTCAAATAGAGTTAGGTTTGCAGTATAATCCTCAGGTGTGTCCACACTAGCGTTGGCAGACGTCCCGGTTTACCCGGGACATCCCGGATTTCAGACATAAATTCATCTGTCCCGCCGGGACAGCTTTTTTCCCGGGTTGGGACTCAAACTCAAAAAATAATGCCTTATGTACCTAAATATCTTTCAGTGATAAGGACCAATCACTACATTGCGATTTTACCTTAAGAAATTACTTTTAAAATTTCAATCAAACAAACTTAACTTAACGAAACATTTATTTTTGTAAGCTGACATCTGTCATTTAAATTAAAAAAAGAAAAATATTTGCAAATGATAAATGACAAAAAAGTCATTTAATTAGTAATTTATAAAAGAATTTATTTCTTTTGATTTACACGCATTATGTACGAGTATATGATTTATACTTGCGACTTATAGGTACTACATATAAGGCAAGTTATGCACTCGTAAAAACACCGAATTCGAGATTTCGATCAAAGTTGACATAACGATTATAGCGAAGACGAAAAAGTGGGTCTCACAATCCTGTCTGTCTGTTCGACTACAGCCTAAACGGCTCGGCTGATTTTCGTTAAACTTGCGATATCTACCAAGTTTAACGAAAATTTTGTCCCCCAATTGTTTTTTCTTATTTTTAAAGACCAAAAATAATGGTACCTGCCATACTATTTTTTGGAAATTTTATAAATATTTTTTTTTCTCAAATTCCATTTAGTTAAAGCTAGGTAATGGTTAAAGGTAATGGCACGACCGATTTTGATCATTTTTTTTATGTTGAAGCTCCCCAGCAGTTTAAATATTATTGTGTATTTAAATTCTATAGTTTATATAAGAATTCCATAATTTAATAAAAAAAATTGAAATCAAGATATTACTCACTGTATCTACCACAGAACGATTTATTCGACTTTTGAATATCTCATTATTGGAATAACGGATTTTAATAAATTTTTGTAAAGAGAAGCTTCTAAAAAGTTTAAAGAACATTGCATTTCAAAACTCGAAAAAAATATTTTTTTTAAATTTAAAAAAAAATCATTTTTGAAAATTCGATACCTCAAAAACTTCAAACTGACGTATCAATATTTTGTCTTAAAAATGATTTAAGAAATTTGTATATAAAAGCTTATATTCTTATATTCTTAAGAAACTACTACAACGAAGTATAATTTTGTTCTTGCATTGATCAATATTTGTTTAAATCACATTGCATCCTGTGTTTAGCTAGTTGGAGCTCGTTTCAAGAGTTGTTTTAGTCATTTAAAAAATTCTCTATTAACATTCATTTTTAAAATTCTTCGTTCTTTACGTAACAGCAAGTTCGTGCGATCCAGTCGTGCATTTTATTTACATATTTTGTCCCGGGCAATATGATGAAATCCCGGGATTTTTCATTATTTAAGCCACTTGTCCCGCCGAGGTGCAGAAAAAATCTGGCAACCCTAGTCCACACCATTGTATAAATCAAATTTTATTTAGTTAATTTCTCATAAAAAATTATTTTTATTTTCTTGGAGGTAAGAACCTCTTTATTCGATAATCACTTACCTCACGTCCCTTTCCTGTGACACAGCAGAGTTGGGTCTTATTGACAACGTTCTGAGAGCTAATGGCTATTCAAAAAAGCAAAGGACTTGGAAGCCAGCTGTGTCACAGGAAAGGAGTTAGAGCATTTCAGACAAAAAGCTTTCTTACCATACGTCAAGGGTGTGACGGATAGAGTTGGTAATGTGCAAAAAAGATATGGAATAAAATCCATATTTATACCAAAAAAAGGCAAAAAACTATCTTTTGTCAACAAAGGATCAATTCCTTCTCGAAACATCGGGCGTATACAGAGTCCTTTGTAGCTGTGGGTCTTCTTTTGTTGGATAAATGCAGAGAAGTATTTCTATCGTTTGAAAGAGCACATGAGTGATGTAAGTAAGAAACTGCGTGAAAAGTCGGAAATTTGTAAGCATATCTTGGACAATCCAGACGAACCTCACTGGATTTATTTTGACCAAGCAAAGGTTTTAGTTCAGGAAAAGCAATATATCCCACGTTTGGTACGTGAGACGATTGAAATCAAGCGCCATCAAAATTTCAATCTTGACGACAGTTTTAAACTCTTGCGCATTGGATCCTATCATCGATCTTGAAGAACATTTGCTCCAAGACATAATTGAGTAGTCCCACAAGCATGAAAAGTCTCTGAATGCCCAAACTAATTTAAAAAAAAAATAATCAAAATACTTACTATCTTCAATGTCATTATGTATGTACTTTAACAGACAGTAAATGGTAGAAAAATTACATCTTGGCTTAACAGGACATAATTTCTATACGAAGTGAAAACATAGCATGAGTTTGTCAATGAAATGAAGGAATGTTACATGAAAATGTGGGAATTGGTGTCAAGACTCGACGTCTTGTGAGAAATTTGTGTCTAGTGAAGTCACAAGTCACGAAACGTCAAAATTTATATCTGCATTTATTTCTTCTACGAAGACAAGAAATAAATAGAAAAAATTATGTCTAAAAATAACAAAAATCAAGAAATAAGGGGGCTCCACAAGAAATATTGGCTACATGACACATATGAAGTGACCAGATTTATTTGAAGCAAAAGCGGGACACCTCACAACAATGAAAAACAGCTTCAGATCATTTTTGTTGGATGCATCGGAGAGAATTGATTTAAAACTTATATTACTTAGTTCTTGTAGTAACCCTTGCAGCCTTATTTACTAACTCGTTTTAGCGACAGAGTAAAATTACTTCGACTTTACAACGGCTCTAAACCTGAAAACCTTATTTATAATGAAAATGCACGAGGAATAGCGGTGGAATAAGCTAAAACTGGTTCATACGAGGTTTAAGGCCGTTTTAGTATCTAAATGTCATTTTGAGATGACATCTTGTGAAATTTACAAAAAGGAGTGTAAGAATTTTTTTTTCGTTTCTTACTAAGACAAAAAGGATAGATATTTTGCATAAATTATTTATATTTTCCAAACGCTCTAACAGTTGTACGGTATTGGGAACGCAATGTGGTTTGGTTGGTATACATTCATTTATTTGATTTGAACTTTATACAATCCAATTTTAAATGTATCCAATTTCCAATATGCATACAATGATAATAAAATGAATAATAATGGAAATCAGCTGGGGTTTCCTGGGATTTTTGTTTGTGTATAATAACCAGAGTTTTAGATTTGTGACTTTTTTTCCCAGTACATATATTTGACATAAAGAAGGCGTAGCTAATACGGCTAAGAAAATATATATTAAATAAGGATTTGTTTGACGTGGCGTAAACTCGAAGTAAGTCCTTCGGCTCGGTTTAACTATTCCGAGGTTGAACCCAGGGTTAGTGAAAAATAATAAATAAGGCTGTTGATGTGCAGAGAGTACATTTTTCACAACCAATTCGGTTTTGGTTCTAGCACAGGAAACTTTTTATCGAGCAGCTTGCTTAACAATTTGCAGTTGAAATCCATTGATCTATACAGCTGTGGTAATGGCAAATGGTATAGATACACATCACTGCCTGTGCAAGTGCTAACTCCTTCTCACGATCTGTGTAATCGCTACTCCGAAAAAATGAATCCAACTTCATTGCTGCAATAAAGTCCATTACTTTGGACTTATGATTTTGTCTTTTGGTTTGGTTTGCTTTGGCGAATTACATCATTTTGTCCTCCTGAAATATTGAAAATTCGCATTCGCAGAATTACAATAAGCAAATGTGTTACGTTTACTCGCTTAAAGGAATAGATATTTTTTTTCAGATCTTCCGAGAATTTACAATCCCTCTTGAATTTTTTGTAGAAGCGTTTTGATTATTGTGCTAACATTTCAGTTGTTCTTTATTTACCTAGCTGCTACTATGTGTCCAATAAACCACATCATTTCGATTTTAAAATGACATACAGGCAAAAGTGACAATTAATTTAACATGGAATAAACATGGACTCATTTTATTCCTCATACTTTTGTTTTATATGCGCCAAGTTGTATGCATAGGGTTGTGAAATAGTATTTACATATGTATATAATTGTTTCATTTTGAGAATTGTAGAGATCTACACACATTTTAACATTCTTAAGAAAAGCGGGACATTTAGCGGGACAATTATGGCCGCGGGACATAGACCTAAAAAACGGGACTGTCCCGCTAAAAACGGGACGTATGGTCACTATACACATTTCTTGCAATCAATTATTTCAAGTGGAGGCTCAGTGTAACGATACTCAAAGGCCTCTTAACTTAAAAGCCATCCACCGCGTTTAAAGGTTACTTAAAGACATTTATTAATGTATTTTGACATGTCATTTGTCATATTTGAAATTTTGAAGTTTCAAATTGTGAGTTTGTATTGTTTTTTGTAATGCAAAAAATTAAGATACAAAAAATTTTGATTGATTAAAATATGTGTACGTGCATAGAATTTTCGTCCTTTGAAGTGTTTGAATCGACACTTTTGTCCTCGTTGTTCGAGTAGTGATGTGTACCTCATACATGAGGCAATACAAAATGTCCCATACACCAATCTGAAATGTCCCATCACCTCAAAACGAAAAAATGTATTATATATACCTCACGCTCACACCTCACCACAAAAGCAACGAAAAGTATTTCTCTTTACTCTTTCATGGAAAAAAAAAACACTATTCGTATCGAGCATCTCACTCATCGGCCTGATACTAAGACTGAGACTGATGCAGAATGAAGTTGTATTGTAGTTAATTGTATGAAAAGAGGAAATAGGCCTCAAACTCTCTACCCACCAAAGATCAAACCAATAGAAATAGAATGAGGTTTGTGGAAGATGAGGATTTGAAATGAAATGAATGAATGTGTTGTGAGTTGAGTTGTTAAGTACTTTTTACTCAAACGTCCCATTCAAACAAAATTCGTGACATTGTCGCAGGCTGGGTTTTTGTATCAGACTGGAATTTTGTACCAGGATGGGACTTTGTACCAGGCTAGGACTTTGTACCAGGCTGGGACTTTGTACCAGACTAGGACATTTGTCATTTAATGGTTCAGGTTCTTTTGCATCTGTTTGAGGAGACAAAATGAGAAGAGATAATGAGTGGGACTTATGAATGAATGTTGCACTGACTACAATGTAACAAACAATGAAGATAGGTATGAAGCATTATCGAAAATTATACAATCAAAGGGTTAAAAAAGGAAGGAGGTTTTTTACAGTTTGGAGTAGGAGGTTTTGTTAATTTTTGAAGGACTAGAAATTTTCGTTTTTGATATGCAAATGCAAGTGCATTCCTTTTATTTGTATTTGTTTTGTTTTTAGTGTTAGAAACAAGATACTAGGGTTTAGAGATCAAGATCAAATATGAGAATTGAAAAAAAAATCAATCAATCAACTGTGCTGAGTTTGCGTACGTGAAGAGTCATTAGTGTTGTATTTAGTCCAGTGTCCTGTAATCAAATTTGTTTATAAAAAAAGTGATCAGAACAGGTCTTAACAGAAGAAACATGTTGAGTGGGAAGAAAGTAGGACAAATATTGCTTTTAAATGCAAAAATGTAATGATGTATTTTTTTTAACTCATTAGATTCAATTTATTTTGAATGTGATAAAATATTTGTTTTTTTGTTAAAAAAATATCTTTTTGTGTTTATCTTTTTATTAAATGTTTTGGTTTTCTTTTATTAACTTAAATAAACTTTAAAAACACCACTTTTTCTTTTAAACTTTTTTTTCGATTAATTTTTTTATTATATCTTTATATTTACTTATTTTAAACTTTATTTCTGTTAAAAACTAAAACTTTTTAAATTTTGTTTTTAAATGTTTTATTTTAAAATAAAGTGTTTTGTATTAAGGATATTTAATTAAATATATTATATTTATTGATATTTAATTTTTGTAACCTTTTTATTTAATGCAATTTTAAAAACTATACTATTAAAAAAAATACGCATTGTTTAATTTCGAATTTCAAAATATCCATTTAAAAAGGTATGTACCATGGGACATTTGAGGTGGGACAAAGTACCACCTCATTTCAAAAAATGAGTACCTCATACAAACTCATTTCAAATTCGTGTCCTACCCATCACTATGTTCGAGGTCAATCTGTGTATGGAAATATTTTTTTCTTTAAATTTATTATGGCATATTTTAAAATAAAGACGTTTCCTTGTGGGAAGCATCGCAATTTTCAGATCTTTGTTCCATGGGATTTTTCTTGATTTCAGAGATAATATACAAATGTGTCTTTCAAATGTTTACTAATTCAAGGTGTCACAGAACAGCTGTGTTGAGAAAAAACAAGCAGCATTTGTTTTTTTGTTCGTATTAGATTTTCACATTCTTTTCTGTTACGTGACACAACCATTGTTTTGTAAAGAACCAATGAAAAATCGATTACAGATACGAATTGAAGTTTCATCATTTAAAGGCAAATTAAATATTTATGTATATGCTTAACCTCTAAGATGCAGTTTAAGAAAATCTTATAGATACGGCTGTGTATCTTTAAGGACAGAACATATGACAACTTAACAAAAAGACTTAATTAAGACACTAGCAAGAAAATACTTTAAATTATTTGATGACTCAGACGAAAAACTATCTTACACGACCGTTGTAAAAGGAGAAATTCGAACTTCATCGGATTCACCCGTTTACAGTAAATGTTATCCATATCCAATTGCTCTCAAAGATATTGAAAAAATAGACTTCTCGGTGAATATGAGTTCACCCGGATTCCTTTGGCCGAAAAATGTCCCTTCCATTTCCATTTTCCAAAGGGCACTTGACGATATACTCGTATTGAGAGAGCAAATAGGAAAAATTTATTTCGTGTATGTCGATGATATAATCATATTAAGCAAAGATGAGGGTACACAATTAAACAAACCTGAAAGTTTAGCTCGACAAATGTGATTTCTTTAAAGAGTAAGTAGGATTTCTTGGATTTTTAATTTCTTCAAATAGCATCAAACACCCTAAGACACTCAAAGACTTACGATCTTTCCTTGGTTTGTCTGTTTCGTTAAAGATTATCCTAAATTAGCGAAACCCTTAACAACCCTTTTATGAGAGGAAGACGGACAATTGTCCAAAAACCTCTCTAGCGAAAAATTAATTCATTTAAATGAAGAAGTAACAGAAGCCTTCAATAAAATTAAATATTCTCTAGCATCAAAAGACACTATACTCACCTACCTCGATTACAAAAAAGAATTCGAACTTATCACAAGAACACAAGCCTATATTATGTTTATTTCCAGGACACTTAGTAAGGCTGCAGAAAATTATGCCATAAACGAAAAAGAAATGCTGGCTATAATTTGGGCTTTTAACATCTTCAGAAATTACCTATACGGCTCAGTAAGAGTCAGAATATTAACTGACCACCAACCCATCACTTATGCTTTAAGTAGCAAAAACAACAATTCTAAAATAAAACGCTCGAAACCAGCATAAGAAGAATATAACTACGAACTGAAGTATAAGCCTGGTCAGGCCAACGTAGTTGCTGATGCACTTTCACCTCACTCTCAAATTTATTCTCTCACAGCATCCGAATATAGTGATGAAAGTTCATCCCATGAACTCATTTCGACAGTAGAAATGCCAATTAACATTTTCAAAAATCAAATAATTTTACTATAGGCGAAGAAAACAATTTCCAACTTCAATATCCCTTCCCGAATTGCCGTAGACTTACTTTTACGCAACTCCTATACACTAAAGAAAATATTCCATATTTTCATATTTAAACGTTACCTGGGGCCTGTTTCAGCGCTATTACATCAACTATATCAACTACATCTTACAACTACATCCTACAAGTACAGCAGTTACATTTTTCTGTTTCACACATAAAACTGAAATGTTGTATGATGTACCTGCAAAACATAGCTGATGTAGTTCATTTGACATTTCTTCTGCATATTTTTATTTGAGCTAAGTTTTCATGTTTTATTGTTTAGTTCAAATCTCGTGAAAAAAAAACTTAATTTAACAAAAATATGTAAATATTTTCGATGATGACTTTGAATTTGATATACGCGTTGAATGAAGAAGTAATGTATTTTTACGAAGAATCAATTTTAATTTGGAAGATCCATATTTTGTGGAGCGATTTCGAATGCCAATAAATTGTATTGAATTTTTGGTTGAACGCTTGGGAGCAATTGATTGCAACCAATTTACGATGTCACCCCTGCAACAAATTCTTTTAACTCTTCATTGGCTTGGAAATGGAAGCCGATATCATGGTGTTGGCACCATGCATGGTGTCTCAAAGGCATCCGTATGTCGTTGCGTAAATAATGTTTTAAAATATTTTGTTTTCTAATAACTTATCTAATATCCTTTAAACTCTTTCCAACTGCTTCTACATCAAACATTTATATTGTATCAATGTAACAAGATTTTACTGTTAGTTGTATTACAACAATGTAGCTCAAAAAGCTGTGAAACAGAATCATACATTTTTCCAATAATTCCAGTGTATCATCCATATTTACACTTACGTACTACAACTGAAAATCGAAAGTACCTATGAAACAGAATTGATGTATTAGAACAGTCAAAATGATACATTGTACTTGATGTAGTATCGCTAAAAAAGGCCCCCGATCCCTTCCATAATAAACGGATTAATGACTAACGAACAAACTATGGGCATTATCCAGAATATACATACTTCATTTCAAAAATTACAGAATCCGCTACATGCAAACAAGAGTTAAAGTATAAACTTTCAAACTGAACAAGAAGAACACATCCTAAAAATCCATAACAGAACAAATAGAAACGCACGCGAAAATAAAGCCCAACTACTTCAAAACTAATACATATTTCCATCAAATGAATTAAAAAATCAATAAAATAGTTAAACAATGCAGCATATGTCGAGAACCCAAATACCATAGACATCCACAAAAACCCGAACTCAAACCAATTAACACCTATTCCTCAATATCCAGGCCATATTATACATTTAGATATTTATTGTACTAAAAAACATTTCACCGCCCTGGATAAATTTTCCAAATACGCTCAAACTAGTATATAGCATAAAATTATAGTATAGTAGAACCAGAGGCGTATTTAAGGATTTGGCGCCCCGGGCTGATAAATTTTGCCGCCCTTTAGAACAATGAAAATAAAGTAATAAAAAATAATAATAAAAAAAAACAAAAAATGCATAATATTTGATGTTTTCAATTTTTTTTTTTTGTGTGTATATTCATTACAAAATTCTTTAACAATAGATTCGTTATCTAAATTTCTTGTCAGTTCAGAATCTATATTTAATAAAGTTAAACTATTAAGGCGCCAGTGCGAGACATTAAATACGTTTTTATTCGTTACAATACGAAAAACGATCTTTCAGCCCTACAATTCGTCACTGCAGTAGAGCTGTGTCAATCAGTATCTATTCGATTTTTTCGATGCGATCATCGAAAAGTATTGATGATCGAAATCCCAATCTCAATCATTTAGATAATTCTCGTTTCTCGATTTTCTATTTCAATCTCAATCATTTCAATGAGTCTCGATCTTTAATATCAGTTAACTCGATTAACCATGATTTAATCGATTCGATTTGGTGTTATTTGAGGTATCAGGGGTGGAATCGCGTAAGGTGATAGTTGATTGTCAATTTTTGATTGTCATTTTGAATATAGCTTTCTCTATCACATCAAAAAAGAAATATAGAGAGAGCGATTGTCAAAACGACAATCAATTAATTTAGTGATCACTTTACTCTTACGCAATACGGGCCCGGGATCTGGTATGTTTACTGTGGGTATTGAACTAGTAATGAGACTTATCGAATAAAAACTTTCGACTTACATATGCGATAGTATCTAAAAGTTAATTTATTCGATAGTACCAAGTCATTCAGTAACTATTAGTCCTAAAATTGATCTTTTAAGGAGCAACATACGAGTATGAAATTTATTTATCTTGAATTTTTTGACGCTTTTTAATCAATGGACATAGTAGCCATCATTCGATGTCATTTGGCAATTTATGGCTTACAATATAGAGTATTTTGTGAAAGCCTAAACTCAATCTTATCATCGAAATCGAAATGAAAATCGAATCGGAACAGTATTGAACCATTTGAGTGAAATGAAAATGATCGATCGATTCAAATGATCGAATCATTTTCGTAATCGATTGTTCAACGATTCGACCATTTGAAATGAATGATTTACACAGCTCTACACTGCAGTGCACAAGTATATTCTTAAAGCAACCTCAGCATATAAAAATGCTTCCTCCAATTCTTTTTCTCTTATATGAAGGTTAAGCTGCCTTAAACTCATATTTTGAGAGTTGTTTTGCTCCGAAAAATGTTTAAGTAAGACACACTCTTCTTGAAAATCTTCTCCAAGATCAACCGGGTATAATTTCTGAAGAGAGTAATAAAACCATTTATTTTTGCTTCATAGCATGAATTTCTTCTCTTCAGCGCACTCAATAATTGGTCGCAAATAGGAATGAAAGTAATTATTTTGAAATTTTCACGACCACAAAAAAAAACCTCCCTACGCGACACTCATCATCTCGTTTTTTCCTCTTGACGATTCTTTTTTTGGTCCATTTTGTAATTTTCAGAGGTTTTGCTTTTTCCCATCTTTTCAAAAACATCAAAGCATTCTCGTTTTTCTCTCACAAACGATATGAGTGCCTCGTAGAGCCTGGACACAGTTTGTATCAATACCTTGAATTTTTTTGATACAATATTGAATCGCTTGAGTATAGAACCGCAAAATTAAGACAATATTTCTGTCTCAAGGGACTTCAATTGGGACAAGTTGTAAGAAAAGACGTTTCTGACGTTAGGAAATTTAATTAAAGAAATGAATAATTAGTATTCAAAGAAGCACAAAAAAAAAAATGTAGAAGATAACATGTTAGCTTTTCATTCCTAGGAGCTTTTGCTGAAGGTTTAAATAGTTCTTGAGATTCAGTTTAAACAGATGATGGCAATAACAAACTTGTTTCGTTAACTAACATCGATGAAAAGCCTTAGAACAGCCTAGTATGGGTGCGTATCCGTGTTTTGATTAGCTTTTTATAAAAAAATGTTGACTATAAAATTCCAATTTGTGCACACCTATTAATGAAAAATTCGCAATTACCTTGGCAAAATGTCGTATGATTTTTCTGGTCAAATTCTCTCCCAGAAAACCTTAAAATAAAACTTAAATCGGATGGACTTCCAGTACTAATTTTCCAGGGAGTAGAGATTGTATGTTCGAAGAATAAGAAAAGCAGAGAAAAAAAAAAGAGTTGTTGGTTTTGGAACGTCGTCGTGTCGATAAGTTGACAGGGAAAGTTGACTATTGCTGCGGACAAAGTACAGTCATCAGAATACAAAAAAAAAAATTAATTTCCTTACTTGAAGCCAATACCGTATTGCATAAAGACTTACAGAAACTGAAAAGAACCTTAAAGAAGTGAAATCTTTCTGTTTACGATATTTGTAAATTTCCTCGAAAACAGGGTTATCTCCAGGTGTCATAAGTGATATCATATAAGAAGTGTGGAGAAGAACACGTGACTCAGAGCTGGGTCTATCACGCCATTAACGCAGTCCAGAACTAATCGGCCAACTACCTGACTGATACCAAGGAGTTACAAGCTACACCGCAACACTCAGCTTAAGACGTAATCCAACTCCAACGACATAAAAAGGGAATACCAGGAGACCTAAGGCCAGAGTCCGACGTTTAATTCACCATCGCCTAATTTGAACGACCAAGCAGAAGCCATCGACGTTTACGGGGCCCTTGTTCCCCTAAGCATACTAATCGACATCAGTATCATCCGTGGTTGAAAGCGAAATCATAAGATTCAACCATATGATTAACCGAATAGGAAGCACCCACGCGCACGACAGCTTAATACTTAAAGAATGACCCAACTACAACTTCAGCCACTTCACAAGACCTAATTAAACGCCTAAGTGACATCCTAAAATTAAATCAGCAACAGATCAACAACTAACAGCGAAGACCATCGACATTAACAACAACATTTTATCGACGAAAACCTACAACAGATGGTAGCAACATAATCATTACTTCATACGACGTCTAAGCTACGTTGACGACAACAAACAAAAAAAAAAAAAAAAAAACGAAAAGAAAAGAAAATAGAATCTACCTACATTTTATTAAAAGCTAAGTACTTCCAAATATTCTAGTTTTTTTTTTAGTATTATAATTGAATTGAAATTTTAAACCTATACCTAGGATTATAGTAAGCAAAAATAACGTGAAAATAAAAATCTTAATTCATTAATCCAAACGTAAAAAAAAACAAAAAAATATATGTATATATTAACTAAGAAAATTTGATAGGTGTTTTAAAATTTGTAAAGCGATTTTTCGATAATAAAATGCCCTCAAAATTTACTATTATTTCTACAGGTAATTGTAACTAAGAAAATCTACTAAAGAATTAAATAAACATCATCTGATTTCTTCATCCCATGGAGCGGTGCACCACAACATTGGGTCGACGACAGAAAATAACTATCGAAAATATTATAACATAACCTAAACAAATAATCGAGAGCTTTCGGTGAGTACTTCATTTTTCTTATCATTTTTCTTTGTTTTGAGTGTTTTTAATCGAATTCGCTGCAGGCTAATTAAGAAGAGCTTATTATAATAATAAAATAAAAGAAAAGGATAGATGAAATTAAGAGCATACTGAGAATGTTAATAGAAGAGTTATTTTATTATTGAAAAGTACTCGAAATTTGAAAATATTAATAAAAAAAAAAAAAAAAAGAACTGAAAGGAAAAAAGAATTCCATTTGGGGGAAATTCATGAGATAATACGTTTCCTTTACATTAATTACATACATAGAATATAAAACTAAGTTATTAGAATTGAGGTTTTGATAATAAAAAAAAAAAAAAATAATTTACCTACTGAATTGTTTGTCTTAACTCTCTATTATTATTAATTTTTAATTTTCTTTAAATTTTTTTTTCTTATTGAGGCTGCTCTTCTTTTAATACGACCTGGTCAGAAACTTTAAATAATTAGTCGAAAAAAAAGAAGAAAATAAATAAAAGAGAAATACTTTCGATAAATCTGTAGCTTCTTTGTAGTTAGGTTGGAATTAGGTTATGATTTAAGTACTATATAGGTTAAGACTTTACTTGATGACAATAAAATTGCTTGGTAACGTTAAAACGGATTTCTGAATGTGTTCTGATTTTAGTATTGGTTTAGTGGGAAGATGATTCGTATAATTTTCAGGTGGTATGGTCAGTAACCAGGATGATTGAATGAGATAAATATTGAAGGGGTGGATGGACGTTGATTGTGGACTTCGTACGGCAGGTGAGGTGACAAGAACTATGGAAGTTCTTAGTTGCTAAAGAAAAACAAAAAAAACACAAGTCAGGGGGCTGCTGCAAAGATAAAAGTGATAGTAGTAGCTAAGGACGTGTCACGATAGTGATGCGCGGGGGGGGATCGCCACTATAGGACAAGCAACACCGTGTCCTGTTCGCGTTGTAGGGTTCCAAATCGGGCGAATATACATTTTTTATTTTTGTCTTTTGGTATTTTTTTTCTCGCTTAGACTTCTGGTCTGCGAAGGCCAAAATATTCATACTTTTTTCTTGTCTCCTAACAATTGGGACGGATTTCGGGTTCTATTTTTTTTGAACCTACACTAATTTACTTCGAATAATTTTTTTAGAATTTTTTTTCGGCATGAAGTCAAAGTAACGCCAGTTCGAAGCTATGGTAACAAGAACCCATCCCGCCGACGAGCCGAGTCTTGGCTAGAGCAAGCATGCCGAGTTATCATAGCTAGAACACCCTACGCTCCTGCTGTTAGGATCGGACTCTAGTATCCTGTAGGCTAGAGGTCGTAATGATGGCCTGAGGAGTGGAGAGGTATACACGGACTCGACGATGGGGTTGCTACCTTGAGTGCTTTCTAATGATGTTATGAGGGTTATAGCACTTCTTAAGATGTTTAGAGATTAGGTGAGATCCTTTTAAGAGCCGTGACCTAACACCAGGTTTGTTACAGGTGGCGCCCAACGTGGGGCCTGAATTCGTCCTTTTTTTTTGTTGGGGACCGCTAAGGGAAGGTACCGATAAAAGAAAAAAAAATGTAAAAATTTAAATTTTTGTAATTTCAATCAAAGTAAGGTAATAAAGGAGTTTCGCAGCTAATAAGCCTGTAGGGGTTCGAAGCTGACGACCAGGTACGGGTGATAATGATCCCTGTACCGTCTGTTGCGTAAAGCTATAACTTTTACGATCCCTTCATTTTTTTTTTTACTCAATTGAACCCTGTGGTGAATCCAAATTTTTGATTAAATAATTCGATTTTGTTGTTTGTTCACTGACGGTTCGGTTGACGAAGAATTCAGTTCTAAAATGCACTGGACATAAAACTTTGGTTTTAAACTGAGATTTATATGCGAGTGCGAAGGAGGACTCTTAAAAATGCGCGGACTTTGAAAACTTACTTTTTATTATATTAGAGGAACATTAGTTAAATTTTTTTTGACCTCTTCATATGGGCGATCATTTTTTTCGGGGGGTAGTTGGCATAAAGCATTTAGAAGTAGTCAAGAGAAGAGGAGGCCCTGGAAAGTGGACATAAGTTTCATTGTTAGCTGGACGTTAAAGAAGTTCCACGACGTCTTATCCACCCTTATTACTTATGACCTAGACACATTTACACAAAAAAAAAAAAATAAAAAAATAAAAAAAACAATATTGTTAATTGCGGTGTATTTTTATGATATAAGTTGTTATTGAGTTAGTTGCCTTTCTTATTCGAAAATACATTTGATAGATTAATTTCCTAATAAAACGTAAATTCGTTTTTGAGGCAATTATTTTAGTTTTAAGTACTTATTGTTCGAGTTTACAGAGTTGGATTCCTAGTAGTAAGGAAGAGGGGTTGTGAACTACATAGATAATTAGTATCTATTTAAAATTAACATATACAAACTTGAATTCGAAATATCTTTAGTTTTAATTCATTTCTTCTTTTTTTAATTTCTTAGTTTTTTAGTTGGAATAGGTAGAATTAGCATATCAGTATTTCAATATTGATCCTATATATTGGGGTTATCTTGGATATTGGAGAGTATTTTTTTTCACGTAGAGGGCGATATTGTTATTACAAAAAAAAAAAATCTATTATTAAATGAGTAAACGTAGGTTGTCTTTTGCGGATTTCCGCAAGCGACAAGGTTTAAGGAGTGATCCTAACGCACTATTAGATAATACAAACGAAATAGCCGGGCCAGTAAGCCAAACCAGGAATGACGAATCTACCGAAACTATTCAGACAAGAGAGCCTGCTGAAGAATTAGGTGCATCTTCAGTTCTAATGCAGGCTAATGCTAACAAAAATCGTGGGCTGAATCCAGGGGAGTCAGCATCGAAAACAACGATTGGGCAGGTAGAAACTGTTACAAAAACTGGGGAGGAGGATGAATTGTTGTCAGATTACATTGAGGAGATTGTTACGGCAGCTATAGGACTAAATCGAGCTAAAGACAGGGAGTTTTTCAGGGCTGAAGCTGAAAAAAGCAGGGTATACTTGCAAAACGAAGTTTCGAACATTGTTCGACAAACTTTAGCTTCGGTTACTCCAGCAGCAACACCACAAAGGTTTACAGAACAGAAGGAAGCTTTCATAGCAGCTACGGGACAAAATTTACCATCGGGTTCCCGTCCTCAATATGAGTCCACCACGCAACCCCCGAACCAGAATCGAACATCGAACGCGGACGAATTTTTGAGACAGCTCAACAATATGTCGTTAAGCGATCCTTTAGGTAGTACCTTTCAACCAATTCCTGCACCGTCCACCTTGAGGTATCACCACTTCCACAAATGGGGTCTTAAATTTGACAACCGTCAAATGACTGTGGATGATTTCTTATTCAGGCTGGAGCGTTTAAAAATTTCCTATGGGGTAAGTTGGGAAGAAGTGGTGCTTAACTTCCACCACTTTGTTACAGGAGCAGTTGAGAGCTGGTACTGGGTATTCTTGAAGGCCAATCCCAATGTAAATTGGATGGCTCTCCGGTTAGCAATAGTAGAACAGTATCGAAGCCTTGAAACTGACTCGGAATTGTCCAGAAAATTGTTTGATAGGCGACAAGGACAAACAGAATCTTTTGATGACTTCTACACTGCTGTTCAACAGCTAAACAGTCGTTTAAGGATACCCAAGCAACCCCAAGAAATAGTCGAACTGCTTAAGTTAAATGTTAAAAGGCGCATGGGGGAACTACCTTCCACACTAAAAGCTTAGCAGAGATGGTATATGTGTGTAGGAACATGGAGAAGTACCTGAACGAGAGAGATAGTTCACTGAGGCATCAAAGGCTTGTTCCACTTCAACGTAGAAGTGTCTCAGAGTTGGAAATCGTACACGGCGAAGAAAGTTGTGAAGTTGATAACCAAAACCTTGAAGCATTTCAGGCAAGAAAAGAAGTTCGCGTTTTGATCTGCTGGAACTGCAAGGGAAAGGGACACTCATTTTTCGAGTGCCCAGACTCCCAAAGAAACTTGTTTTGTTTTAAATGCGGGATGGAAAATACTACCTCACCACAGTGCCAGCGATGTGCGGGAAACGCCCTACGGAGCAGCTCAAAGAACCGGAGAAGCTGCTCGCCAAGACAGAATCCGGACGTCAACTAGATCAAACATCGACCCCTAAAGTTGCTTCTGCAAGTCCACCTACGGAAGCCAATATATCCAAACCAAACACAACGGGCGTAATCATACTCAAGCCCAACAGACAACCAACCATGCCAGAACATCCTAAAGCTATTTTAACAGACCAACTTCCAAAGACCGCAACGAAGACTCTACATGAGAGACTGGAGAATTATTACCAAGTGAGACAAAGAATTTTTGGATCGCAAAGCCAAACAAAAATCGTCTCGGATAAAGTAAAAGCGCTGAGAAAAAAGTTCGAAAATAAAATAAAAATGTATAAAGCTATCGAAGCTACCACTCTATGCTGCTCGGACGACCCGCGTCCATACGCAACAGTACAAATTTTTGGGGAACATTTTCTTGGCCTACTGGATTCCGGAGGAAGTATCAGCTGCCTGGGTGTGGGTGGTTTAGAGTTATTAGCTAGGAAAAACGTGAAGTTCCTTAGGTTTTCTTCAGATATCAAGACGGCTGACGGAAAAAACCAAGCCATTGTCGGCAAAATATTAGTTAACATTTATTACAAAGGAGTTTCAAAAGAAATGAATTTATTTGTTGTACCGTCCTTGCAACAGCCTCTTTACTTAGGTATAGACTTTTGGAGGGAATTCAATATTGCGCCGAACTTAGTATCTGAACTAGCACTTAACGTGACCCAAAAAGAACCTGGTCCAAACGCACACGTTCTAACGAGTGAGCAATCGAAAGCATTGGAAAGAACCATAAAGCTATTTCCTTCCTCGGCTGTGCAAGGCCTAGGAAAAACAGCAATTTTGGAACATAAAATCGATACGGGGGACGCGGAACCGATTAAGCAACGTCATTATCCGGTTTCTCCAGCGGTACAAAAACTTCTGTATGAGGAGTTGGATCGCATGATTGATCTTGGCGTTATTGAAGAGAGTTCCAGTGCGTGGAGTTCACCGGTAGTATTGGTGCGTAAGCCCGGTAAGAACCGTCTGTGCCTGGACTATCGTAAAGTTAACGCCAAGACCAAAGGTTATGCGTATCCGATGGCTCATATGGAGGGTCTGCTGTCGCGTCTTACAGATACGCATTACATTTCTAGTGTAGATCTGAAGGACGCGTTTTGGCAGATACCACTGGAGAAGTCCTCAAGGGAGAAGACAGCCTTTTCTGTTCCCGGCCGTCCTTTGATGCAGTTTACGGTTATGCCATTTGGTCTTAAAAATGCGGTACAGACAATGTGCCAAGTAGTAGACAAAGTGGTGCCGGCTAGTCTGCGAGAACAAATTTTTCCATATGTGGACGATTTGCTGGTTGTTTCAAGTACCTTTGAGGAGCACATTGAGTTGTTGGGAATTCTAGCAGCAAAACTCAAGGAAGCGGGACTGACGATTAACGTGCAAAAGTCGAAGTTCTGCTTCAAAGAGCTTAAATTCTTAGGGTTCATAGTAGGGGATGGCTGTCTGCCAGTCCTTTGACGGATACTCTCAAAAAGGGAAAAAAATTCGTGTTCACTGAAGAGGCACGAGCGGCATTCTTGAAAATGAAGGATATACTTACCTCAGCTCCAGTTCTGGTGAACCCAGATTTTGGGAAAGAGTTTATAATTTTATGCGATGCATCAAATTCCGGAATCGGCTGCGTCTTGTGCCAGTTAGATGAAGAAGGAAACGAGAGGCCAATATACTATCATTCGCAGAAGCTAAATAAAGCACAGCGCAACTATAGCGTAACCGAGCGAGAATGTAGTAGTAGGAGTCAAAAAGTTTCGTCCATACGTCGAAGGACAATCATTTAAAATAATAACTGACCACGCGAGCTTAAAGTGGCTCATGAGCCAAAGAGATTTAAGTGGACGATTAGCTCGATGGAGCCTTAAGCTTCAGGGGTTCGAGTTCACCATTGAACATCGAAAAGGATCACAAAACGTGGTCCCAGATGCTCTGTCTCGGGTTTATGAGGTAGAAGCTCTGGAGATTGATGGGGTGATGGGAACTGGAACTACTGACGTTTTACATATAGATCTTGCAGACCCCAGTTTTCGATCTGAGGCCTACTGCAAGCTCATTGCAACCGTCGAAAAACAAAAAGGACAGCTACCTGACCTTCAAGTTTCAAACAATTTTGTATACAAGAAGGTCAGACATTGCACAGGAAATCCTTTACAGGATGACCTTGTTTGGAAGCTCTGGGTGCCCAAAGAGTTGACTGAACACTTAATATCCTTGGCTCATCGACCACCGCGAGCCTCGCATGGAGGAATATTCAAAACTTTGTATCGACTGCGGACGCAATTCTTTTGGCCCGGAATGGCAGCTCAAGTTAAGGTCTTCGTTGGAAACTGCGATGTTTGCAAAATGTGCAAAGCCCCAAATTATACTTTAAGACCACAAATGGGAAAAGCGTTCAAAGTTGAAAGACCATATCAAATGATATACATGGATTTCCTCGGTCCGTATCCTCGCTCAAAGAGCGGCAACACACATGTTTTTATTGTTTTGGACCAGTTCACCAAATTTGTATTGATCAAGCCAGTGCGTAAGGCGACGAGCGACGTGATTATAAGAATTCTGCAAGAAGAAATCTTCTGTGTGTATGGGGTGCCGGAGACAATCCTTTCAGACAACGGCAAACAGTTCACAAGCAAGGAGTTTGAAAAGCTGATGTCCTCGTACGGGGTCAACCATGTTAGGACGGCGGCGGTTTACTCTCCACAGGCTAATGCCAGTAAAAGAGTAAATCGGTCAATTTTAGCGGCGGTCCGGTCTTATATAGATTCAGACCAAAGAAATTGGGATGCTCATCTGACTGGTATAGCTTGTGCGTTGCGAACGGTAGTTCATTCAGCTATTGGGATGGCACCGTAGGAGGCTCTGTTTGGACAACCTATGGTAGAGCATGGTTCTGACTACCGATTGTTTCGTGAGCTGGATTGCCTTAATAATGCGGAGGTAAAAGTATTGTCGAAACCATGCCAGATGAACATCTTGCACACCCACATTAAAGAATCCTTGGCAAACGCACACTTGAGGTATGAGAATACATACAATACACGAAGTAAAAAGGCAAAGTTTACTACGGGCGAGATAGTATACCGACGCAACTTTGTGCATCGATGCAATAAATTCAACAATAAATTCAAAACTATGTCCAAAATTTTTGAAAATGAGGGTTCGCAAGCCGATGGGAAATAATTTATATGAATTGGAAGACCTCGACGGGAAAAGGATGGGAGTGTATCACTGCAAGGATCTAAGAAAGTAAGATTCGCGGTAGAATAGCCCGGCAAACTCAGTCTGTGCATGAGAGCTCTTCTTATTAAACCTTCCTGATCCTTTTACTCATGAGTCATTCGAAAAAGAATCAGGTTTTTGTAAGAAAAGACGTTTCTGACGTTAGGAAATTTAATTAAAGAAATGAATAATTAGTATTCAAAGAAGCACAAAAAAAATGTAGAAGATAACATGTTAGCTTTTCATTCCTAGGAGCTTTTGCTGAAGGTTGAAATAGTTCTTGAGATTCAGTTTAAACAGATGATGGCAATGACAAACTTGTTTCGTTAACTAACATCGATGGAAACCCTTAGAACAGCCTAGTATGGGTGCGTATCCGTGTTTTGATTAGCTTTTTATAAAAAAATGTTGACTATAAAATTCTAATTTGTGCACACCTATTAATGAAAAATTCGCAATTACCTTGGCAAAATGTCGTATGATTTTTCTTGTCAAATTCTCTTCCAGAAAACCTTAAAATAAAACTTAAATCGGATGGACTTCCAGTACTAATTTTCCAGGGAGTAGAGATTGTATGTTCGAAGAATAAGAAAAGCAGAGCAAAAAAAAGGAAAAGAAAAAAAAAAGAGTTGTTGGTTTTGGAACGTCGCGTCGTGTCGATAAGTTGACAGGGAAAGTTGACTATTGCTGCGGACAAAGTACAGTCATCAGAATACAAAAAAAAATTCATTTCCTAACTTGAAGCCAATACCGTATTGCATAAAGACTTACAGAAACTGAAAAGAACCTTAAAGAAGTGAAATCTTTCTGTTTACGATATTTGTAAATTTCCTCGAAAACAGGGTTATCTCCAGGTGTCATAAGTGATATCATATAAGAAGTGTGGAGAAGAACACGTGACTCAGAGCTGGGTCTATCACGCCATTAACGCAGTCCAGAACTAATCGGCCAACTACCTGACTGATACCAAGGAGTTACAAGCTACACCGCAACACTCAGCTTAAGACGTAATCCAACTCCAACGACATAAAAAGGGAATACCAGGAGACCTAAGGCCAGAGTCCGACGTTTAATTCACCATCGCCTAATTTGAACGACCAAGCAGAAGCCATCGACGTTTACGGGGCCCTTGTTCCCCTAAGCATACTACTCGACATCAGTATCATCCGTGGTTGAAAGCGAAATCATAAGATTCAACCATATGATTAACCGAATAGGAAGCACCCACGCGCACGACAGCTTAATACTTAAAGAATGACCCAACTACAACTTCAGCCACTTCACAAGACCTAATTAAACGCCTAAGTGACATCCTAAAATTAAATCAGCAACAGATCAACAACTAACAGCGAAGACCATCGACATTAACAACAACATTTTATCGACGAAAACCTACAACAGATGGTAGCAACATAATCATTACTTCATACGACGTCTAAGCTACGTTGACGACAACAAACAAAAAAAAAAAAAAAAAAAAACGAAAAGAAAAGAAAAGAAAAGAAAAGAAAAGAAAAGAAAAGAAAAGAAAAGAAAAGAAAAGAAAAGAAAAGAAAAGAAAAGAAAATAGAATCTACCTACATTTTATTAAAAGCTAAGTACTTCCAAATATTCTAGTTTTTTTTTTAGTATTATAATTGAATTGAAATTTTAAACCTATACCTAGGATTATAGTAAGCAAAAATAACGTGAAAATAAAAATCTTAATTCATTAATCCAAACGTAAAAAAAAAACAAAAAAATATATACATATATTAACTAAGAAAATTTGATAGGTGTTTTAAAATTTGTAAAGCGATTTTTCGATTATAAAATGCCCTCAAAATTTACTATTATTTCTACAGGTAATTGTAACTAAGAAAATCTACTAAAGAATTAAATAAACATCATCTGATTTCTTCATCCCATGGAGCGGTGCACCACAACATTGGGTCGACGACAGAAAATAACTATCGAAAATATTATAACATAACCTAAACAAATAATCGAGAGCTTTCGGTGAGTACTTCGTTTTTCTTATCATTTTTCTTTGTTTTGAGTGTTTTTAATCGAATTCGCTGCAGGCTAATTAAGAAGAGCTTATTATATATATTGAGGTTTTGATAATAAAAAAAAAAATAATTTACCTACTGAATTGTTTGTCTTAACTCTCTATTATTATTAATTTTTAATTTTCTTTAAATTTTTTTTTTCTTATTGAGGCTGCTCTTCTTTTAATACGACCTGGTCAGAAACTTTAAATAATTAGTCGAAAAAAAAAGAAGAAAATAAATAAAAGAGAAATACTTTCGATAAATCTGTAGCTTCTTTGTAGTTATAACTATAGGTTGGAATTAGGTTATGATTTAAGTACTATATAGGTTAAGACTTTACTTGATGACAATAAAATTGCTTGGTAACGTTAAAACGGATTTCTGAATGTGTTCTGATTTTAGTATTGGTTTAGTGGGAAGATGATTCGTATAATTTTCAGGTGGTATGGTCAGTAACCAAGATGATTGAATGAGATAAATATTGAAGGGGTGGATGGACGTTGATTGTGGACTTCGTACGGCAGGTGAGGTGACAAGAACTATGGAAGTTCTTAGTTGCTAAGGAAAAACAAAAAAACACAAGTCAGGGGGCTGCTGCAAAGATAAAAGTGGTAGTAGTAGCTAAGGACGTGTCACGATAGTGATGCGCGGGGGGGGATCGCCACTATAGGACAAGCAACACCGTGTCCTGTTCGCGTTGTAGGGTTCCAAATCGGGCGAATATAAATTTTTTATTTTTGTCTTTTGGTATTTTTTTTCTCGCTTAGACTTCTGGTCTGCGAAGGCCAAAATATTCATACTTTTTTCTTGTCTCCTAACAATTGGGACGGATTTCGGGTTCTAGTTTTTTTGAACCTACACTAATTTACTTCGAATAATTTTTTTAGAATTTTTTTTCGGCATGAAGTCAAAGTAACGCCAGTTCGAAGCTATGGTAACAAGAACCCATCCCGCCGACGAGCCGAGTCTTGGCTAGAGCAAGCATGCCGAGTTATCATAGCTAGAACACCCTACGCTCCTGCTATTAGGATCGGACTCTAGTATCCTGTAGGCTAGAGGTCGTAATGATGGCATGAGGAGTGGAGGGGTATACACGGACTCGACGATTGGGTTTCTACCTTGAGTGCTTTCTAATGATGATATGAGGGTTATAGCACCTCCTAAGATGTTGAGAGATTAGGTGAGATCCTTTTAAGAGGCGTGACCTAACACCAGGTTTGTTACAAAGTGAGCACGATACTAAAAAGATAAAATAGGTATTTGACGATTTTAACTTTAGTAAAATGTTAGAGATAGCATTATGCTATTAAATGATTAAAATATACTAAAATAGTTTTAACATCGTACTAATTCGACTAAAATTTTGCGCCAATAGTTTTTAAAATAATACCTATCCTTTTATTTATCCATCATTATAAACTATTGTACAAAAAAAAAATAATGATTATATTGTTTCTTAAGTCGTTCAAAACTATTGACGAAGGGAAGGGTATTTGTATATAGGGACACGAGTCAGCCAAAACTAAAAAAAAATGAGGCATGATTTGCTAGGTATATAAAGATTAAAAATTTGTGCGTGACCCTATATCTAGAATCCGGCTTGATGGATTTTTATATACATATATATATTTTTTTTTAATAAAAAGGGACTTTTTGTAGATGGCTTAGAAACAAAAAAATAAGATCCGTTTTAGCTCATTTTTGTAGAGCTATATAGCAACAAGTGTTTTTTTTTTTTTAAATAATGTTTTCGTTTCATTGGAATTTGTTCCAAAGAATAGGTACATACATGTTTGCAAATATTTTTATTATGGATTTTCATTATAAAAAATCGTTTATAAAAAATAAGAATAGTAAATGGTGAAAAAAGTGAGTGACAGTATTGACATCCATCTGACGTTTTACAAGCTTTAAAGGTGGTGGCGTTCTTTATAAGCGTTTTTCTTTTTTCAGTATAGAGCTCCGAACAGAGTCCGAGCATGTCGAGCATGTTCCGAACATCTTCTGAACCAAGCGTGCTCTGAGGTCTGAGCGCTCTGAGTATTTTTTTGAAACATACCTGAAAACTTAGCTGTTGCCATTTATTTTTAATTTCCGTCTGTCAAATGCTTGGGTTAAGCATTTTACTCTGTCTGCTCAGTTATTTTATCCTGAGCTCATAGAGCGCACTCTGAACAGGCTCAGAACATGCTCAGAACGAAAAAAAGAAACAAATTTTCGAAACTCTGAACACTCTGAACTAAAAAAGAAACACTATATTTTTTGACAACTCAGACTGTTCTGAACTAAAAAAGTAAAACGCCTTATATGGAGATCAGCTGGTTGCGTTCTTTATGTAGAGCTCAAGATTTCAGCTACTTGCGTTCAGCATTCTTCCCGGGCGAAAGATGTGTGCGGGTGCCACAGCTTTATTGTTTTGCATTTTCTCTCAATTATTACATGAAAAGAGACAAATTTCATTGCATTTTTCTTTTTCCATTCAGAGTAGAGCACTGAACAGAGCACGAACATGTCGAACATTCTCTGAACTTTCTCCGAATCGAGCGTGTTCTAATTCTAATTCTCGCACACGCGAGCAATAGCTGTAAACAAATGACTAGAGCTGTAGCGAATCGTATGTATTCGTTACTGAGTAACGGGTATTCAATGAAATACCAAATAACGAAACGTTATAGGGCCCATACACTACGCAAACCGTTTGAGCAAACAAATGCCTCTTGTTGTTGTAAAAATGTTTGTGCAAACTGTTTGAGTAGTGTGTAGCGATGTTGAGTATTTGCGCAAACGGTTTGAAGAAATTCAAAAATTTTTGAATTTTCCGTGACTGCACAAACATGTTTGAGTGGTGTGTTTTGAATTTTGCTCAAACAGATGCCAATTTTCAAGAAATTAAAATGAATAAACAAGACGAACGAATTTTTTTGGACCAAATTCTTTTTTTTTTGTTTTTTCAATTTTTTTTTTTAATAGCCAAGGCAATAATTAAAGCTGCACACGCTGAATCGCTCATTGCTCCGTAGGTCTGATTGAGATGAAAAACGTCACGCAACTAATATCTCTCAAACATGTTTGTGTAGTGTGTGGCGAAACTATGTTTGAACAAACGTGTTTGCGTAGTGTATGGGCCCTATTAATCACAAATGAGGGTCGTTACTCGCACGATGCCGTTACTTTTGTTTTGGCACAAATTTAGTATCCACAGGTACAACATACGGAATATGCGTAAAGCATACACACAAGATGAATTCGCATTGGACGTTCATACTTTCTTCACAATTTTAATGAGCAAAAAAATCTATTTTTCGTTAAAAAAAATTCAGATTTTGTAGATGTTTTTTAATCCATCGGGGTCTCAGCCATCCTGTAATGGAATTCGACAGTTTATGCCTTGGTTGATGGGTAATATACTATATTTTGACCTACTTAGAGTATTTCTTTCTAGATGCTTTCCAAAAGCCCTAAAATCGCAATTTTTCTGAACAAAACAAAAATCAAAAAATTAAGATTTTTCAGAAGTTTTTCAATCAATTGACATTTGAGATTTTTTGTACGTCTTTTACAAAATAGACATGAAGCTTTATTTCCAAATGTCTTGACATAGTAAAAATCTCTGAGAAAAAAAGATGCATTGCAGAACATCCCAGTACCAAACTTTCCGAAGCAATCATCGTAATGTCAACTTTGATTTTTCCAAATGCAAAACTTCCCCTAAAGTACATATAGCGCAAGTAATAAAATAATAATCATATAGTCAATTAAAGTACAATACCAGTTACCAAAAAGACTATTATTCATTTTCATTAAATCCATAGGTTTCGGAAATATTAAAAGTATGATTTTTGGCGACCAACTTTACAAGACATAACAAACAATGATTTTTTATCATTTTTGGGTACTCATACCTAAAGTAACGTATGCATGCGGGTATTCATTTTGTTACTTTTACAGCTCTACAAATGACATTTGTCTATTCGCTTTACACTTTTTCTAAACGAAATTATTAAATAAAAATGGATAGCAAAGCAATGATAAATCAGCCAAGCATTTTCCTTATTTTTTGAAGAAAGTGATGATGAAGATAAGAATAAATAATATGGTAAAAAAATTGTTAAAAAATTAAACTCCGCGGAAAATCTCGTCTCTAGGTTTTCGGACAAAACATTTAGGCATAATTTCCGCATGAATCCGGATTTGTTTGAAATCTTGTGTTGTGAAATTCACGCATTGGAGGAACACATTTATGGACCTGGAAGAGAGCCCAACCCGATTGAAAAGCAGTTTATGATAACTCTGTGGTATTTGGGAAACCCGAAATGTATGAGGTAGGGGAGAGTGCGGCACATTTGAACACTTTTTGCTTTTCAGACTGATAAAATCTAAAATATTCGAGCAATTGACCTGATATTTTATTCACATGGAACAGTGGTATTGACGTTCAATTTAGAAAAATATTTGGCCCATTTAACGAAATATTTATTTTGAATTTGTATCTCTAACCAATATATCTAATATATCCAATATAATTATATATACTCATTGTCTAATTTTATATAAGCTTTCATCTCTTGGATTCCCTTCTGCATTCGTTAAATGGATCAGGTCTTATTTGAAGGGAAGGACATACCAAGTTCTTTTTAGAGGAATCGTTTCTGATCCAATTAATGCTGACTCTGGTGTTTCACAAGGTAGTCACCTTGGTCCACTTCTTTTCATAGTATCAATCAATGATGTTGTTTCAATTGTAAAATCAATTAGGGTTCTTATCTACGCAGATGATATTAAATTATTTAAAATCATCAGAAGCCAATCCGATTGTGTTTCTCTTCAAAATGACATAAATATGTTTTGTGAATGGTGCTCATATAACAATCTTTTTCTAAATGTTTCAAAGTGCCAATCAATGTCCTTCTTTAGAAAAAACAACCCAATATGTTACAATTACAACATTAATTAAGCCATTCTAAGTAAGGTACAAACAACATGCGACCTGGGCGTTCACTTCTCGCAAAATCTAGACTTTTCACTCCACATTGAGAATATTGTCAGTAAAGCAAACTCAATGCTTGGATTTATTAAGCGTTGGAGTAAGGAATTTTCTTGTAGTCTTATAACATCTTCGTTGTACAACACCTTTGTTCGTCCCCAATTAGAATATGCTAGTTCTGTATGGTCGCCACTTTACTCAATACACATTGATCGAATCGAATCTGTCCAACGTAAATATGTACGCTTCGCATTAAGTCATCTTAATTGGAGTGACCCAAATCATCTTTCTCCATACAGCAGTCGCCTTCTTCTTTTAAACATGAATTCTCTAGAAAAACGCCGGAAAGTCAGCGATGTTATGTTTTTACACCAGCTCTTGGTTGGTTCCATAGATTCACCGGTTCTTCTAGAACAAATCCATTTTAAAGCTAGAAGCCACAGTTCTCGGAACTCTGAAATTTTTCATATAGACTTCCACCGTACCAATTATGGTCTCAATGAGCCTTTGACACGTATGAAACATGCGGCTAATATAAACCATGATGTTTTCGATTTAAGTTACTCAAAGCTTACACTTAAGCACAGGTTGTATGGGCGTTCTCATTAAGTATTCGAAATTACTCGTAAGGTTATTAGGTGTGTTTTTTTGGGAAAATTATCCGTAGTGAAGTAGGATTTCCCAAAAAAACGTATCCGCAGTTGTGCGATTTTTCTACTTTAAAGTTGGTACCACTGACTACTTGTCAAATATTTAATTGAAAAAAAACAACCAATAACTTTTTGCCAAGTAATTTTCATGTTTCTGAAAATATATATGAAGGTTTTTATTTATGAATTTCAATTTAAATCATTTTGTATTTACTTTTTCTGTTCACCAGCCATTCTTCATAAAGCAGAAGTTTTGTTTGTGAATTTTTTTTTTGTTGACAATTATCACCACAAAAGTCAAGGGATCTGTTCAGAGACTTTAGTTAGTTTTGGATTTCTCAACAGCTTTTTTCATAAGACGGCTTTGTCGCGTTAGTAACTCTTAAATGTCGCTGTTTAACTAAAGTATAACAGCTGACCACGACATTTCGCTCCTACAAAAACGCGTTAGTTATTAAACAGCTTTCTATACGAGTTCGACACCAACAATATACAAAATGCAGCGTTTTTCTTATAAAAATGGTTTTGTAAAAAAAAGACTTAAACTCTCAATGGAAAATGCTAAACAACAAACTACTTTTCGTACTCTACGAACATGTCTTCGAGATACAAAAGAGTTTTCAATTGTACCAACATTTGTATTCGAGACTCGAGCAAACGTCAACATTCTATCCGCAGTTGGATCAGTGATGCCATATCGTGGGTTTTATCCCTTTTTTTGGGTTTTTTTGGTCCAAAAAAAGCAAAAAGGGATAAAGGGTTTTTTTGAAGCTCGTAGAACAAAAAAAAGGGCTTTTTTCATTATGAGAAATTTCGTTTTTCGTTCGTTAAAAAAAATTCTAAATTAGAAATCGCTTCCACTGTTCCTTCATTTAAAGGTAGAGTTAGAATGTTGTTCAATTTTTTTCCGCTGCACCTATTCACCTTCCCCATATTTTTTTCATCTCGGTGAGATTACCATAGAATACTACTATATTCTACAATGTACTCTGTCTCTGTGGTAATGTATCTTTGTTGTTCTTGTTTGTTTTTGATTTGAATTTGTAAACTACGGAACGACAACGAAGTACACTTCAAAAGTTTAATTTATATGCATGGTTCTGCCTTGAACATTTTAAAACAGGTAATTTATTTTGATTGCAGCCAATTCATTTTGTCTCTTAAATAAAGAATTTTTGTAAAATCTAGAGAATAATGTCGGAAAAACCACACCAAAAGAAGTTTCAGGCGAGGTGGCGGATGACCATAGTGTTTTGTAAGGCTTGCGGTGTCTCTGTGAATTGCGGGAAAAGCGAAATAACAAGAAAAGCACCTTGAAAATGTAAAGGCAATCCAAACTACAATCGGAGAGCTCAATGTTTACCCAAGATAACTACTTCGAGAGATAAAACAAAGGTCGGGAGCAGCGTTGCCACAAAGTGCCCGATCGGGCCATTTGGCCCTCTGTTTTAAATTTTGGCCCTTTGCCCGGGCCAATTAGAAATGGCCCCCAAATCTAAATTTTAGAAGATTTAACATCACATCATATCGTGATTAGTAATAATTAAAAAGCTTTACAAAATTAAATATAAACCATTGCTATGCATCGCCACTACAATGTGTTTCGACCACATACAAATAACCATACTTAAAATGGAACTGAATTTATTCATTTATCTCGTTTAATGATTTGACTCACGTCAGTTTCGTGCAGCGTGTTGACTTCTCTGACGTCATTTATTTTCGTCATCTACCAAAGCGTTTATGTAACTTTATTATCAAAAAACTTAATCTTACAAATTATATCGTAAATTTCCCAATAATGAAGATCTTCTGATAAAATATTTGAGTTTGCAAAAAGAATTTGATTTTTTAAATAAATTTTTATACAAGAACTACTTAATTCGAGCTGAATCGAGTCTAAAACTTAACAGTACAATTTTTTTGTCATTTATCAATGACTAAATATGTTCAAATGTTATCCCTAATTGCATGCAATATTCTGGGAATACATCTACATATACATTTAAATAATTTGCAGACTTTTTTTTAACTCCGTTTATAATACCCAAAGTACTCCCTCTAACCTTTCTGCCATGTTTAAATTCAATCAATATCGGTCACTTAAGCTTATGTAACAAAGATGTTGATATAGTCTTAATTGGACTAAATGATGATAAGCAACCAGGACCCGATTGTATTCCTCCGAACATTTGGAAAATGAAAAAAGTTTTAATTCATTTGAATTAATTTTGTATTTAAAAATTAGTTTTTTTTTTTTTTTAATTCATTCAGTTTGTTTATTACATTTAGTATTTTTTTTAAGGAAAAAAAATTATTTTTTTTATGAAAATAAACTGGGCTTTAATAATAAGCGAAAAAAATTAATAATCATTAACGTGTTTTTTTGAATGAATGAATGAACAAACTAAAACTGTAATAAATTCTTGATTGGTTATAAAAATAATCTTACGAATCGGACGTAGTTTGGCAAAGATAAAGCCAGTTAAGGCAAAAATCATAAAAACCGTTATAACTCGAAAACGGGACGAAAACGAGAAAATTACCTCTTAAGTTTTTCGACTTAAAATGACCTCGGGAATCCATGGTTTTCGTTTGGGGCGGTGACTGTGAGACACCCTGTATATTGACTTTTCTAAGGAGTTCGATAAAGTAAACCACCATATACTAATACAAAAATTGGAATCCATTGGCTTCCACTCAAATATTTTAAAGTGGTTTGAATCCTACCTAAACGGAAGAAAATAGTTTGTGGGTATTAATGATGTACTATCAGATCTAATTGAGGTCACATCAGGAGTACCACAAGGAAGTTACTTGGGGCCTCTTCTATTCTGGCTGCTGATCAATGATATCACTGATTTCTTAAAAAATGTTTCTTGTTTGATGTTTGCGGATTACATTAAAATATTCCGTCGTGTAACTCAATTAATGATTGTCATTTACTCCAATGTGATCTTCATCGCTTGTCTGAATGGTGTTTAGCTAATCAGCTTTTGTTAAACGTATCAAAGTGTCAATCTTTATCATTTTTTAGGAGCCTATCATATATTCCTTTTCAGTATTCTATAGAAGATACGGAACTCTCAATACTTAACGAAAAGAAAGATCTTGAAACTCCGCTTTAAATCCCAAATAGACTGTGATTGCTAAGGCTAACTCTATGTTAGGATTCATTAATCGGAACTCTAAAGAGTTCTCTGATCCTTTTACTCTTTGATCTCATTTTTTGCGTATGTAAGGTCAAGGTTATTTGGGATGCATTTTTTCAAGTTCATTCTAATAGGATTGAAAACATACAAACATACAATATTCATGCCCCAAATCATAAAACTCGGTGTCAACTTCTTGGCTTATAATATCTTGTCGTTCGTCGTAAAAATTTTGCAATAATATTTTTGCGCGATATTATTACATCCCATATAAATTGTCCTTTTCTTTTGTCATTTTTAATTGTGTATGCTTCGTCAAGGAATCAACGATCCCTTTTCCTTTTTAATGAACCTCATCATCGGGTAAACATGAACCTTTAACTCGATGCATTAGAGAACCCAACAATATTATTTGTAATTATATTGATTTTTTTTTTCTCAACAAAGTCGAGAATCTTTTAAGAAGCACATATTGATCTAATTCGTAATCCGGTGGTATTAAGTTATTATTTTAGATTAAGTTTATAATTTTATTTTGTTTGCTCTACTAATTAATTATTTGGTTTTTCTATTTTTCAATAAAAAAAATGATTCGGTAGTCTGTAAGATTATTATATAGTTATTATTTGTATAAATCTGCTTGATGAAATAAAAATAAATAAATAAATCGTATAGACATTTGTTTTTTTTTTCGCCGCTTGTTGTTTATTCGTTCGTTGTCCATTCATATATTGAATTAAAATATGGAAAAGTTATATAAATATTTAAATAATATTACTGGAGTGATTTATATTTTTTTAAGATATTTTAAGGTAATTCCCAAGAAATCAAATCAGACGACAAAGTAAAGATCTGCTTCTGCTGCCTATTACATAGATTAAATGCATTAAATGAATAATGCATTAAATAAATAAATAAGAACAAAAACAAATATTAATATATTGTAGTTTAATGTTTTAAGGACGGATTTGTAAGTAAAATATTTGGCCCCAACTTTTGTCAAATGGCCCTCAAAAAATTTCAAAATGGCCCTCTATGTTTTTTCCTTCGCGGCAACGCTGGTCGGGAGGACAAAGTGCTCGAAAATCATTCAAAACGTTCTTGCTAAAATAGAGGAAGACGAGTTGGTGCATATCCTACGGACAAACAAATTTTCGATTCTGGTTGACGATCTCGTTGGACAGCGCCGAAAGAGCAGATTTAAAAACAAATTGTTTTGAATTTTTATAAATCATCCGTTTCAGAACTAATCAACCGAATGCCTTTTGAGGATGCTGTTGTTGGTCAACTTCAATTTCTTGACCCAAATATAGCATTTAATGTGTCCAGCAGTAGAAATTTTGCAATAGCCGACCTTTTGAATCAAATTGGCATTAAAACTTCAAACGTCGTCGTTGAATAATTCAGAAGCATTTCTGTCATTCTTAGTGATGAGAAAAAAGCTTCACTGAGGAAACTTTCGATCGAAATGTGGTTCGAGATCTGCCTCATGAAGAATTTCAACGACGATCTAATTTTCCCAAGCTTAAATGATGTGGTCAAAACGGCCTTAAGTTTTTGCATTCGAATGCAGAAGCAGAGAGAATTTTCTCTATTGTAACAGATATCAAATCTAAAAAAAGAAATCGCCTCGGAAAAGATATGATAATTTATCAATTATAATTGATAAGATAAAAAAACTATACATTTTTGATTTTACACTTCGTGGGATATTTGTGGGTTTTTTCTTGTAATACCGTGGGATAAAAGGGTTTTTTTCTATTCATTCTGGGATTTTACGCTTTAAAAGTCTGGCATCACTGAGTTGGATCCTACTTCTACTTTTATCGGCAGTGAAGACTTTGTATTTGTAATACGTATAAAATCTTACTTCACTACGGATAGGTTTGCGAAAAAAACACACCTATTGTTTTTATAGCTAGTATTATTTGACTTGTAGTTATTTTTGTAGCTACAGATAGTAGATTAATATTTATTATTTCTTTGTTTGTCATATTTGTTCGTTTTTTAGTAGAGTGTTAGGCTATATGTATGTATATTTATTCACTAACAACTAACACCACGCTAAATGATGACTGTGACAAGCTGATGTTTCCCAGTATCTAAAGGTGAAAAACCCGAAGAGAAAAGAAATATTGTTACAAATGCTTGCATTAAGCAGTACTGATGGCGTTAAATAAAATATAGGTTCTTATGGAAGGGGCACTTTTGAACAGTGATATAATTTTTTTTACTGAATAAAAGAACTTTTAAATTTTATTTTAATATTAATTTTTTAATAAGAACTTATCAATAAAACTCAAAATTAATACTTTTGTTATATCATATTCATATATTTGTAGAAACAAAAATTCCGCAAAGATTAATAAGAAAAAAAAAGCTAAATGTAAAACTTGGATTTTTAAGTAAAAGCTGGATTTTTAGTGAATAAGAATAAGCTTAAGCTAGCTAGTTAAAGATGTTTTCTAGTAATAGCTTTTTTAAAATAGCCAACGCTAATTTCATTTAATTTTAGCTTATTTTCCAAGCCTAAGCTTCAATTTGTGTGAATAAAAATAGCTTAAACTAAAATATTTTAGTTAAGGCTACAAAAATGTCAAGATTTGTTCGAGCTGTCCAGAAAGCTTTATCTAGGTCTTATTTTCAGTATTCAAAAGCTCAAAAATGAGACAGAGAACGAATAGACGCGGAGACTAACGGATTATATTACAAAAATATTTTTTACCTGAAACCAATACTTGCCCAATAGAACAGATAACAAATTGATAAATTGCTTGAAGCTGATTAAATTTTCTCTTAAATGTCTTAAATATGTTTAAAACAACTAATCGGGGCGGTTTTAAAAATGTTCAAAAGTGCCCCAACACGCTTGTTCAAATCTGCCCCAAGTGTTCCAGTCACATAAAATTTATTATAAATATTTAACTGAAATATATCCAGTAACAAACTTACCGTAATTAAGTTTAAAATTAATTTTTCCTCAAAAAAAAATTTGTTCCTGTTTTAAAATCGCGCAGTAATTTTTTTTTACCCTTACAACTAAGAAACGAAAACAAAACACTTCCACTAGCAAAAGGACCTTTCACCTCTAAGTCCAAGAGACAACTGAGAGAATCAAGAAAAGTCAAAAACGTTTATGGATATGGTATTGACAGGTTAAAATTTTAAATTACTTTTAAAAAAGAGTTCAAATGTGTTCAAATGTGCCCCGTGTTCAAATGTGCCCCATTCTCCCATATGTATTTATCCGATTGCAAAACAGGTGAACAAAAGCGGACTGTCTCATTCATTTGTATGATCAAGAAATGTAAGAAACTATGTTCATCGATTTTTGTATTAAAACGCATTTTTTATGCGTATGGATATGATTGACCAAGTTTTAATTCGAAATTTTGAAAAACTTAATCGACATATTTGAAATTTAAGAAATTCGGTCTTGTTTGCCTCCTTCTCCATTTATTCGTTTTTTTTTTAAGAAACTACTATAAAATACATACATACATATTATTTCAGATCAATTGCAGATAGATTTGGAGTCAGTATTGCGAATGTGTGGAGGATTGTATCCAGCAATTGTGACACCTTGATAAGGCGCAATAACTTAAAAAAGTACATAAGATGGCCTACTGTAGATGAAGCTGCTAGAACATCCACGTACTATTTGAGGAAGACTCACTTTAGAAGTAGAAATGATGAGTGAATTGTGTCATTATTCTTTTTCTCACTGAAAAATATACTATTTCTAGGAATTATCGGATCAATAGATGGAACACACATTCCAATACGACCACCAATAATATCCCATAACTCCTACGTTAACTGTAATGGATTTTATTCAGTACTTCTTCAAGGGATATGCAACCAAAATATGGAGTTTATACATTTGGCGCGATGGAATATCAACTTTGGACCCAGATGTTTACATAATGAAGGTGTTGACCTTTGGTGCAGCTTGTTCTCCATGTATTGCTCAATACGTCAAAAACCGAAATGCAATGGACTTCGCTGATGAGTTTCCTGATGCTGAATAGGCTATTTTTAACCGACATTATGTGGACGACTATCTCGATAGTGTCGATACAATCGAGGAAGCTATTCAATTGGTAAAAGAGGTCAAGTATATTCATTCCAGAGCAGGCTTTAATATTAGAAAATGGAAGATTTCGGATATGTCTTGCGAGCTGTTGGTGAACCTGACGAAAAAGACCAAAATCCTACAACAATCTTGGACAATCTTAGTACTAACATCTGCGCTATGAAAGTCTTTTAGGCCTTTGATAGGACTTTAATAAAGACTGTTTTAGCTTTTCGCTGCAGTTTAGAAAGGTGGAAAAGGATATTATTCTGGTATTAAAGATGTCAACAAAGAGAGAGTTACTAAGAGTTCTCATGTCATATTTGATCCGCTAGCATTTCTTGCTTTCTACCTTGTGAAGCTAAAAGTACTAATGCAGCAAGTTTAGAGCTGCAATAGGCTGGGACGATATAATCCCTGAAGAGCTACAAGCAAAATGGAATTTTAGCAAGATGGCCAAAGTTCAATTGCATATCTTCGTGGACGCCAGTGAAGATGCTATGAGTCAAACTTTCTGAAGTGAGCCACCTAAAAATCGATTGTTAAATTTTCTATTTTTTATTGATGATAATTCAACATATATATGCAAAATGTAAAATCCCAAAATATTTTTTCGAAATTGTTGTTATTGCCAAAGTTATAAACAAATTAGTTTTTTGGCTACTTTTTTTTTTAATTGTGATTAATCAGCGAATTTTTTATAGAACGTTACCAAAATTTAATCACGTATACAATAATGGTAATACGATATAATGGTTAGATTGACTGATTAAAAAAATTTTATTTGTTTATAAAAATTCAATTTTGCAATAAACAATTTGATGTTTAGTCAAGTTCTGGAGCAGATAGAACAATAATTTTTTTTTAATTTCATGCTCTAATATATTAAGCTATTGATCTACGAAAGAAAATTCTGCTAATGTTTATAAAAAAAAAAGATATGAATTTTTTAACGTCATTCCGTAGCTTTCTCCGCGCCACGAATAAGCGAGCGTTCGTTTACTTTAAGCGAGTGTTCGTTTCCGTTGTCCATACAGCAAATAAAATTTACTTAATTTACATAATAAAATTTTACATGTATGTTTATATATATATATATATATATATTGATTGTTATTAACAGGTAAGTTGCTATAAATAATTTGAAATTTTTGATATGATTCTTTTAAAAAACATGAGTCAATAGAAAAAAAATTTAATACTTTGAATATGCCGCGCGTTGAGAAAAAAATACGCTACATGTCAATAAACAAACGCGAATCGAAGGCCTCATGCAAGTACAAACTTGTATATAATTTTCTTATAATCAGTGGCTTACAACTGACAGGTATAATAAATAAATAAATAAAATTTACCTAATAGCTATGAATAAAAAAATATAACTCATTTGTCCGTCCAATAAAAATGTTTTTAAATTTCTAATTTATATTGCAGGTGTCAATTACTTACAATAACAGAAAGTAATAACGTTTTTTTTTAAATTTAGCTGCTGATTTACCTGATGTTCTAAAACACGATTTCATTGCGAAATCACAGACAGCTTATTTAGAACGTTTGAAAAATGAACTTGATGATGGCGAGTTTCTTGTTTTACTGGATTTTTCCGAAAATTATTCTTTTCACATTCAAGATGCAATCCTGTCGCAACATTCGAGTAAAGATCAGGCTACCTTACACGTCTACGTGATATACTTTAAAAAAGATAATAATATAAATAATATAAATTATGTTGTTTTTTCCGAATATGAAAATCACGGAGTGCATCTTTATAATTCAAAAATGATAAAATTTTTAAAATCGAAATTCGGTGCACGAAATGTGAAAATTTTTTTTTACTTCTCAGATGGTGCGGGATCTCAGTACAAAAAATAGATTCAATTTATTAAATTTACTTTACCATGAAAAAGATTTCCATATCAAAGCTGAGTGGCACTTTTTTGCTACTGCACATGGCAAGGGTGCCTGTGACGGTATCGGAGGATGTGTGAAAAGGAGCGCGTATCGTGCAGGCTTGCAAAATAAGACTATTGTAACAACAAAAAAACTGTACGAATGGGCTTGCAATTTTTTCAAAAAAATTAATTTTGATTTCAGTTCTTTAGAGGAATATGAGGCCCATAAAAATGAATTAGAATCCCGTCTTCCTTCGTATTGCTAAAACTATAAAAGGTACTAGAAAGTATCATTGCTATAAACCCGTTTGTATGAAAAGTTTAAATTGTAAAATTTTTTCTAGTGATGTAAATAGTACTATTTTGAAAGTTTGTAAATAATAAATACTATATAATAAATAATAAATACGTATATATATATATATTTATTTATTGCTTAGAGACAAGAAAACAAATGAGTAAACGAACGCTCGCTTATTCGTGGCGCGGAGAAAGCTACGGAATGACGTTAAAAAATTCATATCTTTTTTTTTTTATAAACATTACCAAAATTTTCTTTCGTAGATCAATAGCTTAATATTAGAGCATGAAATTAAAAAAAAAAAATTATTGTTCTATCTGCTCCAGAACTTGACTAAACATCTAATTGTTTATTGCAAAATTGAATTTTTAAAAACAAATAAAATTTTTTTAATCAGTCAATCTAACCATTATATCGTATTACCATTATTGTACACGTGATTAAATTTTGGTAACGTTCTATAAAAAATTCGCTGATTAATCGCAATTTAAAAAAAAAGTAGCCAAAAAACTAATTTGTTTATAACTTTGGCAATAACAACAATTTCGAAAAAATATTTTGGGATTTTACACTTTGCATATACTCGTATATGTTGAATTATCATCAATAAAAAATAGAAAATTCAACAATCGATTTTTAGGTGGCTCACTATAGAAAGTTTGACTCTATAGCTTCTGTTGGATACCTTCGATTCCAAGAAAGGAACGCCATTGGTTGAAAACTTTGTCAATTCCAAGGTTGGAACTTCAGGCAGCGGTCATGAGTACTAGATTGTACAGTTCGATATCGAAAATGATTGATATGAACATCGAAAAGCGATTTCTGTGGACCGACTCGAGAAATGTTATTTATTGGCTAAAATCCGATGCAAAAAGATATAAGCAAGCAGTTTTTAATGTTTCGTATTTCTGACATTTTACAAAGGACTTGAATCGAAGAATGGAGATGGACTTCAACGAAATATAATGTAGCTGATGAAGGTACCAAGTGGATGAGAGCTCCTTCTTTTGATAAAGAAGCTCGGTGGTTCCGAGGTCCGGATTTCTTGTACAAACCAGAAGAGACATGGCCAATAATTCCTGCATCAGTTATAAAACAGAAGGAAGAAATACGTCCAAGATATATTTTGGTAACAAGCTCAAAGTTTCTTGATCGATTTTGAGCGATTTTTTTCTTGGACCTGACTGAAACGAACAATGGCGTAGGTGTTAAGATATGTCAACAACTTAAGAAGAAAAGCACGTCAAGAATCAACAAGTTGTCAATCGCTGTTATCAACCGAAGAACTTCAAAGCGCTGAACGACTGCTTTTTCAAATGGCACAGAACCGTAGCTACACTATTGAGATCGTGTTATTAACAGCTGGTGAAATGATGTTCAAGACAAGCCAGTTGTATAAGCTATTACCATACCTTGATGAAGTTGGAGTTTTGCGATTAAGAGGAAGAATCGACAATGCATGGTATGTTGAAGAAAATACAAAGCGACCAATAATACTTCAAAGAGAACATTATTTGACATTTTTGCTTGTAAAGCACTATCACGAAGTATTCAAGCATCAATGCCAGGAAACTATCGTTAACGAAGTTAAGCAAAGATTTTGGATACCTAAGCTCCGTCCTTTGGTAAAGTCCATTATAAAAAAGTGTACTGAGTGTCATGAGAGGTAAACTAAACCAATGTTTCCGGAAATGGCCCCACTATCAGATGCAAGGATGGCAGCATACACACGTCTGTTGGTGTTGACTATTTATTTATTTATTTATTTATTTCGTCTATCAAGTTACATTACTTTATTGAGACTACAGTTTAAATTATACAAAAATAATATTAATAATAAATTCAATAAATAACTTAAATAATAAAGCTTACAACAATTTTAATATATCTCTCTTAATATCTAACCTACTTTTATTAAAATCAATTATAACATCAATCAAAGACAATACAAGAATCAGTTATTGGATTGTGTTTAGCATAATTTGTGTTGTGGAAAGGAACATATAGAAAATTACCATCTCTAGGTCGCAGACTATGGTAAGGTACATAAATATTGAACATTGATAACAAATCAGAACAATCAATGTTTGAATTCAGAACGTCGAAAGCAAAGAGCACTGAATATATTTTTCTTCTCATCACTAAAGGTTTCAAGTCAATTAAAGTACATCTGGTCTCATAAGAAGGAAAATTCAAATTTCTAAAAATCTTTCGTAAGGTAAATTTGGTAAATCTTTTCTGAACCTTTTCAATCCTATGGATATTAGATTGTGTAAAGGGATATCATATAATATAACAATACCATACTCCAACACAGGTCTCAGAAGGGATACATAAAGGTTTTTTAAAGTATAAGGATCTTCAAAAGACTTAAAATTTCTAGAAATAAAACCCAACATCGAGTTAGCTCTAGAAATTACATGGTCAACTTGAAGCGAAAAACTCATTTTAGAGTCAAAGATAACTCCAAGATTTTGGGCCAATCATCATAAAAGTCGGAAGGCGAACAGAAAAAAGATGGGGAGTGCTTTTTACATGCATCACAGTGAGAGCTGTTCACTTGGAAGTGGCTCATAGTTCGTCAGCAGATTCATGCATCATGTGCATCAGGAATTTTATATTTAGACGAGGATTTCCAAAGGAAATTTATTCAGAAAAAGGGACGAATCTCATAGGCGCACAAAAAGAGCTGCGGAAAGCGTTTTCTGATCTATAATTTCTCAAAATACAAGAAAAGTTTACAACTTCAGAAACGAAATGGTTCTTCAACCCTCCAGCTGCTCCACATATGGGTGATGCTTGGGAGCGACTTGTTGGATCGGTAAAACATGTACTGCAGCAAGGTATGAAAAATCAGCGACCGACCGATGAGTCATTGCTGTCAATGTTAATGGAGGTCAAAATGATAATTAATACCCGAAAACTTACGTACGTGCCAGTTGAATCTCATGACGTGGAAGCCTTGACCCCGAACCACTTTCTACGTGGTTCATCGAGTGGATACAATCCTGCAGGACGATTTTGCGATAGCGACCTTTTACTCCATAAACAGTGGCGACGATGTCAACGGGTAGCAGATTTGTTTTGGAAACGATGGGTACGTGAGTATCTGCCAACGCTAACACAAAAGGCTAAATGGTTTGAAAAGGCTTAAAATATTGAAGATGGAGACTTGGTCATTGTTGTTGATGAAAATCTACCACGGGGATCTTGGCCAAAAGGAATCGTTACAAGAACAATCAAAGCAGCGGATGATGATATTCGAAAAGCAACTGTGAGAATAGCTTCAGGATTGTATGATAGACCCGTTGCAAAGTTGGCGGTTTTAGATGTCAGACAAATTAAAAATGATGGTGACTCAATAGCTGGAAGCAGTAGAATCACCAGAGGAGAGCAATGTTGATGATAGTTAATGGCTCCATCGTCATTAAGGAATATCAGACCGCGCTGAAACCAATTTATGATTTGCTAAAAAATCACTGTAGAAAAAACCACTTTAATTTTAATTATTATTCTATTTTATTTTTCCTAGCAAATTGCTTGCTTAATTTTCAATTTATAAAAACAAAAATAAATTTGGTGGTGCAAAAGCTCGGAGTGTATCAGGACCTAGTGACTTACAACTCTCAACCATTTTTGTGTGCGTGTTACCAGGAACAGAGGGGACCTACAATTTTCTACCGATTCCGAAAGGCTACTTTCCATGACAAGAGATACTCTTGGAGAATTTATCAATTTCTCGCAAGAGGTAGTACACCCCTGAAAAAAAATTTCTTGCAGCGGCTGAAAATCGAACTCGAGACCTTCCGCGTGACAGTCCAACGCACTAACCATTATGCCAAGGGGTACTACAATTTTCAATTTATAAAACTATATTTTCATTCTTAATAAAGAAATCAAACGTAAGATACGAATTTACTTAAAATTAAATTATCAACAATTATTTTAAAGATGAGTACAACAGAGAAACGATTTCATTCAATTCCCTACAAGGGGAATTGTGGAACTTTAATTACATACCTCATAGAAGTGGTCCTATGTGATCTATGCAACTGAAGAGAAAGAGAAGATATCATACATTTCATATTATACATTTCAGTCTTGCGAGAAATAAGACGAAACGTATTAGGAAGTGATACTATCACAGAGGAGTGCTGTATTTTATTATTAAATGAAATTTATGTGGAAAAACTACATAAATTCTCAAGAACTGCGCTTAAAAAACGCCGATTTTAAATAAAAACTTATAATTCACAAATGTTAATTAATTTGCTATATTAATAATGTAATACTAATTTAATTTAAGATTTATAAATTGAATTGTCTATCTGGCAGACGGCAAAGCCATTCTTAAATGATTTTTTGTATACATTGTAACCAATCTTAAAAAAAAAAAGAAATAATAAAAATTGTATCTTTTATTTTTGAAAGAGTTTACCATAGACTTGTTAAGAGTAGAAATTTTAGGAATTCTGTGTAAACATTTAGTTAAAAACTTTCAAAGCTGGGTATGGATAATTTGTGAAATTCTAATAAATCATAATTTGGTCTTTTAGCCATTTAAATTCAAGCTCTGACTCTTGAGACACTCTAAAACATTTTTTTTTCACACCTGCGACTCGTCTCGTTTAAGAAGTAGTACCTACCGATGTTATAGTTTAAGACAAACAAGAACAAATAATTACACTTAATTGCGATGCAACATTTTATTCTGTTATGAAAATTTCCTCACCTATTTCAGCTTAGCTAAGTATTTTATACACATTTTTTTAGCTCCAAAATCAAAGGTACCTCACATAAAACTGAAAAAGTTTATTTACGAAGAAAACGGCTTTTTTTGATAGAAAATATATTTGTACCATTGTATATATATTAATGGTTTATATTTTAGTAAACTATCCAGTTAACAATTTGTTAGGTGCCTGACAAAAAAAAAACATCGACTTCAACTTCCCGCAACTTTTGTAAACACTCGAACTCTGCTCAAACTTTTTAAGAGTAGTGCGTGCAATACAGAAGCATCTAGAAAGGTTTGAGTATTGTTTTTTTATCTTATCGAAAACCACTTGTTTTTTCGGCAATAATTGTTTATCCAAAAATAACGGTGCCCACCTGAAAATGTTAAGAAACCGAAAGTTAAATAATCCGTGTTCTTAAATTTGTATGAGATGGGTACCTTCTATTAAACTGAAAGAACAAATTACGAGTAACTCTTATTGTATAAAAAAATCTTGGAGCCGTTTTAAAATATTTAAATGCGTGAAATTCATTATTTAAATTGTTATAACAATTTGGTAATAGTTTTAATACAAATTAAAATGCCGAAAATCTGTATATGCAATATAATTTCAAATTGTAAGAAGCTCCTGCTTAAATTTTTTTTATTAAACTCTTTAATGCCGTTAATGAGAAATTCTAACTTGCTAGTTTCAAAAACAATAGCTGATGATCGAGTTACAAGATGAAATTGAACCGCTGAGAAGAAAAAGGAAAACATTCCACTAATCATAGTTTTTGGGAAATCAAAGAAAACTGTTTATTTCTGAAACTGAAAGTTATTCTTCAAAACATTCTGAAGGACAAAAATGTAGAGCTAGTAAAGAAGAGTAACATACCAAACAATTGAAATTAAAAACTTTAAGCTCTGGCTTAATAATTCCTGTTAAAGTGAGTGGAATGTTTTCCTTTTTCCACTAATTGAAAAAAAAAATCAAGTAAATTATTTTAAATTAAGTTTTTTTATTCAAATAATATAAATAATGGGTTCAAAACATTTTATTTATTTAATATTAAATAATTCTGCAAAATGATAAAATAATTCAAAGGAATAAAAATAAACAGAAATAAAATGCACGACTGGATCGCACGAACTTGCTTTTATGTTAAAGTACTTTGGAATTTAAAATACATTTTATAAATATAAAACATGGATTTAATGAGATAAAAATGTTCAAATGTATGGAATTGCCGTCTGATTAATCCTTTTAATATTAAAGTAATTTGTTATATAACAAATTTCCTTAAAATTTTTCGACAACAAAATTTGGGATGCCAAATTTTAAGTATTTAGTGGTATAGATTTTAGAAATAGTTTCAAAAAATAATCTTTCACACGTTTTAAAGATATTGGTTTTTCAAAAAAAACTTTTTTTTTTTAATTCCAAAAAATTTTTTTTCGAATAATTTTATATACAATATTATTTTAAACTTAAGGGGCCTCCTGCTGAAAATTTTTGGTTAAAATCGTTAAAGCCGTTGATGAGAAAAGCAAGAAATCAAAAAAACGGTTCTATGACAGGTACCGTTAATAACATTTTACCCCAAACAGGAAAGGAAAAAGGAAAATATTCCTGGAATCTTTTCCTTTTTCCACTCAATGATATTTTATAATCGCATTTAAAAAGTAGGTTTACATAATTTTTTTTCGTTTTTAGGCTTATAATGTGCGCTGTAAAAATAGCTACGCTTTTGCATCATTACTTCAATTTCCCATTTTTGTGGAATGTTTTCCTTTTTCTTCTCAGCGGTTCAATTTCGGTATCCCATCTATTCAAGAAATCAATGTTTTTCCAAAAATAATATGTCCTTTACTTCTTATACCGCAAATAAATTAAATGCACGACTTGATCGCACTAGTCTATGTAATAGACTAGGAATTTTAAAAACGAATGTTATTAGAGAAAACTGTTCATAAGGATAAAATTATTTTTTTTTAAATCCTTTTGAGTAGTAAGAGATAAAACAGAATGCTATGCAAATATGAATTTATGCAAGAACAAAAATTATAAGTCATTGGGTGATATGCATAAAACGGAAGTATTTACTACAAGTAAAAGATAATAGTAAATACTATAACTTAAAGCAAATGGTTAAATTTAAAGTATTTACTTCATTCCATATGCATAAAGTTTAGTACTTACTAACTGGCAAATACTTTCAGTATATACTAAATTCATCCAAGTAAATACTAGAATTCATCGGAAATTGATAGTAAATACTTTTTTTTCTTATCGGGTTAGTAAGCAAATAGTTTTTTGCCAGATTAACCGTTTAATTCCTATATTAAATTACTGTTGCCCTTCTTGTTGTTTTGTAAACATCTGTTCATGAAATTTTATCAATCATCAATTTATTGAAAGTCGACTGAGCAACAATGAAGAATGAAGGTTTGACAATAAGCCAAATGCACCTAGTTTTTGTGCGTATTTTAAAAGTACATAGTGTTCTTATGAATAAGTCGCAGCAACCGGCAGTAAAAAAAGCGAAGTCAGAGGCTATGAAAATATTCATAAATGAAAATAAATCCTTTGAGAATAGAGTTAAGACTAAGTTTTTATGGTTTCGAAGCTACATAGTTATGTGTTTAAATAAAAAAAGTATGTACTTTTAAATTTTCATGTTGCTATCCTTTGACTTTGAAAAAAAAAAGTAATTCCTACAGAAAAAAAGTATTTGCTACTTTTTATGCATACGGAATAAAGTATTTACTGAAAAAGTTCATCCGAAAAAAGTAAGTACTGTGGCCTCAAGTAAATACTTTATTTTCAGCATTTACTGCATTTTTATGCATATCAAAAAAAGTAATTACTTAGAAATTCTTAAGTAAAAGCATTTACTATCTTTTATGCATATCACCCATTGTTGTGGTTTCTTAATAAAAAAGTTTTTATATACAAAATTTTTAAAATATTTTTAAGAAAAAAAAATGGTATGCCAACCTTAAGTTCTTATTACTGTACGAATGAAAATTAAATTTCAAAAAAAAATACCTAGCCGTTTTTGAAAAATCGAATTTTCCAAAAAAAAAAAAGGATTTTTTTTTAAATTCAAAAATTATTTTTTTTTAAGTTTTGAAAAGCAATGGTTTTTGGACAAAAATAATTTCATTAAAATACGTTATGTCGATAATGAGTAATTCAAAATTTGAAAAAATGGTTCTATGGTAGGTACAAGCTTTAATATCTTAATTACAAAAGTTTTTTTATTAAATTAAAGATCTTTAAAATTAATGAAAACTAAAAATTTTTATCAAAATTCTAGGCGCCGTTTTCGAGAAAAATACGATTTTTCAAAACCATTTTTTAACATTCGTGTAGTGGGTACCATTATTTTTAGGCGAAATAAAACTTTTTTTTCATACATCTTGTAGATTATGTTGAGAGAGTTTTATTTATCAAGTTTAAAAAGAAATCTAGCATAAGGTTTTCGAAATATTGAGTTTTGAGTTTTGAAAAAAAAAATTGGGGGGTACCCTCAATAACCATTTTTCGGAAATTTTTTTCAACCAGTACCTAGCTTTAACTAAACGAAATTTGTTTGTATCGTTTTTTTTTAAACATGTCTAACAGTTTTTGAGAAAAAAAAATATTTACAAAATTTCGAAAAAACTTCGTATGGCAGGTACCGTTATTTTTGTCCTTAAAAAAAAAAGAAAAAAACGTATGTGGGGGGGAATTAAAAATGCTATCTACCAAGTTTGAAGAAAATCGGCCGAGCCGTTTAGGCTGCAGTCGAACAGACAGACAGACAAAATTGCGAGACCCACTTTCTTAGTCTTCGCTATCATCGTAATGCCAACTTTGATCAAATGTACCTACAAGTCGCAAGTAAAAGGATAACTTATGATGATGATGATGTCAAGCTTTAGTTTGATTAGACATGGTGATTGAACATCATTCACATATTTTAATTCACAATAATTTAAAACAACAATGTGTTTTGTTGTTGTAATTGATACATATAATTTTATATAACACCCTTCAAGCTATGGAAAAAAAAGACGAGTGCCTCAAGTGCATATGGCCAACATGTCGCTGTGCCCTTCTAATAGTTAATTACAATAAAACATAGAAATGAATAAATGTTTTCAAAATAAAATGCACGACTGGATCGCACGAACTTGCTCTTATGTAAAAGTACTTTGGAATTTAAGACACATTTTATAAATATAAAACATGGATTTAATGAGATAATAATGTTCAAATGCATAAAATTGCCGCCTGGTTTGCAGAAAAGTATGAATTTATTCAAATAAAATTTAAAAAATCGTTTTATTATTAAATACATTTTTTATATAAGAAATTTCTCTAAAATTTTTCAAGAAAGAAATGTGGTATGCGAATTTTAAGTATTAAATAATATTGATTTTAGGAAATAATTTCAAAAAATAATCCTTCATAGGTTTTGAAGATAGGTATTGATTTAAAAAAAAAAAAAAATCAAAAAAACCCAACAAATATTTTTTCGAACATTTTTATATACAATATTATTTTAAACTTAAGGGGACTCCTGTTGAAAATTTTGGGTTAAAATCCTTAGAGCCGTTAATGAGAAAGTCGAAAATCAAAAAAACGGGTCTATGGCAGGTACCCCTAATAACATTTTGCCCCAAAATTTTTTTTGACTAAAATGTATTCCATGTCCATAATATCACACTTAATTTTTTTTATCAAAAACGTTAGAGCCGTTTTCGAGATAAATAAGATTTTGCATTACGCGTGTATGGGGGGTACCCTTAGTTTTGGAGCTAAAAAAAAAATTTCAATTTCTCCTCTAGGGAATCACCGAAGACTCTTAACTACCGATATTGAAAGAAATAGGTCCAGTGGTTTAGGCTGTAGTGAGAGGTACAGACATACAGACACACTGAAACATGTTTTTTGTGTACTAAATTTTCCTTAAAATTTTTATAAAAAAAATTGATATGCAAATTATTAGTATTTAATAAAATACATTTTAAAACGTAATTTAAAAATTTAATCGTGTATCGGTTTTCAAGATATTGAATTTCAAAAAAAAAATTGTATTATTTTTTTAAAAATCCAAAAACTATTTTTTCGAAAAAATTTTAAGTTTATATTTTTTCAAATGCAAAGCAGCTCTTGCATAAAAATTTTGGTTAAAATCGTTAGAGCCGTTGGTGAGAAATTCGAAAATAAAAAAACCGTTCTATGACAGGTACCCCTAATAACATTTCCCCCCAAATTTTTTTTTTTTTACCAAAATATAGACTATGTCCATTATATCACACTTAATTTTTTTTATCAAAATCGTTAGAGCCGTTTTCGAGATAAATAAGATTTTGCGTTCTCGTCTAGGGAATCACCGAAGACCCTTTACTACCGAGTTTGAAGAAAATACCTCCGGTAGTTTAGGCTGTAGTTCGAGTTCGAGGTACAGACATACAGACATACAGACAGACAGACGGAATTGTCGGACCCACTTTTTTCGTCTTCGCTATCATCGTAATGTCAACTTTGATCAAAATCTCGAGTTCGATTTTTTTTCCAAATGCAGAACTTGCCCTATAGTACCTATATCGCAAGTAAAAATGTAATTCAATGTGTGTTGAGACATCTGGATACTCAGTATGACATGCATGAATAATATATACTTATGTACAGATTCATCATAAGTGATCAAAGCAACATTTTTGAGAAATTTATTAACTTAGATTACATCTCCACAATAAATAAAATGCACGACTGGATCGCACAAACTTGCTCTTATGTAAAAGTACTTTGGAATTTAAGATACATTTTATAAATATAAAACATGGATTTAATGAGATAATAATGTTCAAATGCATAAAATTGCCGTCTGGTTTCCAGAAAAGTATGAATTTATGCAAATAAACCTTAAAAAATCGTTTTATTATTAAATAAATTTTTTATATAAGAAATTTCTCTAAAATTTTTCAAGAAAAAAATGTGGGATGCGGATTTTAAGTATTTAATAATATTGGTTCTAGGAAATAATTTCAAAAAATAATCGTTCATCGGTTTTGAAGATATTGATTTAAATTTTTTTTTTTTTTTTTTTAAACCCAATAAATATTTTTTCGAATATTTTTATATACAATATTATTTTAAACTTAAGGGGACTCCTGGTAAAAATTTTGGGTTAAAATCCTTAGAGCCGTTAATGAGAAAGTCGAAAATTAAAAAAACGGGTCTATGGCAGGTACCCCTAATAACATTTTTCCTCAAAATTTTTTTTGACCAAAATATAGTCCATATCCATAATATCACACTTAATTTTTTTTTATCAAAATCGTTAGAGCCGTTTTCGAGATAAATAAGATTTTGCATTACGGGTGTATGGGGGGTACCCTTAGTTTTGGAGCTAAAAAAAAATTTCAATTTCTCCTCTAGGGAATCACCGAAGACTCTTAACTACCGATATTGAAAGAAATAGGTCCAGTGATTTAGGCTGTAGTGAGAGGTACAGACATACAGACACACTGAAACATGTTTTTTGCGTACTAAATTTTCCTTAAAATTTTTATGAAAAAAATTGATATGCAAATTATTAGTATTTAATAATGGTGAGAAATTCGAAAATCAAAAAAACCGTTCTACGACAGGTACCCCTAATAACATTTCCCCCCAAATTTTTTTTTTGACCAAAATATAGTCCATGTCCATAATATCACATCTAATTTTTTTTTATCAAAATCGTTAGAGCCGTTTTCGAGATAAATAAGATTTTGCATTACGGGTGTACGGGGGGTACCGTTAGTTTTGGAGCTAAAAAAAAACTTTCAATTTCTAATCTAGGGAATCACCGAAGACCCTTAACTACCGAGTTTGAAGAAAATAATTCCGGTAGTTTAGGCTGTAGCTCGAGGTACAGACATAGAGACATACAGACATACAGACATACAGACGGAATTGTCGGACCCACTTTTTTCGTCTTCGCTATCATCGTAATGTCAACTTTGATCAAAATCTCGAGTTCGATTTTTTTTCCAAATGCAGAACTTGCCCTATAGTACCTATATCGCAAGTAAAAATATTTTTAAACAATACACCATACTTTTTTCTTAAAAAATGTTACTCGAACCAATGCTATTCTTGACTCATATCAGTTTTTTTTTTAATTTTTGTTTACATCATGTCAATGAAATCGTTAACGAAAATATACCTATTTCATACTTTTTTATTTTCAAGAATTCTTATTATTTCATACTTCTTAGAAATTTCGAATTCAAAAAGTCATCAGTTAAGCACGTTTAAAGTAAATAAATGTTCTTCAAATATATACCTACCTACATAATAGGTACTTACTGCAGTTAAGTTAGGCATATTTGACACCGCTAATGCATAGCTTAGGAAAAGTCTCCTGCCCCGAATAACAACTAGGTTAGGAAACAGCATACTCATATCCGTTAATCCCCTCACATCATGCAGTATAAAAAAATCCGTTATTTCTCTGAAATAGACACAGGACTAGAAATATAAAAAATGTCCCAACACAAATATAAAGACAAATGTACCTTAATTCGGGGAACGATAAATTGGTAAAATCGCTTGGGGATGCCCTATGTATTAAAGAGATCAGTAAAAACCCTTTTACCACACTGCAGCCTTCTAGATCACTAAAACTAGATACACTGTTTCGAATATCAATACTTGTGCATTCTCTGGCACTTATTAAAAAAGGTACGTCCTGAATATGTAGCAATGTAATTGCCACAAGAATTAGGCTCGAAACTGCTACTCGAGCCATTGATTAATTATTTTGACCTTACTGAAGGTCTTTTAAAAATAAAGGTACTTCCTTAAATTGTCTCACTGAATAGTTGCACAGAACAATAATATAACACGGAATACAATTAAAAAACAAAAACCATAACAAATATCACTATAATCGAATTACACTGAATGAAGCTTTTTAAAACGAGAAATGGGACGCGCACGCCATTCTCAGACAGTCGATTGTCGATCAATAGTTTAATATTTTTATCAGCAGCACAAGATCGGTCTCATTTGGTCTAGGGATTAATTCGGTAATTTGTTGTGGCTACTCTCCTCCAGGTTGCTCGCTCAGTATCCACAGCATCAAAATTGTAAGATTTAACCATACCCGCAACAAGGGGGGTTAAGCAAGCATTTTACAATTTGAAATGTTTGCAGACTAATTCTATTTTTGCTGCTGCACCAGTGCTTTATTTAATTAATGCAGCGTCAGTAAACAATCAAACAAAAATTAATCTTATTTTCCAAGATATACATTCTGAGTCGAACACTTAAGAACACTTTATTGCAAAAACGCTTTGCAAAAATACAACTTTGCAAATTAAAAAGATAATTAAAGATAATTAAACAACTTTATACAAATTTATTGGTTTCATGAAAATTTTAAAAAGAAAATAAAATCGATGGGTAATTTTGCAACATTTCAATATTTTAAGGTAAGACCACACTCGGAAAAACTGTAACAACTACACTTCAATTGAAAGCATTTAAGATCTTTAAAGCAGTAAGCAACGGAACTGTTAAACCTTACCATATATAAATATTGTGCAGATCTTCTGCTGTACAGCTAATCTTTACTATGTTACTATGGCGCGACATTGTACGTCATATTTCATGACAATAATAAAACAAATGTAAGACTGGGGTGCATGAACTTGCTCTTTTGCTCAAAAGGCTCTTAATTTTAAAAATTGCCTAATTTTTTTTCAAACCTATGTTAAACAAATTTTTTTCATAAATATAAACTTTAAGACATTCATTAAAATCCTTTATGCCAACAATGAAAAATTCAAAATTTGAAAAAATGGTTCTATGGTAGGTACAGTCAGTAATATCTTGATTTTTTTTCTTATTGTAGATCAAAAAATTAATCGAAAGAAAAAAAAATCAAAATATCAAAATCCTGGCGCGCGCCGTTTACGAGAAAAATACGATTTTCATTTTTTAACATTTTTGCTTGCGTGCGTCGTACCGTTATCACATCTTGTAGATTGTATTGAAAAACTTTTAATTGTGTCAAGTCTTAAAAAAAAAACAGCATGGGATTTTCAAAATATTGAGTTTTGAAAAAATATGTATTTAAAAATTTGAATACACAATCAGGGAAAATAAAGATGTTTGCCTATTATTTCCACTCTTTTGTTTTCCATAAGTGCTATTCGTACAAAATCTCTCACAGGGAGTATCTTTAAATGACAATCTGAGGGACATATTATGTAAAGTAACCTTCCTTTTTTTAGATTTAAATTTAATTTCCTGTACCTATAAAAATTAAATAAATTGTAGTTTTTACAACACGATCAAGAGGTTAGATAATATGTGTGTTTTTGAAGATAACATTTAAAAAGAATAAATCAGACCAAAAATATAAATGTTAAAAAAAGAGCCAAGTTCTTCTATACAAAAACCTTTGTGTAACAATTCAGCCGTGAAAAGTACTGACATCTAAAAGCACGCCAAGTTCTTACTTCATGAAGGTTTAATACCGAATATTTAAAGTAGAATAATATTGAGACAGATACAATGTAATAGAGAAATTTTATTATTTAATGATTACTGACTAAAATTTGATGGGCTTACTTGGCAAGTTTTTTTTATGCCCAATTCTAAAGGTTATAAAAACTTGACCAGTGAACCCATCAAATTTTAGTCAGTAATCATTAAATAATAAAATCCTGAAAGATACGTAAAGATAGAAAGGTGCACTCTACCTACTAAAATCAACTTAGTTTATAGGTTCCTATTCCTTTTGGTATATTTTCTTTTTGTTATTGGTTGTTTTGATTTGCACTTTAATTATTTCTTCTTGTCCTGGCAAGATACCTAACACTAACATACCTACCTTAATTACAGCAATCGGAAATGCTCCATATAAAATAAACATTTTCTCAGAAAGTGGGCGGATACCACGCAAATTGAATGGAAAACCCTAATTTTTATTGTTGGTCCTTTACATGCAATTTGAGCACTACCGTTCTACCAAATTTCATTGTTCTACTGCAATCGGAAGTGTGCAATATAATTTACATTAGTTCTAAAGAAGTGGGCAGATACCACGCCCCTGAATGGAAAACCTCAAATTTTATATTTGTTTCCTTGTTTGCAATATAGGACTTATAAATTTACTAAATTTGATCGTTTTACAGCAGTCGGAAGTGCTTCATTCAACCAACACCAACTCGGAGAAAGTGGGCGGATACCACGCCCCCTGAATGGAAAACCTCAAATTTTTTCCTCTACTTTCATGACAAGACCTACCGTTGTGCAGAATTACAAAATTCTACGATGTCAGAAAGTGCTCCATAATTTTGATGATCTGTCAGTCAGTCAGTCAGTCAGTCAGTTACGGTTTTTGTGATTTTTGAAGCCTTACTCGTATATCTCAGGAACCGCTTCTTCTCTTCTTCTTCTTCCTTTGCTTCGGCGCTGTTATGATCTCGATGTCGAGGGGATCATAACTCTCCCATGTATCTGCTTCACACTAGTGATCCGCCTGTGGGGTTCGCCGGGTTGTCCTCAGAAATCGGCGGCAAGCCTCCCGGTTTTGTATTGTTCCATTTCTGAGGCCAACTGAATGCTGGTGTTTTGGCATTTGTTTGTACCAGGAGTGTTTAGGCCTACCTTTCTTTTTATTCCGAATTGGAACGTTGTATGATATTGCCTTTTTGACGGGGTTCTCAGGATCTCTCCTTTGAACATGGCAATACCAACTCATCTCAGGAACCGCTTATGCTAGAAAAATTTGGTGAGGTGCCTGTGCCTGACTAGCTTAGCAAATATTCGGAATTTTAAGTTTCTGACTTCATTGGTACTGAAGATAGGGAGGGGTCAAAAACTGGCTGAGTTTGTTCCTGTAAAAAGGGTGTAGTGCCAGAACTTGGCTGGGCATTACCGTGCCCTTTGATAGATTTTATATACAAAGGCAATATCCAATAATTCATATGTAAATTTATATAAATTTTATTTTTGGTAATTTAAATTATATTTTAATTTAATTTTAATATTTTTATATAAAAAAGAATAACTAAGCTCAACTTGAAGTCTGAAATATTGTTTTTGTTCTAAGTTATTTTTTTGTTAAATAAAATAAAAAGAATTCTTATAATACAATGTATTTAAATGTATGTGTAGAAATGAAATTGTCATCTTAAATTAATTTAAAAAGTGTTCTGAAATATGTAAATATGAGGTGTGAAAGAATTCCTGTTTCTGTTTTTGTTTTATTTTTTATTTATTTATTTTATTTAAATTTAATTAAAAAATTAAACATAGTTTTTAATATAAAAAAAATTCATATTGAATCAAACAAACTTCGACTTTTTTCAGAAGTGGTAATACTGGTGCACACTCAACTCTGCGCCAGGCAGGTCAGATCATTGTCGGATGGAAAAAAAATTCATGAATGGGTAAACTATTTTTATAGGGAATTTTTTTCAATTCAGTATGGTGCAAACGTAATGCGCGATACTGATTCTGAAAAAGCTCTCCCATTCACCCTGTACTGACAATTTTTATCGGACAGAGTATAGAAAAATTGCCAATGAAATACAAAATAGAACCACTGGCTTACATTCAACCCTCGTACATCCAACTATCCCTGCTTCATATCTGAGAGACTGATCGCCAAATTTCCATCAACCATTATTGTGTTTATCAAAAATAAACATTGAATCAGAGTTACCATTCCATCCTTGAGCTTGTTTCATTACTTGTTGATAAAGAGCTTTCAATATTTATGCTTTTGAGAAGAAATAACTTATTATTTTTGATTTTTCGGTTTTTATGTTTACGTTTTTCTTTGTATTTATGAAAAAACAGTTAAAATGCAGTTTTAATTTTTTAAATGCAAAGTTTTGATTTTTTAGTTTCTTTTAAGATTTAAGGAGCTATTATTTTTGTGTTGTGTAGATATATTAACACAAAGGATAGCTTTAAGTTCTAAGAAGAGCACAGATGGAAAGAAAAAGCAGGAATTCGTTGACGCAAAAAACACATTCTGCAAGCTTCTTAAAAATAAGACAGAAATTGGTAGTAAAACGCGACTGTTATCTTTCCGCTTATTATATTTTTGCCTATGAAATCTTAAAAAAGAGTTTTTTACCATTATGATATTTGTCTCAGATTCGGGGCCTGAAAGAGCTTTAAAAAGGAGAAAGGTTATTGAAATTCAAAATAGTTTTGGTCTTCCAATTTTCATATTTTTATTTTTTCAAAAGAGCCTTAATAATTTCAACTAAAATCGATATGTGTATTGCTTCAAACCCCCATAGAAAAAATATTTGCGGGCGCACATGCGGATATTATCGATGTGGATTGTGTTGGAGTCTCAAGAGTTTGTTATAACAAATCGAGAAGGTCTCTCAATCTATATGGTGACTAATTGGGGATTGGTCTTTGTATATTAGGTACAAGTAATGTGGTGCACTTTACTCCCTTTTGTTACATGTTAGAATTAGCAGGTCTCTAGGCAAGTGTGTGGATCGAAATTTGATGAACATATAAGTTAAAATTTCTCAACACAAGTATCAACTCTAAAAATCGACCGAGGGTCAATAGCTTAATTGCCATTTTCAATCATTATTCATTGCCACGATATCGTCATCTATGTATGTACTTATTAATGTTTTCTATCACACTTTATTCTTTTTGGTTTTATATAGATCATTGGTCTAGTACTTTGAACTCAAAATGTATAATTACTATTATTAAATTAAAATGATATCCATTTGCCGAGATCCAGGTTATACAAGTAACTTACTGAACTTTGTATGTATATACTTAAAGTACTGATACTGATTGATAAGCTTTTACTGTGATTCAGAATGTCATACTTACATAAGTACCACTTCTTATCTATATTTGTAAACTATTAATTGTATAATCAAAATCAAAAAATAGAATACAAAAATAAGCTTTTATTTTTTGCTAACTGGTATACGGTTCGGTGAATATAACAACATTGGCGCAAAATTTAAGTTTATTTAGTACGATGTTAAAGATGTTTTAGTACGTAACTGGGTTAAAACGATGATTTTGCTAATTTTAATCGAACATAACATCATACATACTTTCTCTATCCTTTTATTAAAGTTTAAATCAGTCAATGTCCATTCCTATTTTATTTTTTAGTAGGTACCGTTCTAACTTCATATGACTGTTTAAAATTTACAAATGTCAAAAAAGGTCTGTTTACTTAGTTTTTAGCATCAACTGCAATTTATTAAAAAAAAATAGCACTAGCGCGATACTAGTTAGAAAATGTTTAAAATTAAGAAAAGATAGTAATCTACTTAAAAGTTAGAAAATTGTTAAGTAGTATCATACCAATACTTTAATACTAAACTATTTAAAACTCATTGGTGTTAAAAGATCTTGCACGTATGTAAGTGCAACAGCACTTAATTTCACAAAAACCTAGCTTAGGGATCAAGACGTAATCTCTATTGCCAAAATTCTAGAATGCAAAAAGTAGAGAGCAAAATTTTTAATCTCGATTTAAATAAAATGCTCGACTAGGTTGCACGAATTTTCTCCTATGTAAAAGACTTAAAAATTTAATAATGAATGTTATGAGAAAAATGTTCATAACCATAAAATTAATTTTTAAAATGACTAAAACAACTCTATTAAGAAAGAGGCAGATGCCATGTAATTTCTTAGGGAAATATAAGTTTATACAAGAACAAAAATTATAATTCGTTGTAGTGGTATTTTAAAAAAAATAAGCTTTTTATACAAAGTTTAAAAACACATTTTCAAGAAAAAATTTAGTTGATCCAACTTAAAATTTTTATTATTTTACGAATAAAACTTAAATTCAAATTTTATTTTTTAGGTTTTGAAATACAATCTTTTTCAAACTTTGTAGAAATTTCATTAAAATCCCTTATGACCATAATGGGAAATTAAAAATTCGAAATAATGATCTTTGGTAGGTAAAGCACGTAATATTTTAATTTCAAAATTTGTTTATTGAATTATAGATCGTAAGAATTAATCCAAAGGAACATTTTTTTATCAAAATTTCTGGGCGCCTTTTTCGAGAAAAATACGATTTTCGAAAAACATTTTTTAACATTTCTGTTGTATACATAATACATAATGCTATATAATTGCACTCAAATAATGTTTAGTAGAGATTAAATTAAATGAAATATACATTGTTGAAAATTATACCTGAACAGCGAGAGTCGTGTTGTTTTTCGTCATGCAAAAAAACAGTTTTATACGGATTTATTGAGTGTCCAGTTGCTGTCAGACTTTTTACAACAAAAATTAAGAAGTTTTATATTTTTTATTGATTATTTAAATCAAAATGGAACATTGGGTGTTTTTGATGAAAATTGTAACATAACTAATAAGATGTTATAATATATAGGGGACTTCTATCTATTGCTTAAGACGCAAGACTACATAAATGCTAGATTTAATAACCAACAATTTGTTTCAAAACTAAAATCTCCTATCAAACTTCATTTTTTTCCAACCACCACTATGACGCAATACTTACAGGTCCATTATGTCAGTCCTGGCAGCAAGGAGTAAGGGTGTCTGGACCGCAACCGGTAGGCATGCTTTAGTTTCTATAGCTATAGTATCTTGAGCCGTGATTTTTGTTGTAACATTAAGTGAGAGCTTTATTGAAGTTGCTCTCGGAGGAAACCCCCCCACATATTTACATACCACCACCTTAGGCTCCATAGGTCGCAGCATGTGGTTTATCCTTGGTTATCACGTCCTCTAGTTTTGTAATAACCCCTAATCAGCTTTAAACAAAAAAAAAAACTTTTTATAAACTTATTACGGCATCACCCGATGTTCCCAGAAATATTAAACACTTACTATGGCATTTCTATTTAAAATCGTAGAAATAAATAACTGATCCGTTAGAATTCGGTATACTAAATCAAAAAAAAAAATCTAATACCACAAATAATCATTTACAGATGTCTCCTCTCCAAACAAAAAAATGCCCTAAGTTTTATCAGCTCACAAAGATCAGCAGACAAAGATACAAAAATCAAGAACGACAAACCAACATCAATGTATGAGAGCGAAAAAGCTATTCATGTATCTTTCTGTTGGGTAAGCGACAAAGCGTTCTCTTATTCTCATCAAAATTTATACATTATGCAAACAAATCGTATCAGACACAGCGCATCCCTTTCCCACCCGAGTGTTATTGTTTATGCTCTAATTTTTCTTATTATCTTTTTGTCATTCGATGAATTTGTGTGTGTAGATGGATGTTGTTTTTATATTTGCCTGTGTTCCTTTATTGGTTTTGGTGGCTCGTGTATATCGCGGCGACTCCTTGGCTGGTGTATTTGTTTTTATTTTTTTGTGAGGGTATTAAACTTTTTGGTAGGAATTTTCTCGTTTGGATTTTGGCAATATCTATTCGTTTTGAAGTGTATCTTCCTTGGGTATAGAAAAATGCAAATTGATTTTATATGTTAAGTAGGTTATGTTGATTAACTCGAGAATTGCTGATCAGATCTTTAAGATCAACCACTTAAAATAAAAGTAAAATATCTAGATTTAATATCAAAAAACTGTTAAAAATGAGATCTGATATTAAGATAAAGGTTTTTTGCATATTAGCTGATGTCCAGCTACTTACTTTTTAACAACCAAACAATCAAAATCTATGCAAAATTATTCTCCCTTTCAAAGATACACCCTACGCAAATAAAAATGCATTCGTTTGACTTTATCTTCTCCAGAAAAAATGAAGTACGAGTATATACATACATGTACATGTAAATATCTGTTTTTTTTTTTTTTTGTACGTGTGCAGGAGATATAGAATCAAAAGTCAAAATTATGTTCTCGCCTCAAAAAAGAAGAAAGGCATTAGCGGGAAGGTTATTAGTTTTTAAGTTTCTTTACTATCTATTCTTTTTAAGCTTTATACAGGTATGAATAATTGAGAAATATGTCCTCCTGGAAGAGAACTAAATTTTTGCAAATCAAATGCGAATTTAATGGAAATAAAACTGTTTAAATGTCTAGACAGACAAGCAAATCGGAGTGGCTATTTTAGCTTGATGAAGACTGTCGAGAAAATGTTCACAGGTATAAAAGACCTTACATACATACATTTATGTATGTATGTAGTCAACATATTACGTCGGATTGTATTGGGATGAAAAAATTAAAGGAAATTGCTCGCCCAATATTAGCGTAACGGATACAGATATTGGCATAAGGAAATTTTCATCTCAAAATGTGAATAACTTTCGCATTAAGAGAGCTGTTGATATATTTTGAACATCAAAATAAAATTTGAAATTTTTTTCTTAAACTTTAACTTTATTTATATTTTTTATTTTCTTATAATAAAATGTTAAAAAAGGTAAATTAAAAAAAGCTTTCTTAAAACTGCAATTATTGGCACCCCAAAAATGTATGTAAAGATATGTTTTTCGTAGCAGATTTATAACTGTAATGTAGATCTAGGAATATTTAACTTTTTAGAAGCCGATTTTCTTGGATATTTGCCCATTTTTTATGTGGAGAAGAGCTTTCCTGAATATCATTTTCTTTGTACTTCTGTGTCTTTCGTGGCTTTTTTGAAACTGAAAATTGTCAGATGATATAGTTATTGGCACTCTTAAAAGTATAATTATTGGCAGTGCACCTCCATGTCAATAATTAAAACCCTACTTTTTTGCAGAAGCAATTATTGGCACCCCCTTTTCTTAAAATTTTACAATTTTTTTAACAAAACGTTGTTAAGGACGTCAACTTTAATATATTTTTACAACAAAAACTCTAAATTCTTTTTAAATATACCATAAAATAATCGAAACGAACGCTTACCAAATTCTCTTTCCTTAGCGGGAACACTCAATTTTGGATCATTTTTTCACAACAATAGAACGTTTTTACTTTTGTACTAATAAAAACGAATTAAAGAGGAAATTAATCAAAACAAAAACACAGAATTATGGGGAATACTTTAAGAAAAAACAAATATTTTATTACGCGGGTCACTGAGCCAAATTAAAGTAGTCTAGTTAGTTTCAATCCAAATGTGACATAATGAAAATGAAAAAATGAACAACAAGCTTCAAATTAATTAATAAAATTTAAAAAGCTGAATTGAAGAATGTCTCGAAAAATTAATCGATTAAATAAGGACAATAAAATTGCAAGCCATTGCGAAACAGAGTATAAACGACAAAATTGATATAATTCCTGGAGTTAATAAGAACTCTAAGACATTTGCAAAGTTTATCCTTTCTAAAGGAGGACAATTATTTATAGAAATGGATATGCCAATGTCCCCCGGAATGAATCTGAATATTCTTGAAGAAATAAAGTGTTGCAACGACAATGCCTTCCAAAGAACGTGAAATAATCCTTATTTTTGATGAAATGAGCATTCATTCAGACCTAACGTACATTAAATATAAATACATAATGTAATAGAAGGCTTCGTAGATTATGGAAGAGGTATTAGAATTTACAAGTGTGCAAAGTCTGTTTGCGTTTTTATGATTCGAAGTCTTTGCGGAAAATTTAAACAAGTTCTCTATCAAGTAGCTTGTCCTTCAAAAAATATTGAAAATTGCGTAGATATATATAATTATATGTGTTTTATTGGAAACACAAGCAAACACTTATTTAGTTTTTATTTTTAAGTTTTATTTATAGTTCAGTTTTAAAAATATCTTACATTAATTAGGAATACAACACTTTGCTTTAAATAATTATAGTTCTTTTAAGACGCGTCTTCAAGAAAGAACAGAGAAGAAGTGATACGAACTTAATAATACTTATTGACAAAACTTAGATTAACTAACGATAAGACGAAACAACTGGACTTAAAAGAAAGAGCTTAATCCCTTGGCGAAGTTTAGTTGCTAGGCTGTTAGTTAATTATACTCTCCAGATTTATCTTCGGAGAAGATGAAGTTGGAGAAAACATTAAAGGCTGAAGGCTAAGTAAGCACACACAAGTAAGCTGGGCAAAAACCTTGCGTGGTAAAAGCTATTCTACGTGTGTAGGTATTGGGCGCAATGCAGAAGCATTTCTATTATATAACAATATGCAACATATGATGTGCCACATCGGATAAAAATTGGTCACAATAGCCTTTTAAGCTACAACCTTTTAACACCTGATGTATCCGTTAGTTGGAAAATTATCGAATATACCATATACGACTCTGAGAAAAACAACACATCAAAAATATGTCCAAAACTGACATCTTCCCATATCGATCCAAGGGATTACCAAAAAATTAATGTTTTTGTTCATTGCTTTCTCGAGCACACGCCAAAAAAAGTTATTGATGACACCAGCAGGTGACAATGACCTGCCCAACATTAACACAATTGTGTTCTATTTTGCTTTATTCTTTGTGTGACATAATTAATATGGTAAGTACTTATTTTGTAATTTTTGTTTTATTCTTTATGTGACATAAATAAATATTTATTTTGTAATACACTTTGTCATCGTATTTATAAAGTAATTTATTTGACATAGTTTGTAACATAATGTGTCATCAATTTTGATTGTTTAGTTTAAGTATAAAAGAGACATAATGTCTAAAATAAAATTATTCGTTATTCGTTTATTCGTTTTGTAACAATAAAGCGTTTTATTTCGAATCAATCAATTCTTTCAAGAACAAGTTCAAGTGCTTGTCTCTTGTATTCAACAAAAATTCTTATTGTACACGAACAGTAAGAAATTGGTTTACTGGAACTGTATTGGACAGTGAGAGATACAAACATTTGGTGACCCCGACTTTGGAATACATCAAAATCTATACATTTGGTCGGCGAATCAAAATCAACTAAAGGCTCACAATGGAGAATAAAATAGCCGAGCAACGTCTTGCCGGAGAAGAAATTCAAACAATAATCCGAAATTTCAACAAAGATTCGCCAACGCGAAAAACTACAAAAGAGCACTTTACCTCTCAGTTAAACCGAATCGAGGCAATATGGAAAAGCTTTGCAGTTAGAGACGAGGAAATTCGCGCATCAGATCTAAGCATCGATCACGAATACTTCACCTCGAACTACTTCTTCAAAATAAAAGAAATATCAGAAAAATACTCAAAGGTATTCAAGAATTCGCTTGCAGAAATAGAGCCCAGCGAAACTCAGCCCAGATTAAAAATCAAAGTACGCCCGAAGTTCTTATACTCATGCGCCGCCAGAAGGCATTGATGAACTCTTTAACCCGCCTCAGCAACGGCCGAGTTAAAGAAGAAGTCCCCATACAATGCCTAGAGGCAATGAATAAACTTTGGGACCAAATTGAAGAGTTACATTACGCAATTTGGGAAAGAAAGGAAGACCCACTCTCGGAGGGCTACGACATGAGCTCTTATTCAGAACTTGAAATAAAGGTTCTGTAAAAACGAGCTTCATTAAGGGGAACTTCAAATAATTCAGAACGGATCATCTATCAGTACAACTTCCAAAGATGACAATCCCAAAGTTTGACGGCGGTTACATAAAATGGCAAACGTTCTTAGACATTTTTACTAAAAAGATACATGACCAATATCTACCACTAATACAAAAAATGTGGTATTTAAAAACAAATGTTTCTGGTGATGCAGGACGTCTGTTAAGGCACTTAGAACTGACAGAGGAGAACTATCCGATAGCATGGAAAACTTTTCAAGATCGTTTCTGTAATATATTTCCATAACTAAATGAAATAATACTTTTTATAGTAATTCAATATTTTATTTATTAGTTGATTTCAAGGTAAATTATGTAATTAATAATAGGTTAAGAGCAAAATAGGTTATATCATTCCATGTGATTTTTGGAGGAATTAATAGGTGCGTTTTATTATCGACCAAGATCCATATGGATATCAATTTGATAATAAAACGATCCAGATCCTAGAAAATTTACTTTTCAATTGTGGTACTTCTGAGTTTTGTTTTTGACGTTTCTACTTTTTTTTTTGTAAACAATCAAAAAATAAAAATGGAAAACGCAATTGATGTAAGTAAATTTGCTTTCATTATAAATTGCAATATTTATTTATTGTGTAATACTAAAAATAATTTTCTTAGTTTATTTTAGAAAGTGAAAGCGAAGAGTTGTGGCCACACGAAATGCGGCCACGAGTCCAAATCTGGACATGCGCAAGCTAGGCCTAGCAGAAAGAAAGCCGAAGGAGGCTATGGCTGCCGTTTCCACAAACAATAACCAGAAAATAGCTCTAGAGAAGTCGAATTCTCTGGGCGAATCGAAGCCGACGAAACAATTACGCACCACAAAAAGTTTGTCGCCACCTTCACCGGTGCGCCATCAACACGCCATGATGGTATCCGACGAAAATGACATCGTTTCTGTAAAGTTTTCACCCAATGAACATTTCGAGTTGGAAAACGGCATCATGACACGAATGGCCGAGTTGAACTTGCATGCAATGAGCGGCGAAACTAAGACCGCCGCACCCACTGGAGAAGTAGTTATGAAAAAGCACAAAACGTCAAAGAGTGAGCAAACCTCGCAGAACATAGCCGATTATGAAACAAAGTTTTCGTTCAATCAAAGCAATAACAAGAGCACTGGGTGCCTCGTTTATGTGCCATCACATCCATGGCTCAAAATGTCTGACCTCGAAGAGTGTAAAGTAAACTCACTGCACAAAAGAAAGAATCTGCATAAAATGTCAAAGGAGACAGGGTCATTGAGTTGGGGCAACATAGAACCGCTTCCAAACCACCTATGGATTTGGCGGAAGCCACCAGATTCAGCAAATGGTGGCCCCAGAACAAGTAATATAAAGAAATCACCCAAAAAAGAAGTTTTCCGACAGGCTAAGTCATTTTCGGCCACCAAATATGTATGCAACAACTCTCCGGTTACCTCGCCGGCTCGCAATAAGCCAACTGTTGTTGAGACGCAGCAACCCCAGTAGGCACAACGTAGTTTTCTAGATGTTGTCAATCCGAATCTGCTGCAAGCTCGTCATAGTTTTTCTTCGATATCGCAGCGGGACGATGAGTTGCAACTTAACATCCGACGACTGTCTGAGCAAATGCGCAAAACTCAGGCGGGAAGCGCTGCTATAATCACCACCACTGCCACTGGGGTTGACTTCACTGATTACCTACGACAATTTCGCTGCAGCGAAGCGAAAAAAGCCGTAGCGGCAGCACAATTCCAACAGCAGCAACCACAACAACCGACTCTGCATCATCCATCGCCAAAAGTAACTCAAACCAATCTGGACTCGATGTTGGAAACTACTTGTTGAATAAAGTACTTGAATTCGCTCCTTTCAGATCTCTTCATCCCCATTTTGTATCCCATATTTTTTCTCTATCGACACGACACACAAAAAGTGTACCGTGGAAGTGTTGTAAACAAATTTAAATGATAATAATTCTCCTTGAAAACATTAAAAACAAAATAATTCATTTGTTAATTATAGGTTTAAAATTAATTAATTTAATTATTAAGCTTTTTAAGAATATAAAAATAAAACAAGAGCAACAAAAGAAACTCATGGAAATAGCTGAAACTCAAAAAATGCAATGCAAGGACCGACGAACAACACCTCTTTTGCCAGAACACTTTGATATAATAAATTTTGTATGTGAAAATCCAATAGACCCAAAAGTTTTGGAACATTTATGTAAAATAAAGATTTGCTTATTTGCTTTTTTGCTTTTGAAAAGTATCGAGTACAGATACTAGAGCTCTGCAAGATATTTTTCTCACAAAATAAATATGATCTCCATTCAAGTTTATCTATAGGTTAGATACATTTAGGTATATAAAATTGACATAATAGGGCACATATAATATTCATCATCATAATAATATTTCCAATGGCACTAATACATTTTTTGTTGGTTATAAATTATTTATACTTTTTTCTACAGGATGTCCTTATAATAATATATTACTTCTTTTTTAGCTTCAATATATCTTCATTTTTTTTTTAAATTTGTATGAAGATATCTAAACAAAAATCCTGAGTACAGAGGCTAACCAATCCGACATACAATGTCCTTACACAAATATTTACTTATTCTTTAAATTCTCAAAGAAAGCAATATTATTCCTTAAACATCCTGATAGAACAACTGGACTTAGTGCTCTGTCTTGACTCGCATTTGAATATAGCGTGTCGCCGTCAATTCTTGATGGTGCATCGGTTTCGAGAGACGATAAATCGGAAGCAATTGTTGCGTCCTCGGATCCTTCCTTGACTAGTTGTATCTGGTGCTACTGGTTCTGGTTGCTTTTGAATGATTTTTCTGATGTTGGCTGCTGCTGCTGCCGTTGTTGGCGTTGTGGGTTTGAAAAGCACCAGTGGTGACTTTGCTCGGGCCTTAACAAAAGAATTTGATATTCCTGCTTCTGGTCCTTGGAGCCGGTTAAGAACACTTACCTTACGCCATTTGTTCTCAGACGATGAAGTTGACGAGGTCATGAGGAAAGCCTTTGCCAAAGCTTTAACTGATGGCATTGCATGGACTACTTCCGCCTCGATAACTGGTTTTTTTGGTGTAGATGGCGTAATCTAAAAGAAATAACGGTTCAAATAAATGTTTCGCAGATAAAAGAAAATCTTTACTGGAGTGGTATCCAGGTCGATGGATAATACTTGACTAGGACTAATTATATTCCTTTTGGCTTGCAAGAATTTAAATGAAGTTGGTGTAGAGGTTTTTGATGATACCGTGGCTGTTGGTGGTGCCAGTGTGGGCATTATATCCAGCTCTGTTGGACGAACCTTCTTGTCTGGAAGTTTTGGCACTGTAATTGTTGCTGTTTGTGTTGATTCCTTGATAAGTCGCGTTTCTTGCTTTTTCAAATCATATATATGAATTGTATCGGAATCTTCACTGGGTGTTAGACTCTCATTTGTGAGAATAGAACTTGTTTCACTAGAAAGCTTGCTAACGGCTTCAGCAGTTAGAGTGGTTGTCGTTCCAACTGCCTGAATGGGATTCTTTTCAGCAAATACCTGAGGGATATCTTCGATGACCTGAACTGGAGTAGCTAAGTAGATGTCAGCTTCTATCCGGCATTGTTTCTCCAACTTATGGCACATTTCTCTGACAGAAGTTGTTTCAACGGGCTTAGCATTGTTTTCTACTCGTTCATTCAGCTCGATTGATGATGCAGTTGAAGTTAGTGAAGATATCTGGGGCGGCGAAGTTGGACTCTTTTTTGTTGTTCCACTAGGACTTCAGCTACCAAGAGATCCTCCAGCACATTGTTCATAGCATATTTTTTTTACGTGGGTGGTCAAATTCACATTGCCGCTTCTCGTAAGCTCTTAAAAAGGCGATGGTTTCACAATTCGTCCAAATTCTTCGCCTTTAATAAAAAATATTTTTGCAACTTAATTTATTAATAAAACGAAGTATGTAGTTATATTTACATTTTATTTTCTTTTGCATTCATCTTTTGATTTTTGATACAAAATTAATTAGCTTTTAAACAGATATTTATTATGACATTTCACGATTTGTCGTCTTTTTTTGCACAGTGCTGACAAAATTTACATAAGAAAATCACCTTCTGGTGTTCGGATTTAGAACTAATTCTTGGATCTTGAAATAGATCCCGATAGAAAACAGGATCCCGAATTTGTTTTTGTAATACATGTAAAAACTTAATCCAAATCCGGATCCCGATAGATTTGTGAATAATAAAACGCACCTAATGATGATGGTATGTATGATAATGACAGATGGGTACATCAGCTGGACGGTCGATGGTCTCGATAATTGGCATTGCCAGGCTTAGTGGAAAATACTCAACACCTCCCCCCTCGCTAAGAAAAGCTCGTGTACTGCAATCTATTTGGAGGTTTCTTACTTCGTGTGGATCTTCGTAACATAACTTCTGGAACACATGATGGTACACTAGATTCGGAACCGGCAGGTTGTGATCTGGATTTATCTGGCATTGGTAAATTTACTTTCTCATTTGGTAGATTTTTCTTGGTTTGTTGAACTACAGGTAGTTGTTTTTCTCGTAAAGCTTCTATTGTTGAAGAAGTAGTCGTACTGCTCTGTGGTATGACTTCTACCCACTTGGTATAAGCATCAACCACAATTAAAAATTACTTATTCATGAATGGGCCAGCATAATCCAAGTGTAAGCGCTCCCAGGGTGCCTTTGGATACTCCCAAGGATGAACTTGCAGTTTTTTTACATTTTGCTTTATTTTGGCGCAGTTAATACAACTTTTGCATAAGCTTTAGATATCTTTGTCAATGTTTCTCCACCACACATAACTCCTGGCTAGGGCTTTCATTCGCACCATACCTGTATGTGCAGTGTGAAGTTCATCAAGAATTCTTTTTTGTAATCGTGGAATCATGATGCGTATATTTTTAAAAATACACCCATTCTGTAAAGAAAACTCTGCAACATTTCCTTCGTTTGGCAAAGGATTTCCTGATTGTAGAGAAGTGTAGTATCGAACACATTCAGAATCTTTTAATGTTTCTTTCTTAATTTCATTTCTTGTGACTGGTAAAACTGAAATGTGATTCATCAGGAACGTTGAGCTGCTATCCAGGTTTTCATCAGTCTGAGGCTTTTCACAAGGGAAACGAGATAGAAAATCGGCGTTTGCATGTAGTTTAGTATTTCGGTACTTTATGTTGTAAACGAATCCGGACATAAAGTTTGCATAATGCAATTAACGCAGTGCTGACATGGCTGGTAAATCTTCATTAGGATGCAAAATTCTGGTAAGCGGCTGGTGGTCAGTAATTAGTGTAATTTTTCGCCCATAACAATATTGGAAAAATTTGTGTAATCCCCAAAATATAGCTGTTGTTTCCTTGTCAAGTTGCGAATAATTTTTTTCTGATTTTGTAAGTGATCTTGAGTCAAATGCTATCGGTCTCTCTTGACCATTGGGTAGTACATGCGATATAACAGCACCGAGTCCTGTAGGAGATGCATCTGTTGCTAAAATGAGTGGTAAATCTCGATTGTATTTCACAAGAACATTTGGACTTGTTATTTCATCTTTCAACTGCTTGAATGTATTATTGCATGTTTTACTCCAAATAAATGGTTTACCTTTTTGTAAAAGTTAATTCAATGGAAAAAGCTTTGATGACAAATCAGGTATAAATTTCTGATAGCAATTTATTAACCCTAAAAATGTGCGTAATTCAGATACGTCGTTGGGCTTTTTGCAATCTACAATTGCTTGAATCAGGTATAGGTTTGATTTCGTCTTGATCAAGTATGTGGCCTAGGTATGATACTGATTTTAAAAGAAATTGACATTTTGCTCTATTTACGTGCAAATCTTTCTCTAGCAAAATCTTAAAAACTGTTCTCAAATTTTGCACTAGCTCTTTGAGAGTGTGACCCCGGATGAGAATGTCATCGAAAAAACAGGTAACGTTTGCTATGTTTCCGAATATCATATCCATACATTTTTGCCAAGCGTTTGGACTTATCTTCACGCCAAACATTAGACGGTTGACCTTAAAGCAGCCTTTATGAGTGCTAAGAGCTTGAATATATTTATGAGCTTAATACAAGCAATCAAATCAAACATACTTAAAACTAGAATAACAATTAAGATCTTAACACTAAATTAAAAACTAAGGAGCCAGAAAAAAAAAATTAAAAAACTAAGGATTAAGTTAGGAGAGCACGTAGAAGGGAGGATTTAGAGAGATTAGGATCGAAAATGGTTGAGCTGTTGGCTTTCCGAAGCATTCTAGTCATCGGCTCATTCTGGCCGTATTTAGTTCGATGGAAGGGAATACATAGAAGTGGTATGGTTCTTAAATGACGTTGGTTTACGTTGAATTTAATTTTTTCACAAAGAGCTTGACAATCGATGCCACCAGTCAAGAGCTGGTGTATAAAAATAATTTCTGCATTATCACGACGTCGGTACAAGGTATGTAGATTTATAAGTTTAAGACGATTTTCATAGGGAGGTAAGTGCAATGGGTCATCCCAACTAAGGCCACGTAATGCAAATCGTAAAAATCTACGCTGAACCGCTTCAATACGTTGGATATGAATCTGATGGTATGGTGACCAGACCTGGGAGGCATATTCTAGAAGGGGTCTTACAAAGGTGATATAAAGAGACTTGGTGACGTAGGGATTTGAAAATTCTTTGGACCAGCGCTTAACGAACCCAAGTGTGGAATTAGCTCTATTAATAATACTGCTAATAACGAAGATTATGATGAAATAAAAAAATTTATTTCAATTTTAAGCGGAGTGATTGAATTAAATTCAATTGAAAGTTTTTTGCGACCTCAACTCCATAGTGCGTTTCGCCCAGGTACGACAGTGGGCTCATCAGTTAGATGCTGTCGTACCCTTCTAAGACGCAATTATTATTTGTCGATGTTTAGCGACGCTTATAAATTTCACAGCAGTAATGTACTGTGAATTTTATTTTTCTAGGGGAATTTGAATAAATTCTGACACCTAGAATGTTAATGTCCGTGGTCAGACTGTTTATCAACGAAGATTATGATGAAATAAAAAAATTTATTTCAATTTTAAGCGGAGTGATTGAATTAAATTCAATTGAAAGTTTTTTGCGACCTCAACTCCATAGTGCGTTTCGCCCAGGTACGACAGTGGGCTCATCAGTTAGATGCTGTCGTACCCTTCTAAGACGCAATTATTATTTGTCGATGTTTAGCGACGCTTATAAATTTCACAGCAGTAATGTACTGTGAATTTTATTTTTCTAGGGGAATTTGAATAAATTCTGACACCTAGAATGTTAATGTCCGTGGTCAGACTGTTTATCAACGAAGATTATGATGAAATAAAAAAATTTATTTCAATTTTAAGCGGAGTGATTGAATTAAATTCAATTGAAAGTTTTTTGCGACCTCAACTCCATAGTGCGTTTCGCCCAGGTACGACAGTGGGCTCATCAGTTAGATGCTGTCGTACCCTTCTAAGACGCAATTATTATTTGTCGATGTTTAGCGACGCTTATAAATTTCACAGCAGTAATGTACTGTGAATTTTATTTTTCTAGGGGAATTTGAATAAATTCTGACACCTAGAATGTTAATGTCCGTGGTCAGACTGCTAATATGTTCACGAAAGTTAAGTTGACAGTCGCAAATAACACCTAGGTCACGAATGGAAGTGACGATGGAAATTGGCTGATTATTAATTAGGTATTGACGTTGTGGCAAGGGCGTCCGTTTACGAGAGTAAGTAATGGCTTGACATTTGCTTACATTAAGCTCAAGAAAATTATGTTGACACCAGGTAAAGAAATTATTAAGGTCTAGTGGTAGCGATTGCGCACTTGAACCAGATAAAATTTGTTTTGAGATGCGCATATCATCAGCGTAGATCTCAAGGTCAGATCCTGTAAGAATAAGTTCAACATCATTGATAGTTAACAGGAAAATCAGGGGCCCAAGGTGACTACCTTGCGGCACACCTGAATTTGAGCATATAGGGCTGGAAGTGCATGATCTAAAAATAACTTTATACTGACGATTGTTGAGGTAGGACTGTATCCAAGATACAAAAAGTGGAGGAAACCCGTAAGCTTTAAGTTTAAAGATGATAATGTTATGGGAGATTTTATCAAATGCTTTGCTGAAATCCGTTGCAATTGCATCCACTTCATGGCCAGATTCCAGAGCACATAAAGTTTTGGAAACAAATTCAGTAAGATTTGTGATCGTTGATCTACCTTTAAGAAAGCCGTGTTGTCTCGGAGAAAAAAGTTCTACACAATGAAGAAGCATGGTGTCATGAATTATACTCTCAAAAAGTTTGGGTATACAGGAGAGTTTGGCAATGGGCCTATAGTTATTAATATCATTCTTACATCCTTTTTTGTGTACAGGGATGATGAACGAGTCCTTCCATTGTATAGGAAACATACCGCAAGAGATAGATAATTGAAAAAGAGCTGAGAGAGGTTGGGCAAGTTTAGAGACACATTTCATAAGGACTATAGGAGGAATCCCATCGGGCCCAGAAGAAAAGTCATCCTTGAGTAGACTGATTTTGGTTACTACTGAAGAATATGATATATAAATAGAAGTTAAGGAAGTTTGAGTGCAGTGGCTCATATAATTGAAGTAATTTTTGTCTACTTCAGTGTTATTAGAAACAAATGCTTGACTAAAGAAATCAGCAAAAAGGTTGCAAATAATATTTGGATCTGTTGATGAGGAATTCAGGTATTTCAATTTGGAAGGATAACCATCAGACTTCTTTTTTGAATTAATAAATTGAAAGAAATGTTTGGGATTCGAAATAAGATCGGTTTGGGTTTGAATAAGGTGACTGGAGTAGAGAGATTCACACAGGTTGGAGAAGTTATTGTGAATAGAGACATAATTGAAGAAGTCTTGATTAGACCTCGACCTCAGATATTTTTTCCAAAGTTTATTCCTTTTATTCCTTAGAGAGCGAAGTTCTTTATTGTACCAACAAGGGGAGGAAGTAAAGTTCTTTTGAGGCAAAAGTGGAATGGTTTGAGAAAAACAGTTTTGTATCTGAGAGTAAAAAGTGGATGTTTTAATGTCGATATTAGAGCCATTGGAGATAAAATAAAAGTTAATGTTACCAATAAGATCGTTAAGTTTTTCGAAGTTAGCTTTACGAAAATTGAATGTTCGTGATGTAAGGGAGTAAGGTTCGATGATATCAGATTGGAAAGCAAAAGTGAGAGAAATAGGGGGATGATAATTGTCAAGCCTAGAGGGGAGATGCTTACTTTCCATTACTTCGGTATTATGGGCATCGGATGAAAAAATCAGATCTAATTGTCTATCTAAACAATTCTTAACACCACTCATCTGGGCAAGATTCGAAGAGAGGAGCCGGTCAGTGAAAATGATTTCTTTTTCGGAAATAGCATTAGATGAAAAGAAGTAAAGTTCATCGTCTGATTCTTGCCAAATTAATCGTGGCAGATTGAAGTCGCCGACGATTATAATATCGTCTTCAGGATTAGTGATCTCAATGACATAATCGACTGCATCCGCTAGAAGCTGATATTCGCTTGTTGGTTGTGATGGTGGTATATAACAACACAATATGTAAAGACAGCGGTTTGATACAGAGACTTTAACACTAAAAAGTTCCAGGTTTGATGTATTGGGAATATGTAGCAAGGAGGAGTCAAGTTTGGAATGAAGTGCCAAAAGGACACCACGACCGGTGGATGAACTATTGGAGGGATCATCATGAGTAGTCACATTAGTAACGAAGATATCCTTTCGGTACACATTAAACTCTGAAGTGAAGAATTCATTATTCAGAAAGTCGGGTGTAAGATTGGTTTCAGTAAGAGCAAATACATCATAAGGAAGTTTTTGTGAGTTCAAGTAGACTTCAGAACTTTTAGTACGTAAACCCCTAACGTTCTGGTAGTAAATAGATATAAGTTGGTGTTTTAAAACGTTTGAAATGTTAGGGTTAGGAACGGAAAGGATTTTTATTATTAATATTGTTTCGATTTTTGTTTAGTTGCGAAAGCCTTTTAGAATTGACATATGAAGCAAAAGCAGATAGGTCATTTTCAACATCAGTGGGAGTTAAATTAAAGGTTTTATGAAATAGAATATATATTTTTAAGAGCTCATTGGTATTAGTAGGAAGACCTTCTTGATGAATAGATACCATTACGTTAGTTCTAGTTATACCATCAACGCAGATAGAATCTTGTTTGTCATGAAGATATGCTAAATACAATCGCACGTTCGCATAAATACGGTGGTCTCTGAGGCGTGAAAGAACATATCGGCCATCGCCGTTTAGGTCAGAGAATTGTTTCGTCATTTTAACTACAGGAGGAACTAGAGGATTCAAAAAATGAGGTGATGCTTTTGGCAACGTTAATTTAACAGCTGGAGGAAGAAGAGGGTCGATAGAATGGGGTGTGTTAGCTGTGGCGTTTGAACATGATGGGCTATTTGAGATATCTGGTTGGTTAGGAATTATATTTTTTGGGGGGTGAGAGATGTGGGGGTGTTTTCTTGATGTAGGAATATTTGACTTAAGAACATGTGAAAAATTGAAATTTGGATATTTAAGATTGGAATTAGATTGTGCGCTGGTAGGTGTTGAATCAGGGGTTTTAGATGACGGAATAGAAGGATTTAAGGTGTGTGACTGAATGAAGTTATTATAGTGCCCGCCAGAGGAAATGCTTTTGTTTGCGTTAGAAAGAATTTTTGGAGAACTGAAATGAACTTGTTTTTTTGTAGGATTAATGGATTTTTTTGATACGGGGCGGTTGAAACTTTAGGATAATGAAAAGGATTGGAATTAGTAATATTGGCTTTAGGTCTAGTAATAATTTTTCTTTTTGATACATTTTTTATGGGATGTTTTTGAATTGTTTTATTTACCTATTTTGAGATTATTATTTTTCCTAGAAAATAAATACTTGTATAGGATGAGTAAAATATCCATTGATATCTTGATGGAATAAAAATTTTAAAACTTGAATCATTAATTTTATAACGCTCTCCAATATTGAACTTAAATCTACTAATAAAAAGTTTACGGATCCAGGAGACATCAGCGTTGATTGGTGTATTTTTTAAGAAAAAAGGTTCATACTCGTTTAGGCCTTTTAATTTTCTAAGCCTATTGTTCCATTCGTCAAGAGTCCAAGTTGTGCCATAGTGCTTGATGGTAGGCACATCCGTAGCAGAAGTAATATTGGAATTAAATGTAATGGACTGTAGGTCTTCCGCAGTAGACAGAGCGGGGAGTGATTGAGAAGGTGGTGGACTCTGATTGGATTCAGTAATTTCAGCAAGTAAAGATTTGTTAAAATTCGGCTCAATGGGTTGAACGTTAACCGGAATTTGATCGATCTTACAGGCGGTAAGTTTTATTTCTTCAAAAATGTCATTAAAAGAATAGCGCGTTGTAATCAAGTCGTTGCTGATTTCATTTATCTTGGAACCCATGTCCAGAAGTATGGAAGTAAGATGACTGGATGCGGATGTCATGGAATTCGATGAACTTTGCGAGTTGATTTCGAGATCGGAGCGTATAGATTTGACAGTGTCGTAAATGCTTTCCAACGGATAAGAGCTTAAAACAGATTCGAGCGTGGAACGAATTAAGCCTTTAATATTTTCAAAACTACAGTGAGTGTGGTCAACTCGCGATTTAAGAGAATCCGCCATAGACGAGAGGCGCTTCTCAAATGAGGATTGGTTACTTAGAAATTGTTTACCGAGAGTCTCTATTGAACTGTTTAAATCTTCAATGCTTTTTGAGAAATCGTCGAAGTGTTGAAATTGAGACAAAATGTTCTTGTGAAACCGGTTATTATCCGCGATTATAGTGTTTGTTGTTTCACTTAAGCAAGAACGCAAGAACGTGAGAAATAGAGATGGTCTTGCATTCGTCACAGAGATAAACAAAATGGTTCATGTAGTCTTTGAGATATGTGCACGATTTTTTACTTAGTCCTAAACATAGCGGATGAAAAGATTTTCCACAAACGCCACGACATGGCAAGCGTTCGGTGTATTTGCTATCTATGATGCACATAGTAGAGTCACACGAATTTTCCATTATTGCAGGCGTAAGAGTATTAGTTAACGAAATTAATTTTTTAATTTTGTAATTATCGCTTTTAATTCTTTAATATTGTTTTATTGTGTTTTATTACGATAAAAAAAATAATGTTTGTTCCGACAGTACACTGAATATTAATTGGAAGTGGTTTAGATATTTACTAAATTTTTCGGATCCACGAACCGTGATGTTGTCGATTAGAAATTTGATGAGGTGAAATTCTCGGTAGTGTGTAGAATGAAATATGTAAATAAAGAAAAAAAAACACCAAAGAGAAATTGAGGTGTAATACAGTGCAGTTCACATGATTAGACGCACCTTTGTTCTCTCAATAAATTGCAGTTTTCTTTTTGGTTTTCTTCATGAACTACGAAAGAATTGCATTCATTTGAAAGGTTATTAAATTCTCTGTCTCTGGGAAAAAAACCTAAATTCAAGATTAGTGAGAGACACTTAACGGTTGTTTTGATCTCTTTCTTCGCAGTAGTGCAAAAAAAGCTCAAATAAATCGGTTCACTTGATTAGACGCACGAATTAATTCAGTTAGTTTCTTAATGCTGGGTAATACAAATTAAATTTGGTTAATGAGTGTACGTTATTAAAGCTTTTCCGAGTGTTTAAAGTGAAAATTGGTAAAAAGAAAATGTTAACGGCGGCGGAAATAGCAAAAATTGATGCTTACAACTCAGAAGGGTATTCTATGCCGAAAATTGCAAAGAAAATAGGACGAAATGATAAAGCTATTCGAAATGTTTTATCAAATCCTGCCACCTACGGAAAAAACAACAAAGGAAGGACAAAAACACCCTTTACACCACACGAGAAGCGAAAAATTTTAAAAATTGCCTCAAATTTAACTAACTCCACGATGAAAATCAAACAATTAGCGGGGGTAAGTGCAAGCAAATCAACTGTTCTTCGAGCTTTTTTAGGTATTCAACACTTGAATGTATCTCACAAAATGACAGAAATTTCTTATAAAGCTCTTATGCAAACAGCTTTTCCAGCAATAAGAGAGCTTTTTGGACCTTTCCAGTAGATCTGACAACTAGACAATGCTCCGATCCCCCACGCGCACGTTGTAAAAGCATTTATCCCCAGTGAAAATGTGGAATTTTTGCAGTGGCCACCATACTCACTTGATCTAAACATCATTGAAAACCTTTCTGGATGGCTGACTTATCAAATTTATGAAAAAGGTAAGCAGTATGAAAGCTGTGAGGAGATTATTGCCGCAATTAAAGAAGCCTTGTCTAAGAATTCATTAGATTATTTAGAAAATTGTATGAATCTCTTAGAAGTAGAATTTTTGATGTAATTTCAAATCGTAGAGGTTGTGCAAAGTATTGAGACTGTGAAAAATAACTTCAATAACAATAAAAAATTAAATAGAAAATGTTAAAAATTGATCAACCTCTTTTTTTTTTAACTTTTAACAGGTGCGTCTAATCAAGTGAACCGATTTATTTGAGCTTTTTTTGCACTACTGCGAAGAAAGAGATAAAAACAACCGTTAAGTGTCTCTCACTAATCTTGAATTTAGGTTTTTTTCCCAGAGACAGAGAATTTAATAACCTTTCAAATGAATGCAATTCTTTCGTAGTTCATGAAGAAAAACAAAAAGAAAACTGCAATTTATTGAGAGAACAAAGGTGCGTCTAATCATGTGAACCGCACTGTACCAAAAGAGGATTGCTTGGCAGAACAATACTAAAATGACTCACCCAGAAGGTAAGACTGAGAGCAAATTGTATTTTTGTAAGATGTATTGAATTATTAGAATTTGCTATTCAGTCGGTAGTGTACGATCTACATATCTTCAAAGTTATGGTTGGTGATTAAAGATGGAATTAGCAGCAGGAATTTCTCCGGCACTCAAATGAACACAAGAAATGGGTATTCAATGTAGCTTCAAATTGTGCTTCATGGGCAGAACATATACGTAAAATGTTTCACTCACCGGGCAAGAAGGAAACAAAAAGTATTAACGGGAGCAAATAATTTTGAGAGAATGAATGCAGAGTATAAAACACTTTTCTCAATTTAATTTTCTATTGTCACCCCTTATATATATTATATTTTATTATAGTTTTTAACTTTTTTTACACTTTAAATTTCATCAAGCGCAATTTAAAAAGAAAACAAGTTTTGGTAAATAGGTATGGCTTGTAAATTTTGAAAAAACTGAGATAAAAGGGCACAGTTAAATTAATTAAAGATAGAAAAAATGCGGGGGCGAAAAAGGACACACGTCTGAATAGGCTAAGAATTACTCGGAGAGTATTGTATTGTGGCTGTGACATCGTCCACTGGCATATGAAGATACGCTTGATGTAAGTCCAAAACGCAGTAATATTTACCACCACCAACCTCTGCAAATAAATCTTCAATCCGAGGTATTGGGTACTTGTCGTCTTTAATTACTCTATTTATAGTTGATTTGTATTCTGCACACAGCCGTAAATCTCCGTTTTTTTTAACGACAGAAACTATAGGAGTACCCCATTGTCAGTTTGTAATTTTTTAAATGATATTTGCCTTTTCTAGTCTCCCTATCTCAACCTCAATTTTGTCACGAAGAGCGTAAGGAACTGGTCTTGGTTTCATATATATTAGCTTCGTATTATCATCATGTAACTCTATTGAACATTTGTAATTTGGAATTTTGCCAATATCTTCTGTAAATATATCAATATATTCCTCAAGAAAACCATTTATTAAGCGTTTGCATTCAATTTCCGATATATCAGCATCAGCATCTTCAATTACTTCAACTGAATTTATCTGTATGTTAAGGCTTCGTATCCATCCACGGCCTATGATAGGCTCTACATTATGCGGTAAAACGTACAAATCTCTGGTAGCTTCTTTATCATTGTAAGTTACTTTCATTTTGCATAGGCCAGCAGGATTAATAATTTCACCTGTATAAGTTTTTAACTTTATTGATGTAGATTCCATTTTTTTCTTTGGCCAATATTTATTAAAGGTATCTAATAAAATTGTTGAAACAGCGGCTCCAGTATCCAATTCCATCGTGCATTCAATGCCATCTAAACAAATTTTCTTCAAAATTTTGCCATGCTCCGAATTGTTTATCCCAAAACTATTTATGAAAAAACAATCTTCACTAAACGTATTTTCGTCAGCATGCTCAATAGATTTTTGTTTAACAACTCTCTGTTTGTTTAAACAAACTAATTTTAAGTTTTTTTCTTTGCATGCATTAGCTTTGTGGTTTGTCTTACCGCACTTAAAACATATTCCCTCTATTCTTTTCACTGTTTCAGATCTCGATCCATTAACCTGGAACAGCTTCTTACTTCTCTCATATTTTACTCCCGATTTATCCGAAAATTTTCCTATAGAGTGTAAAGGTTGTTGCGTATGACTTCGAATCTCTCCGCTTTCAACTTTAGAAGCCTCTATTGCTAATGCTTTTTTGCAAATTACATTGAAGGTCACAGACGATTCTTGTTGCAGTAATCTCTCTTATCTCATTATCCTGTATGCCTCTGATGAATTGGGATCGTAAATGTGTAGCAATTGTTGACTTTTTGCAACTTTCACAAACAAAATTACATTTTGATGCTATTTTTTTAAGATCAGCTTGGAAATTGGAAATTGATTCCCCCTCATGTTGCATACGTAAGGTAAACTTATGCTGCTCGGCCACTTCACTAGGCTTTGGACAAACATGGTTTTATAGCACTTCAACTAAATCTTTATACTTTTTATGTTTTTGGCTCACCTGGTGCTGTGAGACACGTCAAGGTGTGATAAACTGCCCAAACAGTTGAGGAAGATTTGTACATGCTTTTTGTCATTATCCGGTGTGCCTTCTTTTAAGTTACGAATCTCTAAATAATTTTCAACTCTTTGAAGGTACGACTCGAAGGTCTCATTGACCTCATCAAAAGCTGCCAGTTGAAGTCCCCGACAATCACCTGCACTAGCCTGACTATTTTGACGACTAGTTGTGAGTTGTTCTAAAACTTCGGAAATTTTTGGATATTGCCTTCGCAAGCTGAGCCATTTGTATAGTTTCTTTAATTAAAGCCCTATGTTTGCTAGTTAAAGCGCAGCTCGCTATTTAATTTGGCTAATGAGCCGCAATTATAATAAAAGAAATTAATTGTTGATAAGTTTTGAACTGTTTTCAACTGCTTTATTATACCATATTTCACTGCTATTTATACTACTTAAAAATCATTGGGTTATCCCCACTTAAGCTTAAGAACTATATTACAAATACTTTTGTGCTGCATCAGCATTCAATTTTTTAATATATACAATATGTTGAGATAGTCTCAATGAAATTATGAATCTGTAACAAAATACTTCTATGACACTTCATGTGCATAGTCAACCAAGTGGTGGCAATGCCCTGAGCACAACACCCAGTTTCGTTTGACAAAAACAAACAAATAAATAAATTTGATTCTTAGCTTCATGGTTTCGAATATCAATGAAATTACTACGAGTATTTTAATTGTGTCGATCGAATACTACATGTGGCTTTGTTTACGTTTGAGAAATGATTTTACGTTGATGAAATGAAAGAATGCTTGTATTACACTACATCCTTCCCCTTTAAAAAAAATGATATTTGTTTACATTTCTAAAATTTAAATAAATATCATTTGACTTTTTTTATTTTTATTATTTTGAGTGTATGTATTTATTGTAAGTTTGTATTTCTAGTTTTAATTAAATTATTATTATGTATTTCATATTTCTTATCATCTAATAGAATAGTACTATTTACACCGTTTTGTGAAATTATTTTATATGATCCTCTAAAAGGCTTATCAAATTTTGTTTTGTTTTGATTTTTTAGATACACATAATAAGACAAATATTTTGATTTATTTACATTTGTTTGAGAATTCTGTCTTTTGTTTTTATCTTTTATTAAATTATTTTTTGCTTGTTCATGAGCATGTCTCAATTTACATTTTAATTCATTCAAGTAATTGTCTATATTATAAATTGTATCTTTATTTTCTATTACTTCACATGGAAGTGTACATAATTTTCCAAATACAAGTTCAAATGGTGAATATAATGTTGAACTGTGTGGCGTTGAGTTATAACCATTGAGTTGTAACCATTCTTCCCAGTTACTTTGTCCCCTACGCTCGTAATAGATTAATTAAATACCCTATGATTTCTTTCTATTAATGGGATCATGGTGAAAATGTGTGGAAACTATTTTATCTATTTTGAACAGTGTACAGATATTCTTCAGCAATTCATTCGTGAATTTTGTTCCCTTATCAGTTTTTAGTTTTTTAAAGCATCCGTATTTAAGAATAAATTTTTCGACTATTGCTTTTGCTACAGTATTCGCTTCTTTAGTTTCTATCGGGAATGCTTCTACAAATTTCGTTAAATCACATTGTACCGTTAATATGTATCTATCACCATTTGATGGCCTAAGTGGCCCTACAGTATCAATTGTTATTGTTTCAAATGACGTACTGGGTGTATCTGTAATTACAATATTTTCTTTTGTGTATCTAGTTATCTTTGTTTCATTGCATGTTTTGCAGTTGTTAACAAATTTCTTAACCATTTTATTCATATTCTTCCAAACATATCTTTGTTTTAACTTATTGACGCATCTTCTGATACCGCAATGTCCTCCTATTTTGGAATTATGATAGTCTTCTATCAATTTGTGCATTTCTTTGTCATCTATTATCTGCTTTGGAGGTTCAAATAATATTATGTCTGGACATTTATCCTCATTTATATTTTCTTGCAGCTTATTAAATATTTCTTTAAATTCTTGTATGCATACTTCATTAAATATTAGACTATTTCTTGCTAGCGCTAGTCTTTTAACACCTGCATTGTTCATTTTGAATATTAGCTTCCTCAGAATCAATTTTACCTCTGATAAAGATTTATCGCTATATTCTACAACTACAGTGTTTGCTGCTATTATTATTTAATTTATTTTCCTCTTTGTAACGTTACTTTCTTCAAATTCTATCTTTTTTAATCGCCTAATGTCCGATATTGATGTACAGTCCCAAATATGAAGGTAGCTAGTCTTCGTATTTGAGTCCAAGGCTTTTGCACAATTTTTTTTTTCGTTTAGTATTTTGTTTTTATTCTTCTTCATCGCTCTTGTTAAAATGTCTATTTTATATTTGGGTATCATTTCTTTTAATTCGTCGGATTCAATTTTAATTCTTGATAAAGCATCTGCATTTGTATTCATCTTGCCCTGCTTAAATATGATTTCAAAATCATAATCCATTAGATCAACTCGAATTCTTGTTAATTTCGATGATGGATTTTTATGCGTGAATAAACTGACTAATGGTCTGTGGTCTGTGTAAACTATGAATTTTCTACCAAAAAGATAAGGCCTGAAATAATTTATTCCCCAATGTATCGCTAACAATTCTTTTTCTATAATGGGTTTGTTCAATTCGTGTTTATTATTTAGGGATCTACTAGCATATGCTATTGGCTTATCGGTTCCAATATCTCCCTGTGACAAGATTGCTCCTAACGCGAAATTAGAAGCGTTATTACTGACTGTGCAGCAAATGTGTCCAAGTTGTCTCCTTGAATGTTTTTCATAAGTTTTTGAAATTTTCGTTTGTCTTTAAATTTTGTGTTGTTTGATAATATTCTATATTTACTCAACGGTTCCATTGCTATCATAACATTTTCTATCGTTTCCTCTTTATCTGTACTATTTAATATTTTTATATGTTTTATGCCTTTTGATGGTACTATTGAATTTGCTAAGAAGATTCCCTTTTTAATCTCATTCCCTATGACAACATTATCTTCATTTAAATCTAAATTTATACTTTTTATTACTTCTGATCTCGGTGCAATTTTTATTTTGCCAATATTTTTCATAAACATATTTAGTGGTAGCACAATTTCCTCTTCTTGTACTAAAATTATCAGAACACAAGTTTCATAATCAATCTTGCAGTTATGAGTTTTGAAGAAATCCCTTCCTAGTATTGCATCTGTTGATATATTTATTTCCTTACTAACCACGTGGAATTGTTGTTTTATATTTGTTTCTCCAAATATGAGTTTTAGATCCGTTGTTCCTTTCGAAAATATTGTTTTATTTGCTATGCCATTTATTTGACATGACGTATATTCATTTAAATGTTTTACCAGATACTCTTTACAAACAGAAATATCTGCACCCGTGTCAATTAAAAACTTGAAAGTTCTGTTTAAATGTTTTATAGATGTTAACGAAATTTGTATCATATTCCCCATGGAAATTTAACACCTTCTTTGATTTCTCCGATTCTGTTGACCGGGGATACCTATGTTTTCCGACCTAGTATTGTTGTTATGGTATCCTCTTGCACTACCTCTAGCACTACCTCTATTATTACTGTTGTTTCTTTCATAGCTATTGCTATAACTATTTTTATTGTAATGTCTATTATTATTGTTGTATCTATTATTATTATCAAATCTAGAGTGATAATTGTTATATTGGTGTCTACCTCTAAAGTTTGTTCTAAATTGCATGATGTTGTTTTGTCGCGAAGAAACTTCAACTTCAGTGGCTATCTTTATAGCTTCATTGAATGTTGTAATTCTAGATGCTTGTATGACTTGTCTTGTTGCTTCGTTTAATCCGTTTTTGAAAGCATTTAACCCTAACTGATCATTTAAATTTATTATAACTTTTCTATTCGCTTCACCTTGTTCAGCTATTTGTATCTCGTTTAATTGAGATATAAGTAACTCTATTTTCTCAGCAAACCTATTTATTTCTTGGCTTCCTTGGTGTAATCTGGCTAACTCGCTATGTATTTTCAATGGATTTGTTTTTGGTTTGTAAATTTCTATCAAAGCCTTTTTAAAATCAGGAAAAACTTCTGGATGATTTTCTAGTGTAAGAAGTCTGTTTCTTACTTTGTCATAAACTTTTGTTGCTATTACAAATTTGATCAATTTTTTCTTTTCTATTTCTTCACCTAATGTATCATTATAGAATTCAATTAATCCTAAAAAATTTGATAAATTCTTTGACTCACCATTGAATTCTGTTATTAGCTTTGCAGCTACTGATATTTCAAATTTTGCCATTTCTTTTGAAATTGTCTTTTCTAGTTTCGGTGTTAATAGCTCTATTATTTTATTTTTTATTTCTAAATATAAAATTTGTATCTCTTTTACTTCATCTTCTTTACAAGTTTTTAAAATTTTATTCCAAATATCTTCTGTTTGTTTTTTTGTTTTTGAAATGTAGGTACTCTTCTGAGTAATGTCTACTTGGATTTTTCTTTAAGTTTTTCAATACAAGTTTTAATTCTTCTATTTTATCCATCGAAATTAAATTCCATTTTATTTTTTATTTATATATGTATAATTATTTATCAAAAATTTATTCAAAATTACTTAAAAGCTTGTTTTTTTTTTTTTTTTCTTTTTTTTTTTTTTTTTTTATATATATTGTTTATTCTGTTTCTTATAATATGTGTTGATTAAAATCAAAACCCATTTTATCCACTTTTAGAGATTTCGAGTAAATCGAGAAAAACTTATTTCTTCTAAACGAAACATTTTTAGATCTTTTTTGTTTCAGGACTTTTCGAATTAGGATTCTCCACAGTTTAAGTTTAAAAATTGAATCTGAGGGTTTTAGCTTTCGAGTGGCACCAAACGAACATTTTTACAAAATGGATTTTGAAACAAAAACTCAATGTGATAAAAGGGGTTTTGAAATTAACTAAAATTTTGTGGTCTGATTTATATGGCAAAAAATGGGATTTGGGATTCAAACTTGGGCCCATCGTATGTGTTTGAATGATACCAACTAAACCTCATACCTAAGTCATTTTTTTTAAAAAAGTGGATATAATGGGTTTTGATTTTGATCAACACAATTTGCTTCCTTACATATTTTTTATAGTAAGAATGAATTTTTGCAATTAATAAAATTATAAGTATCAAAAATGTGTACATATTTATATTACTCCTATTAAAAATTTGGTTCGTTTGGCAGCTGCTCAGATTATTGTTGATTACTTCTTTTGATTGTGGTTGCCCCATTTTTTTAATTTTGCAATCAGTTTGGTTCTTGAAGATCTGTCGGTGGTTATTGTGATAATTTTATGTAGCTCTGCTCGCATCTGTCGTGCTTTTACTGCTTTTCCGGCTCTAGGTCTCCTAGTCTTTTTTGGCGCTTCGTTAGATGGTTGAATTTCAAGTGAAATCTTTTTCTTGTTGTTCCTTCTCTTGTATTCCTCTATTGTCAGAGGTTTCGGGCCTGCTGTTTTAGGTGTTGCCTTGTATGTTGGTGTATCTGCATTAAGAGCTTCCGGAATATATGGTGCATGAGGTTTTTCCAGCTCCTCAAAAAGAGTATCCAGTTCTTCTTTGTTGTACGACATCTATTTTTGGTCCGTCTTGCCTGTTGGTTACTTATATATATTTTTTTTTGTGTACCCTAACAGGTTTGGCAGGATCGCCATGTTATATTTTATGGGTATTTTAGCAAGCCCTATTGCTATATTGCGTAGCACGCTCTAAATTGCTGATTAAAGCGCAGCTCGCTTCAAACAATGGCTAGGGAGCCGCAGTTAAATAATTCAATCTTTTTCAAGTTAGGAATTAAATTTTATTTACAATTCTTACAGCTATTTATACCTAAATTATTTGGGCTATCCCCACTTATTATCATTGATATTCTTTTCTTCTTCTAATATACAAATTATTTGTAACAATTTTATTACTCATAACTTTGCATTCTGGAGCAATGTAATAAAATACATTCTATGCCACTCATAATGCATCGTCACCAAAACGATGTCTTTGCACTCAATTTTGTTGGTCAAAGGGAACAACAAAATTATGATTCAATATTATGGTTATACGTATAATGTATCAATGAAAGTGCATTTTACTATGCGGCTCTGTTTACATTTGGTATTGTTAATGTTTTGATTGTGGCTCTTTAAGAATGAATGTTATTACATTACATTTAATTTAATGAAAACTGCTTTACGGCGGATATTGTCTTCTAGGGCCTGAATTGCTTGGCGATTGTTGCTGTAAGGTTTTGACAGATAACCTTATAAAAAGGTAGAACCAGTTCTTCGTAAATTTATATTTATATTTTAAAATGGAAATGGCATTTTTGTCATTATATTTATCTAACTATAAGTGAATTTGCTATTATTTCAAAAAAATCTCCTATCTACATAAATGTTAGTATCTAGAACAATATGAACTTTTTAATTTATTTTTTCATGTTGAATCGCATCCATTTTTTACTAGATAGTTTTCATCATGATTTGAACACAATGTTCACAATAAATTGAAATGAAAAGTTGAAAGTTTTATTTGTGTTAAAGAATAAGGTGTTTACAAATTAATATAAGTCTATGATAAATGCTATTATGACTCTTAAATCGGCAAATAAAGCATGGAAATAGCCATCAAGTTTTTATTTAATAATAAACTTAAACAATTCCCGCTCAACACCCTTTACAAACTCAATTATGCGTCAAAAATTGATATATCAAATACCAAAACCAAAAGTTACACTATGTTTTCCGAGTTTGCACCAAGAGCGCTAGTTCCGTATAGTTTTAAGATGAACCATCATGAAGTTGGGCTCTGGCAGTCCATGTATAATAAGTCAATGGATGACGGAGATCTTTAAGGCAGGAGAGAAAAAGAAAACCAATACATACAAACTTTAACTCGCGCGTTTGTGGTTTGTGGGATAGATACAAAATAATGTCCGATCATATTTACATTCATTCTGTGTATAGGGGAAGAACATCTTGTACAACATGGTTCGATAACCATCAATGTTCTATCATATGAACGCAAAACCGAACAATGTTGCATGGTTTTCAAAATATTTTGAAAACCTGGGTGGTTCGTGCAACCAACCAACCTGTGTGAACAGATGTTGACAACTTTGATATTTTTTTTCATTCTGTAAATTGTCTCGGCCATAAAACATTCAACGGAAAAATGGCATCTATACCAAATAATGAGTTTTAAAAAGATTTTTTGAACTTTATAATAAGAAATTTACCAGAATTGTGGAAAATAAAAAGTAAAATTTATAAAGAATAAATTTTATAAGAATAAAACTCCTAACAAAATATAAAGAAGTGGAAGAAAATGCAAGTTTCGTGTTTTCTTCCTCTTCAAGAATATCGTTCATAATTACGGCTGCCAAAATTTGTATCGCCATACTGCTTCCGTTCACTTCTAAGATATAAAACTAATGATGTTCGACAACATCAGTATCCTATGTGAACGCAAAGTAGTGTGTACAGTTATTTTCCCATGGAACAATGTTGTGCAACCATGTTCTTCCATGTGAACCCCCCTTATGAAATGAACGAAGTGTACTGAAACCGGACTCATAGTTCCTTGGATTGCTTGTTAGTTCCATGTCTTTTAACTAGTTCTATATCCGTAAAAGAAAAGAACTATTAATGTGGATACGGACATTCACAGTTCTTTTAATTTGTAGTTCCATTTCTTGTTAGAGTTACGCTTTTCCAATAGAAAAATACAGAAAGTTCTTGAACAAAAAACAAATAAGAATAATTTTATTATTGAATAATTAACAATGTTTGCTCAGTGAAGTTTAAACGAAGAATGAATATTCAAATGAAAATATTCTACAAATAATATACAGTTTAGATAAAGTTATTGAGATCAATTTTGTATATGAACAGTAGTTTTATCGTAAGGTACAAATTGAATATATTTAACATCCCCTCTCAAATTGTAGCCTGAAGATGATAAAGTCCAAGTCCGAGTAAACATCTCTCATGATTTATCCTTGGAAGAGACTTCGTAAAAATATCTGCAACCATCTTTTCAGTAGGTAAATATTCCAACGATATCGGCCAACTCTTCAGTATTTCTCGTATATAGTGATATTTGATATCAATATGTTTGGACCGCGCGTGATAAACAGGATTTTCGGCCAGCTTCCCCGCGCCTTGATTGTCATTATACATTTTTATTTTACATAGGTTTTCAAAACCTAACTCCTTCAGGAACTTCAATAGAAAAACTGCTTCCCTGCTTGCGTCGCTGACCGCCATATATTCGGCCTCTGTTGAAGACAATGCGACCGTTCTCTGCTTCCGGGATTCCCAGGAAATGGCTGCTCCACAGATGACAAAAGTTGATCCTGTATAGGACCGGCGATCTATTGTGCAGTTTCCCCAATCTGCATCCACAAAACACGTCAATGCCTCTGTTTCATCTTTGCTAAATTGAAGTCCATAATTAGTTGTTCCTTTCAGGTAACGTAATACTCGCTTAGCTGCAACCCAGTGTTCTTGATTATAGCAATTGTTAAATTGGCTAAGAGCACTTGCTGAATACGCTATGTCGGGACGAGTTGCTACAGCGAGATACATTAGAGCACCAGTAAGTTCTCGATAAGGAGCATTGCAGGATTGATCTTTGGACTCTTCGCATCCCTGGGAGAGTTTACAGTCTGATGCCATAGGAGTTGCTACAGGCTTGCAATCCTCCATTCCAAACCTCTTCAATATATCTATGATGTACCCGCTTTGGGACAGTTGAATTTTGTTTTCAAATCTTTTAATTTGTATTCCCAAACAGTAATTTGCTTCTCCTAGATCTCGGCTGTTAAATTCTTTCGATATTTCAATTTTTATATTATCTACTATTGCTTTATTGCTTGAAAAAATTAAAATATCATCTACATAGATGAGTACAAAGACTTTCTTACACTGGCTGGCATAGATGCACGGATCTGAAACAGTAGGTGCTAGTCCAATCTTTTTCAATGTTCTGTCAATTTCAACATTCCATTGACGTCCAGCTTGTCGTAATCCATATAAAGACTTTTTGAGCTTACATACCTTTTCGCTATCTTCTTGTATTTTGTACAGCATTTCGGTTGCCTTCTTACGTAAATTTTTATCGTTTTCGTTATCCGACATCTTCTTTAATATTTCTTCCAACAGCAAGGGTTTTTCCATGTAAATATCCTCATTAATTTTACCGTTCAAGTATGCTGATGTGATGTCCATCTGGTAGATCTTCATTTGGTACTTAGCAGCTAGAGCAACCATAAGCCTCAACGGGCTAAGTCTGGCCACAGGAGCAAATGTTTCTTGAAAATCTATTCCGGGCTTTTGTGTGAAACCTTTAGCTACAAGTCTTGCTTTCCGCTTCTCGAGTGATCCGTCTGCTGTCCATTTGTTTCGCAATACCATTCTACAACCAACTGTTCTTGAATGTTCAGGCTTATCTTCAATCGTCCAAGTGTCATTCATAATCAGGCTTCGAATTTCGGTGTAGATAGCGTCTTCCCATTCCAATTTTTCATCGCTTGATAAAGCTTTTGTGAGTGGTACTTCGGAGGCACTCATTGCGTATTTCTCCTCCAATTCTGTCACTTCTTGGTCACACTGTAATTCATCATTTTTGTTGTCCATCTGAGTAATTTGAATTTCCTTTTGAAATTTCTTTGGACGTCCTGGTTTTCCTGTTTTAAGTTTTGCTGGTCTTCCCGGTTTATATTTAGATTTCGTTTGGAGAACATTCTCGTCGATACATTTTGTAGATTCATTGCTGTCTTCTACGCCAATTTTGAATTTTGTTTCTGAATTTCCGTCATTTAAAATATCGTCGGCATTTTTGGGACTAGACCCAATAATAGTGGCAAATTTGGGACTTTCGATTTTGAAGCGTCCGTTTACAGTTCTCTCATCGATGAAATCTTCAAAATGTCCTTGATTATTCAGACTATCCAGAAACTTGATATCCCTTGAAACATGAATTTTCTTTTGGGATGGAACCCAAACTCTGTATCCTTTTTGTGCGTCCGGATAACCGACGAAGATGCCTTCTATTGCCCTGTCATCAAACTTCCCCTTTCCAGGTCTCTTATCCAAAATGTAGACTTTACTTCCAAATGGATGAAGATAATCTAATTTTGGTAACCTACCAGTCCATTTCTTGAAAGGTATATCCCCCTCTAGGCTTTTCGTGATGCACCGATTACGAAGATGATTGGCAGCAGAAATAGCCTCAGCCCAGAAAGAAGATGGAAGTCCTGACTCTTTTAACATGCACCGGGCTGATTCGACTAAGGTTCGGTTTTTCCGCTCAGCTATACCATTTTGTTCTGGGGTGTAGACTGTGGTCAAACGGCGCTGTATTCCAGATTCTTTCAAAAGTTTGTCCATTCCAGAGTTACAGAATTCAGTTCCATTATCCGATTGTAGAGATTTGATTTTTCTTCCAGTTTGTGCTTCTGCAAAGTTTTTAAATTCGTTAAATTTGAAAGTTACTTCATTCTTAACGCGAATAAAATAGGTCATGCAGTATCGGCTATAATCATCTATAAACGTTACAAAATAACGGGAGCCACCCTTTGATTCAGTTCTCATCGGACCGCATACGTCACTATGCACTATATCGAGTAATCCTTTAGAACGTTCGATTCGATCACGAAAAGGTGCACGTGTTAGTTTTGCTACGATACAGGTTTCACACGTCTTCAAAGAATCTTTTAATATCGGTATTAAACCTTTCTTTGCCATAAGTGTCATGTCTTGGGCATTCAAATGGCCTAGTTTTCGGTGCCACAATTCTGTATCTTCCATTTTGGTTGATGCAAGCTGACTTTCTTGATGTTCGGCACGCAGGTAAAACAAGTCTCCACAGCGATCTGCTTCTATTTTTATGTTTCCGTGCTCGTCTTGGATCATAGCCTTCGTTTTGGTAAAAAGTACTTGATCGCCTTTGTCCACAATTTTTGCGATAGAGATCAGATTTGTACGCAGGTCTGGAACGTGAAGTGTATTTTTGAGCTTCACTAACATGTTTTCTTTGCCATTCCAAGTTGATAAGTTAACGTCTCCTTTTGCAGTCACACCAGAGGATACATTCGTTGCTAACTTAAGGCTTGATTGTGTCGGTTGAATGTTCTCGAGCAATATTCTATTTCTGCACAGATGTGAAGTGCATCCACTATCTAAGCACCATCTTTCCTCTGTAACTTCATTAAGAGAGAGGTCAGCGAAATATGTAGTATCTGTATGCTTCAGTGCAGATCCCTTTTTCTTGAAACAATCGACGGCCTTATGTCCCTTCTTTCCACAAAAATTGCAATTGTACTTAAAGCCTTGAGCTTGATTCGATAATTTGTTGGAAATATTCTTGCTTCTACCTGGGTTTTCATTAGATTTATTTCGAGATGAGCCTGAGATGTTTTTGGCAAACATAGCTCCAGATGATAGATCTATGGACTTTCGAATTCTTGCATCATGTTCCTCTGTTATTTTTATTTTAAGAGTTTCGATGTCAGGAAGGTTGTCGCGAGATTCAATAGCACATCTGAAATTTTCGAATGAATCAGGGAGACTATATAATAACATTACAGCTAATAAATCTTCATTTATATTGACTTCCATATTTTGTAATTTATCAACTGTATTGAAAAATTTGGAAAGATACTCCCTTATGTCCTCTCCATCTGCCATCTTGTTTTGAGTCAACGATTTCAGCAATGTTGCTTTTCGAGCAGGACCCTTCGATGCATAGACTGTTTCAAGCTTCAACCAAATTTCCCTCGATGTCGAGCATCCTCGTATTTGGCTTAATTCAGTTGGATTGATTGCCAAAATGAGATCGGATTTTGCTTTTCGGTCTTCCATCATCCATTCATTTACAACATTTGGATCCTTTGGCATCTCTTCGGTTATATATCTCCACGTATCGTTTTTCACCATTACAGCTTCCATTTGAATCTTCCAGGTTTCATAATTCTGTTTTGATAAATTTTCAATTCGAATGGAATTAACGTGCGCCATTGTTATAAGGATTCTTTAATTCAAAATTATCTTATTTATTGTTCCTTCTGGGCCCATAACCTGTTAGAGTTACGCTTTTCCAATAGAAAAATACAGAAAGTTCTTGAACAAAAAACAAATAAGAATAATTTTATTATTGAATAATTAACAATGTTTGCTCAGTGAAGTTTAAACGAAGAATGAATATTCAAATGAAAATATTCTACAAATAATATACAGTTTAGATAAAGTTATTGAGATCAATTTTGTATATGAACAGTAGTTTTATCGTAAGGTACAAATTGAATATATTTAACATTTCTATTATGGTGAGAGAATGAGAGATATCTTGCATGTTTGTCTGGAATAAGAAAAAAGAATGTTCCTTGTTCAATTCAATTGTTTTCTTCGGTTTTGTTTGGTTTTGTTTTCTTCTGGTTGGTGACTGTTAACTGTTTTGTTTAGTTAGTGTTTTATCATTAATCATTATTAATTTATTTGTTGAAAATTGATTTGATAAAGTTCATAGTTCAGGAAGGAACTAGTAATTTAAGTAAAGAAAAGTGTTTACGTTGGATTATTGGTAATATTTTAAAGTAGGTATCTACTTATATCCTTTTTGCATGAGATTTTTTTTTGTCATTCCATTTTTGCAGTGTTTATTTATCTTGATTGTAAATGGATAGTTTCCAATTGGGATTGATTTAAGGAGGATGTTTTTTGTTTTATGATTGATTTTAAGCGTTATGGAAGTTTGATTTGTTTTTATCTAACCCGTATACGTATTTTATTTAGCTAAAATTCTAATTAATGGGAGCAATTCAATTTGTGTAGAGCTTTCTAATGTTAATTAATTTTGTTTTTAGTACCTTCATATTTTAAAATATTTACTATTGAGTGAACCTACCTAGGTAGGTGAGTGTTTGGGGGAGAGTACGATAACTTGGCCGCCAAGATTTGATAACGGGTTTTTGTAGGGGGGTCAAAAACAAGCACTTTTTACTATGGGAGGGGGGGGGTCTATCTCCCCCCGTTTAGAAGGTAGGGGCACTTTTAAAAAAAATGGTTTAAATTGAAAAAAAATATTAAAAAACAACGGCAACACCTACAATAAAGTGCTATACTGCGTTTGAAAGCCAGAAGATTGTTCTATAATCCTGTATTTAAATTAAATTACTCATATCAATGTTTTTTGAGAAATTCGCATTTAAAGTCCAAATTTTGATAAAAAAACGTGAAAAAAAAAGTTTAGACCGATTGTTTTCAAAATTTTGAAATGAAATTGTAAATTAACTTATATGTGATCCATGTATCTATCAGTTCTTAATCGAACACAAAAAACCGCATGGTTGTATGTCTTCTAGTTTTTGATAAAATCGAAAATTACCAAAACTACTTTTTTTGATTTTTGGTGGTGACGGTGATTCCATTTTAAGGATTAATGTTAATAAACATAATGAATCTTTGTTAGTTCAGTACCGCAATTCATTTAGCGTTACCCAGAATGCACCATGAGGAGGTAGAATTGCATCTGGGTCAGTTATTTTGTCAGTTAAACAGGAGTTAGTCAGTGATAGTTAGTTAAAAATGGTCAAAATGTATTAAAAAGGTGTGTAAGGCTCGTCAATAAAGCCATCGTCCGTACTATAACTTTTGAGTTCGTTGAGTTACTCTTTTATGGTGGGAAGCCGAGGATGTTTTGGCGGTAAAACACTTTCTAAATTTTCGCTCTGAAGGGTGGGAGGATCGATGTCTTTTAACTGTAAACCCTCACATATATCACCATCGGTATAACAAGGGTAAACTTTTTTTACATCTGATAAAAACTCTATTATTTGCGAACCCCAGTCGTCCTTATATTTCCTTTCTAGGCAGTATTTTCGATAGAAAAATAGTGCCATGTATTGGTGAACATGGTCAGAAGTTTGTTTTGGTTTTTAAGATCGTTTATTGTATTTTATATGTATTTAGTGGACATTGGATAAATAGAATAAATTTGAATTTTTTTAAATACAGATTCTGTGAATGCAAAAGGAACTTTGCATGAACCCAACTTCGCACCTACCCCAAATCCTATAGTGTGCTCAAGCAGGGGGGTTGCAGGGGGGCAGCATGCCCCCCCATACATACTTTACTGTTTATATATTGTAATGTTGGAAGCTAGCACTGATTTATTTATGTAAGGAATCAAAAATTTTCGATTTTCTCAAAAACCAGAAGACATAGAACCATGCGGTTTTTTGTGTTCGATTAAGAACTGATAGATACATGAAACACATGTAAGCTAATTTACAATTTCATTTCACAATTTTGAAAACAACCGGTCTAAACATTTTTTTTTCACGTTTTTTTTATCAAAATTTGTACTTTAAATGCGAATTTCTCAAAAACTATTGATATGAGTAATTTAATTTAAATGCAGGGTTATAGAACAATTTTCTGGCTTTCAAACGCAGTATAGCACTTTATTGTAGGTGTTGCCGTTGTTTTTTAATATTTTTTTTTTCAATTTAAACCATTTTTTCTAAAAGTGCCCCTACCTCCTAAACGGGGGGAGATAGACCCCCCCCCCTCCCATAGTAAAAAGTGCTTGTTTTTGACCCCCCTACAAAAACCCGTTATCAAATCTTGGCGGCCAAGTTATCGTACTCGTGCCAGTGTTTGAGACAAGGTTATTATTTTTTTCCTACATAGTACATAAGTACATAGGTATTTATTTACCTACAATTTAAACATTTTAATTTCAAACTTTGAGGAATTTAAAGAATTTAATCAGTTGTTAGTTTTATGCTAAGATAAAACATACCTTGAATAATACCTAGATAATATTCACCTTTTTTACGGTTGTCATTGTAACGAAACGACTGAAAAACAAAAAGGCGCTAGAAAATTGGTTTACAAATGAAAAAGAGTAGGTATAGTTCTCTTTGATCTTCACCCTTCTTCCATTTTCACAAAAATAGTTTTACTGAAAAGTCAACTATCGCCTCCAGCGCCTTGCCGTTTTTCAGTCGTTTCGTTTAACCCACAACTGTAATAAAGGCTTAAAATCATTCTACAGGAACAGTTTCTTAAATCGTTTTTTACTTGCATATTTATTGTTCAAGCTATACTTACATATGTACCTTTTAGATTTATTTGGGAATCATATTTTTTGGTTTTGCTTTTTAAAATAAATTAAAATTTTCATAGTGAGTTTCAAAGATATCTTTTAAATTTTTGTTGTTATATATCTTTATAAAACTAAATTTGAATTTGACAAAATTACTTTTTATATTTGCTGATATTATTGATTAAGGAAATCTGTATAGGTATTTTAAAATTTCATTAAGTGGTAAATTAAAAAAATGGACCTAACTTTAAGACAAGAAAAAACTTATACATTTTAAAAAGTAAGAAAAGAATTATTTAAATATTCTTTGTGAACATTATTTAAAATACACATGGGCAAAAGTACATATTATTTGATTTTAGAATAAAAATAAACAAACATGGTAAACAAATACACATTTTTTAGCTTTCAAAATACAATTTTAAGAGATAGATACCTAGTTAAAAAGAATTTTTAAATTAGTATATTAAGTTTTATGAAAATTGAATTTTTTAGAAATCGTTTTAGTCAATTTTGCTGTTTACTACTTATAAATGTTTTGTATTTATAATTTTTCCTTATATAAGGTTAATATTAATTTTCTATAGAATAATTGTGTAGATACTTATTCCTTTAATTTTAATTCAAGGAATATAATATCCCACTTCAAAGTCGACCAGGTTAGGTGTTAAAAGTATGCTGCTCAAAAAATATATGTATGTACTAGGGTGCTTTTTTTTGTGACTATCTTCGTTTTTCGATCCCATACTGGAAATGTTAAAAAAAAAATTCCCTGAAAATTTGAGCCCTTAATATCAATAATTAGTACTCGCCCACGGTATCTTAAGATCTCCCATATAAAGTTCACTTAAATTTTGATCTTTTATCTTTAAATTTCTATAGCTCTGCGGCATTTAATACGAGTAGTATCATCTCGCCCAGTGTAGGGTTCTTTTCAGAATTGAACGCTCTACAAAAGCGTCCATTGCGAATAATATCTCGAAAAATATCAATCTTAGCGTTTGGTGCTAGGGACTTTTTTGTAGGAAATTAAATTATTCTTCACATTTTTTCTGTAGTTTTTCCGATTTACGAGATAATGGCAGAGAAACAAGAATTTCATGAAAAAACTGTTTAGTGGCCCGTACTAACCTGTTGGTGAGAGTTAAGAATAAACCGCAAGTGACACTTTTGAAGAGCGTTCAATTCTGAGAAAAGCCCTACACTGGGCGAGATGATACTATAAAATGCCGCGGAGATCTTAAAATCCCGTGGGCATATATGTACCTACATACAGTAATAACTTTAAAAAAATGTTATTTCATTATTTTACGAATACTTCATACTTTACCACTTTATAGCCTTGAATCAATCAATCTTTTTGAAATGGCCATGCGCAGAAGGAAAACAAGTTTCCTTTGGGATCACTTTACTGAAATTCAACACCAGAAAGCAAAGTGCAAGTATTGCTCAGGGATAATTGTTTTTTCTTCAGGGAGCCTGGGAAATCTAAATAGGCACCTTAAAAGAAAGCACGTAGGAATTTCAACAAAACCTATTGAGCGCCAGGACATAACATTAACTGTATCAAATTCAACACCAGCGGATACAGGAACCGTAGCTGTCAATATCGACACAGATGTCTCAAGCAACAAAATCGAGACCAATTCAGCAAAAAATATTAGCTTTTGCCGACAGTACAAGACCTATATCCCAACAAAAAAATAAATCAAAAATTGACAATCAACTCATAACCATGATTGCAAAAGAATATCACCCTCTACGCCTAGTAGAAGAACCAGAGTTTGGGAAATTCGTTGCTCTTTTATGCCCGTCATATAGTTTACCGACAAGAAAGACCCTATCCGAAACACTTCTGCCTCAGCTTTGCCTCAAACTTGAGCAAGAAGTTCAGACGAAAATTTCTGACGCTCCTGCAATATGTTTAACGACAGATGCATGGACCTCAATAAATAACCAAAGTCTCATTGCTATAACCGCTCATTTTATTAGCATAAAAGAGGCAAAACTATGTTCCAACTTACTTGGTTGCATAGAATACGGAGAAAGGCATACAAGTGCAAATTTATGCACTTTTCTAAAAGAACAGGTTGCTAAGTGAAACATTGCACGAAAAATTATGGCTGTTGTTAGCGACAATGCTCCAAATATTCTTTTGGCGGTCGAGCCAGGGGATTGGCGATCCATTGGGTGCTTCGCACATTTGCTAAATTTAACTGTTGAAGCTGGACTTGAACTAGAAGAAATTTCAGAAAAAGTTCAAAAAGTAAAGTGCATAGTAGAATTTTTTAAAAGAAGTTCGCAAGGCTTACATAAGCTAATTGAAATGCAGAAGCAAATGAATTTGCCGGTGTTAAAGCTGAAGCAAGATGTCCCAACAAGATGGAATTCCACATATGATATGCTGGATCGAATTTTAAAAATAAAAAATGCAGTTATTGCTACACTAGCAATAGCAAAGAATGATATATCTTTAAAGCCTGAAGATTGGGATGTTATAGAGTTAGTGGTTCCTATCTTAAAAGTATTTTGTGATATTACGGTTGAAATATCAACGGAAAAAAATGTAAGCCTTTCAAAAGTTATTGTTTATTGCAAACTTTTAAGACGCCATCTGACAAAAACCCAAGCTCTCGCCCAAGAACAGCAAACACCAAGTTGTGTTCAGAAGCTTTTACATACACTTAATGAACAGACACAAAAACGATTTAATAATCTGGAAAAAAATCCTTTATATGCTGAAGCAATTTTGGATCCCAGATTTAAAAGCAAAGGTTTCCGAGAGGCAACCAATTTTAAAACAGCCTTTGATAGCTTAAGGTTTAAGTTGGAAACCAGCCTCAAAATAGGGGAAATGTGTCGGTGTCTGGTCAGGAAGAAGCGGTTCCATCAACTTCAGAAGCAGCACTTTCCAATGCTAAACCACCATCTATTTGGGATGATTTTGACGTCGAAGTGGCAAATTTAGTTCCACAAAATACAGTAGCTGCCGGTATAGTTGAGCTCGATAGCTATATCAAAGAGCCTCTTATTAGCAGAGATACTCAAAACCCCTTAAATTATTGGAATGAGAGAAAATTCGTCTATCCGATTTTGTACAAATATATGCTAAAAAGGCTCAATTTGGTTGCGACATCTGTTCCTTGTGAACGCATATTTTCAAAAGCCGGATTAATCCAAACGGATAGGCGAAATAGGTTATCTTCCAAAAAAGTATCGCAGTTGCTTTTCATAAGCAGCAACATGTAAATTATATTATTTTTGTTATGTTTAATACTTGTGAATTTGTAATTAAACTTATATTATGTTATTTATGATTTTTTATATTTTTGTTATATTTTACAGCTTTTTCAAAAAAATCTGTAAATATTGTGCAACATTTAGTAATACCTGTATTTACCTATTATTCGGAATGAATTTTTGTGTAAAACTTAGTTTTTATTTTTAAGTGTCGTTTGTTTAAAAAAATTTAGTTCCTTAAATTAGTTAATTCGAATTCTTATCGTACTGCAAAATTTTTTTTATTAAAGTTTTTGCCAACTTCGTAGTTTATAAGTTTTACTTTAATTGTTTTTATCAAACAAATAATAATACCAAAAACATTTTTTGAATAGAAGTTTATTTTTGTTGGTAATCTTATTTACTTAGTTTCAGTGTGTTAATTTAACTTAAAAAAGCAATATTTATTGCAAATATTTATTAAATGTGTAAGTTTAAAAAAATAACTTAATTTACATACTGTGTTATTTATGAATTATTTATATTTTTGTTATGTCTTAAACCTACTCATGCATTCATCTAACTGAATTTGTCTATAAATCTTGAATGTGTTTTGTTTGTCTTTCTTTGATGTACAAAAATCTAGTTCAAATACTTAGCGTCCTGCTACATTTTTAAAACAAACTTTGAAGCTTATAGTTTTTAGCTTTTCTAATTGAATAAATTTGTATTTTACTCAAATTGAAAAGAGTAATGTTCTGTTTTTTTTTTCATAACTCTTGAAAATGCATGAATATCAAAAAAGGAATTTAAATCATATACATGTCTTAAATTGCTTTTTTCACACTGAAATGTTTTCAGTTTGCTCTAATACTCGTAAGTAGTGGGAGTAAGTATATATTTTATTAGAATTAACCTTTTCAGCTTTGATAATAATTTCTTGGATCATTCTTATTATAATTAAACTACATACCTACGAATGAAAAGAACTTTACATAATTTATATGGAACTCAAACCAGCAAGTGAAACATGGAACTAAGCACCAATTAACAAAATAGGTACCTATACGCATTAACATAATTCGAAAAACCTTAATAGTTCCGCGGACATGGTTCCAGGAACTAGTTCCGACGAGAAAAAAAATCGTTCCATGTCCGTTCCGGTACTGGAACTGTTTTGCGCAACTCTAACGCGGAACAATGCTGGCCCGTTTTGATTTTCGCGCTGCTTTGTATGAACGGTATTTCAGAGGAGGGAATCGGGAGGGTGAAATATGTGATGAGGAAGGAACATATGCAAAGGAATAATCTTTGACATATGTTTTATTACAGCTTGAAGCCAAATTTACCAGAGATAAATTTGGATTACAAACCATGGGAGTAGGTGAAAGTAGAGGCGAAATTGGTGGCAGAGGAGGAAGTGAAGTTAGATGTGGACGAGCCAAAACAGGAACTGCAAACGTGACCGTACAAGTCGGCTGGTTTTGAGACCTCCATGCCTCCATTGCGCGATGACATGAAATGTCAACACTTTGTTCAGAGCAATTACAAACGTACGCAGAAGATACGGGCAGTGCAATTTGGGTAAGACATTTCCGACCAATATTTCCGATATTTCAATATAATGTCTTTGTCATAGAAATGCTTTTCACACATGTAGTATAGTTTTAGTATATCCTCAATGTGTGAAGCACTTCTGTGATCTGTAGGAAGTCTAAAAAAGGAAATACAACTTTTTAAACGCCATTAGTACTGCTTAATGCAAGCATTTGTAACAATATTTCTTTTCTCTTCGGGTTTTTTCACCTTTAGATACTGGGACTGGGAAACATCAGCTGGTCACAGTCATCATTTAGCGTGGTGTTTGTTGTTAGTAAATAAATATACATACATATAGCCTAACACTCTACTAAAAAACGAACAAATATGACAAATAAAGAAATAATAAATGTTAATCTACTATCTGTAGCTACAAAAATAACTACAAGTCAAATACTACTTGCTATAAAAACAATAACGTTACGAGTAGTTTCCAATACTTAATGAGAACGCCCATACAACCTGTGCTTAAGTGTAAGCTTTGAGTAACTTAAATCGAAAACATCATGGTTTATATTAGCCTCATGTTTCATACGTGTCAAAGGCTCATTGAGACCATAATTGGTACGGTGGAAGTCTATATGAAAAATTTCAGAGTTCCGAGAACTGTGGCTTCTAGCTTTAAAATGAATTTGTTCTAGAAGAACCGGTGAATCTATGGAACCGACCAAGAGCTGGTGTAAAAACATAACATCGCTGACTTTCCGGCGTTTTTCTAGAGAATTCATGTTTAAAAGAAGAAGGCGACTACTGCTGTATGGAGGAAGATGATTTGGGTCACTCCAATTAAGATGACTTAATGCGAAGCGTACATATTTACGTTGGACAGATTCAATTCGATCAATGTGTATTGAGTAAAGTGGCGACCATACAGAACTAGCATATTCTAATTGGGGATCAACAAAGGTGTTGTACAACGAAGATGTTACAAGACTACAAGAAAATTCCTTACTCCAACGCTTAATAAATCCAAGCATTGAGTTTGCTTTACTGACAATTTTCTCAATGTGGAGTGAAAAGTCTAGATTTTCCGAGAAGTGAACGCCCAGGTCGCATGTTGTTTCTACCTTACTTAGAATGGCTTGATTTATGCTGTAATTGTAACATATTGGGTTTTTTCTTCTAAAGAAGGACATTGATTGGCACTTTGAAACATTTAGAAAAAGATTGTTATATGAGCACCATTCAGAAAACATATTTATGTCATTTTGAAGAGAAACACCATCGGATTAGCTTCTGATGATTTTAAATAATTTAATATCATCTGCGTAGATAAGAACCCTACATGATTTTACAGTTGAAATAACATCATTGATTGATACTATGATAAGAAGTGGGCCAAAGTGACTACCTTGTGGAACACCAGAGTCAGCATTAATTGGATCAGAAACGATTCCTCTTAAAAGAACTTGGTATGTCCTTCCCTTCAAATAAGACCTGATCCATTGAACGAATGCAGAAGGGAATCCAAGAGATGAAAGCTTAAATAAAATTAGATTATGCGACAACTTGTCGAAGGCCTTACTGAAATCTGTATAAATACAGTCAACTTGATGACCATCCTCGATAGTTTTATTTGTAAACGACGTGAATTCAACGAGATTAGTAACAGTAGATTTCTTTTTCATAAACCCATGTTGTTCGCTCGCAAGGAAAGGTTTGCATCTGAAATAAAAACTCTTAAATATGATAGCTTCGAATAGTTTCGGTAAGCAAGAAAGTTTGGCTATTGGTCTATAATTAGAAATATCACCCCGATTTCCTTTTTTGTGAATAGGTATAATGAATGAATTTTTCCAAATTTTAGGGAAAACAGCTTGTTTTAGGGAGTTTTGAAATAAAAACGTTAGGGGTCTTGCTAGAGAATTGCAACAATTTTTTAAAATATACGCCGGAATTCCATCAGGTCCACTGGACGTGTCGTGGTCTAAGCCCGAAAGATGGTCTAATACATCCTCAACTGTGATAACAATATCACTCATTGAGCTTTGAGAAAAGCTATTCAAATGAGTAAAATTACTCTCACAAGGTTCAAAATCATCATCACAAAACGAAAGTTTAAAGAAGGAAGAAAACATATTGCAAATAAAAAGAGGGTTGTTGTTGGTTTCATCCAAGTACTTCATAGTAGATGGATATCCGTCAGATTTTTTCTTGCTATTAACAAATTTCCAAAAAAGTTTGGGGTCAACAAGAAGTGAAAACCGCATTTTTAACATATAACAATCATAGAGGATTCTGCATAATGATTGGAATTCTTCATATAACGATAAATAACTGTTGTAATCATCCAATTTATTAGATATTAGGTACTTTTTCCATGTTCTATTTCTTAAGTTATGTAGACTACGAAGCTCATGAGTGTACCAGGGGGGTGTTGTTAGGGCCGAGTGTCTCGATTTTTTTACAGGTACAGATGCAATGAAACATTCAAAGATACTTAAGTAGAAATTGGAAACCATCACATCAATGCTCCCATTCAAAAGTAAGTCAAAGTCAATGTTTGTAATTAGTTCATTGAGTAAAGGGAAGTTCGTTTTCTTGAAATCAAATTCAAGAGAGCCACTATCAAAGTCATAATCAGTTTTGTGAGCATGGGAAACCAAAACAGAAAGTGGGGAATGGTAGCTATCAACTTTCTTCATGGGAATTGGACATAGTTCAACAACACAATTACAAGGGTTAGTAACGAATATCAGATCTAACTGTCGAGAAATACTATTTTTTATACAGCTCACTTGCTGTAAGTCATAAGATATCACATTGTCAACAAACGCTTCCTGAGGAGAAGAGACGTTAGTGGGTATTAAACATATTTCGTCATCAGAAAGAGTCCATTCTAGGTCAGGAAGATTAAAGTCTCCTGCAAGAAGAACGTCGTCAAGAGGATCGCAAGTATCAGAAATATATTTAATGGTATTTGAAGCAATATTATATATTTCCAATGGGCTTTTTGGAGGGATGTACATATTTATTATGTAAAAGAATTTATTTCCGATACATACTTTAACACAAATAATATCAACTGAGTCAGTATTAGGGATTGGGAATATACAGCTATGAAAAACGCTTCGCACAGCAATGATAATTCCACCACCCACGGAAGCTAAAGGATCAGAATATCTATCTTTACGGTACACCACAAAATCGGTGGAAAATAATTCATTATTTAGAAATGTTGAGTTTAGCCAAGTTTCTGTTAACACATTTACATCGAAATCAGATGCATGAGATGCTAAAAAAAATTTTTGAGTTTTCGACCGAAGTCCCCTCACATTTTGGTAGTAAAGAGACAGGCGATCTAGTTTTTTGAAGGTTTTAGTACATTTTAACTTGCGAGGTCTTAGGTTTAAATTCTCTTACAATGACATTTTCAGGCCAGAGTTCAAAACACATTATCTTTTCATACAAACAAAATTCCGTTGTTAGTTTGAAGGACGCAAACGGACTACATTCTTTATTAATCTTTTGGCATTTAAGTTTTTTAACATCAATGTCGAAGTCTTTTAAATGGTCGATTATATCTTTGATTGAAGTTTCCGGCTGAAGACGTGAGACGTAGATTTCTTTCGGTTTAGGCAAAGCAGAGAGGCGGTTTTTGATAATAGGAGGTTCGATGTTAACTATTGGAGCATTTGAAATGATAATAGATGGTTCGATGTTAATTATGGGGACATTTGAAACGATAATAGGAGGCTCATTATTAACTATGGGAGCATTTGAGATGGTTCTTGGACTATCAATAGTACTAGAAGCAGACGTAGATGGCAATTCATTCAGTAACTCAGATCTTGGTGATTTTATAGATGTAGGTTTCTTTTTGGATGGATTTTCTTTGAAAGGACTAACTGACCTAGAGCGTTTTTTTTTTTTTTTGTTTTTTATTACCAGAAGAAGGGGTTGGTTTATTATAAAGCAATTGATCATCATTACTTTCAAGGGCAATAGCTGGCAAGGAAACGGAGTCATTATAATTCGTTATCTTACTATCGGTAGAGGTAGAAGCATCAGACCAATTGATTGGGTCTTCGTACAGTTGTAAATTTGCGACAGTTGACTGAAAGGTAGTAAACAGACTATCAAAACTGTTGGATAGCTTTAGTATGTCAGCTTTATAAGCCGACATTTTGAAAGCTAATGAAGAGATTGAAATTTTTCGGCAGGTCTTACAGAACCAATAAACACCTTCGCACTTATTAACTTTCTCAATTGTCAAGATGGGAATTCCAACACACTTTGCGTGGAAAAATTTACCGCAAGGACCAAAACATGGGAAAGTTTGCGCACCAATCTTGGTGTCGATACACTTTTCAGAAGAGCAATCCATTATAATAAAAGTAAAAAAAGAGTTTAAAAATAAAATTAAAATTAGGATTTTTTTAAATTAAAAATTAAGAAAAAAAATTAGGGAATAAAAATTAGAAAAAAAAAATTAATACAAAGTTTTTACAGATTTTTAAACAAAATAGATAGATAGATAGATAGATAAGATTTATTGATCCTTTTTAAATTAATTAACAATCAGTTTAATACATTAAATTTTAAGACATGGCTAAAAGCCGTCTGCCCGAGTTTGACGAAGTCTATAAAGTATTTAAAAAGATTCTTCAATTATCGATTTTCTATATTTTGATGCTTTTTGACAGTAGATGTATAATATATTCCAGTCGTTGCCATTCAGAATGTTTCTCATTTCCAATTCATCTAATTCTAGTTTTCCAAAATATCGAAGTCTAAACTCCCTTAGTACAGGACACCTTCCTAAGAAATGGTAAATGTTCTCCCTTTCTCGTAGGTTACATAGAGAGCAAATGATTGGTAAATCATCCCTATGAGGTATAAAGTTCAAGTCCATCAGTTCACCTCTGGCTTTAAAAACTGTAGAAATCATATCGTTAGTGTACCTTTCGTTGAAGTAATTGTTTTCGCAAAGATTGTGATCTAAACTTGCATATATTTCTCTGTGTGCAGAACCCTTGACATGCTGAATGCTGTTAACGAGCATTTTCTCATCTACTGCAGAGAGCAAATTGTGAAACTCTTTTTTCAGTTGGCTTATATTTTCCGTGTTTATTGTTAAGTTGTATCCACAGAACTCTGCTAAGGATTTCCATTCCTCATAGAACAATATTTTCATCTCTATAATGTGATTTGCTATTCGTTTGATCAACCTCTCACCGTTCAAAGATAAGCATTTTAAAATATAATTAAAATGAAGCTTCAATGCATCCATAAATAGTGGGGGGAGATCCGTTTCAACCATCAACATGTTATTTGGTGTACACTGTGGAAGCATGAAAATCCTTTTTAAAAAGAAGCGAAGTAATTTTTCTACTGTTTCGTAATGCTGATAGCCCCATACTTGGGCACCATACAGCATTATTGACTTAGAAACCGCCTGGAATATTTGCAGTTTGATTCGCATTGATATATTTTTATCTTTAATCGCTGCCTTAGATGATGCAAGCTTCTCTTTTAGGTGCAGTTCCATGCTCATGTTACTACAGATATGTATACCCAAATATTTATACGATTTGACTGTTTCTATTTGCTGCCCATCAAAATACCATTTTTCGTTTCTTGAATATCTGCCTCCTCCTTTTCTAAAAACCATTGTTTTTGATTTCGTTGTGTTGACCTTTAACCTCCACTCCTCGCAGTATTTTTGAAATTGATTAATCATTCTTTGTAATCTTTCTGACGAATCTGCAAGTAACACCAAATCATCTGCGTACATTAGAACCTTAATTAGAGTACCACCGATCCTGACCCCTCCGCAAAGATATTCTGAGATATCGTCGATGAACATCACAAATGCTAAAGGGCTAAAGTTGCAACCCTGTTTTACACCCGTAAGAGTTTCGAAGAAGTTTGAAAGTTGTTTTCCGTCCCAAACTGCTGATGACGTGTTCTCGTACAGCTTTTCAATCAATCTTCCGAATTTCCGTGATACACCAATATTATAAAGTTTATAGAAAAGTGCACTTCTATCCACTGTATCGAAGGCGGCTTTAAGGTCAACGAAGAACGCGTATAGTTTTTTCTTAGTCCTGATAAAGTTCTGTGCAACGGTGGTAAGGATAAAGATTTGATCTAGTGTTGAGTAATTCTCTCGAAACCCTGCCTGAAATTCGCTGAGTATGTTATTTTGAGAAGTCCACACTTGAAAACGCTTCGCCAAAACACCCATTAGTATTTTCAATGCAGAGTTTAAAAATGATATTCCTCTATAATTTTCTGCTTGATTAGGATCGCCTTTCTTGAGGATTGGAAAAATCACGCTCTGTCGAAAGCTGGTTGGGATATCTCCTGTTTCAAAAATTCTATTGAATTCTTTGGTTAGTATTTGTAGCAGAGAGTCATTTGCATATTTGAAGAATTCAATTGGTATTCCGTCCGTTCCCGGCGCTTTTCGGTCCTTGCTCTTAACTAACCAAAGTTTTACTTCTTCTAACTTAATGGGACTATCCAACAAATCGCACTTTGTATCCGGAACTGCATATTGAAAACTAGACTGGTACATGGCGTTGGGAGAGTTCAAGATATTTTTGAAGTGTTGTGCCAATTGATCTGCACTAATATTTATACCAATTTTAAACATTTTTCCATTTTTTTTCTTAAGCAGTTTCCATAGAGTTGCAGCATCCCTACATTGGGATATTTCAACTGCTAAAGCGTTTTGGTATTCAATTTTCTTCTTCTGGCATGTACTATTGTATTCTTTTTTCGCGTGTAGATACATATGTTTATAACTTGGTTCATCGTATTTTCGGAATAGATTTAAAATACAGAATGATTTTTTTCTTAGCTTTTCGCAATCAGAGTCAAACCACGGCTGTTTAAAATCTTGTTTTATCCGTTTTTGTGGCATGAGACCAATAGCGTTTTTAACAATCTGAGTTATATCGTCCATATTTCCAACTGTTACTATTTCCATCTGTCTGCTCAGGTTCATCTGGTAGTTTTGCGCCTGATTCCGATTCCATCTGAATTTAGGTAGCAAATTTATTGCAGCTTCGTCGTTTCTCAATTCATTAGTAACTAAGCTGAATGTTGTTACAATTGGTAAATGGTCTGAGAAATTTTGCGATTCTACCACAAAATTTGTAACACAATTGTTCCATTCTCCTCCGCTTAAAGTTAGGTCAATTACTGAGGTTCCTTGGGCACCCAAAAACGTATATTCGCCTTGCAAATCTCTCCTTGAACATCCATTTTGAATTTTCAGTCCATACTCGCTGCAAAAGTCTAATAGTTGACATCCTTTTCTATCCAAAACCAAATCTTTAGAGTTTCGGGGTTCTGAATCTTCATCGGGTTTTTGTCCTATCGGTTGCTGAGTGCCAGTCCTTGCATTAAAATCACCCGTGAGAAGAATATTGGTTTGATATTGTAGATTGTTTATAGCATCCCTTAACCTTTGTAGATCGATGCCCCACTGTGGTCCTTGGGATCCGTTTAAGTAAACAGGGATAACTTGGAACTTAAAACCTGAAGCAAAGTGTGTTTGAATATTGAAGATGCTCAAACCAATTGATTCCTGGAACTCTATTTTGATATCGGTTAAGTTCTTTCTGTATCCATATAGACAACCTCCACTTGCACGCCCTCTAATATTCCTGATACCAGGTGTCCAACTTAGTACATAATTGTGAAAATATTTCTCAAAATTCTTTTCTTTACCTTCTATTAGATGTGTTTCAAACAAACAGAACAATTCAAATTCATTTACATATTTAAAAAAATCAGAATATAATATTTTACTATTTAAACCACATATGTTATAACTTAAAATTCTGTAGCTAGTATTTTTTACAAGATTCTTACTTAAAACTAAACTTGGGCAGACGGAAATATCCTAAAGCTGTTTTATAGAAGTGGCAGCACTGTTTCTCCTAATTTGCAATTGGTTCTTGTAATTGCTAGATGGTGCTATCACATTTACACATCCAGATGGCGCTGGTGGGTAATTGTAGTTTTCTTTTACTTCACCTGTTCCAGTGACAGCCAGCTGATTTGTAATGTTTACATTTTGTTTGCCACTCATAATTTCATCTAACATTGAATTTCCATCGAATTTTCCGCATTTCAATCCAGAATTAAAGCTCCACGTAAATGTTTTCCCTTGCACCAAAAGTCGATCATCTCTTAGGAAAGCCTCAATGTTTGGATTTCTCATCTTAATTGATTTTCTTATTTCAAGAAGTTTCGATCTTTTTTGTCGGATCGTTAGAGGATAGTCCCGATGAACGGCTACACCAGCTTCTCTAAGAGATTTTGATGCGCGAAGAATGTTCAATGCAGGTGTTTTATCTTTTAATTGAACCAACAAATTAGTGTTATCTGGAGTGTTCGATCGGATCGCAATGATGTTATTTTCACTCACTGCCGATGTAACTTTACCATGCGTACGACAAATGGTTTGAATTTGCGCTCTTGGTTCTACACCACTATTTTTTGCAAGGTGAAATATGAGATTCCCCTCTGAACTCAGCATTTGGCTGGCCACCACTCTTTCTTCCAACAATTCATATTTATTCTCCAAAGTCATGACTTTTTCTGTCAGAATTTGGTTACTATTTTGCAAGCTCTTAATTTCACTGTGTAGCTTTTCTAAATCAGAAAGTCTTACAACTTCCTTCAGAGATAAGCGTATATCCTGTAAACTCTCCTCAAGAGCCTCCTGCATGATAGTGCGAATCATATCGCTGTCCATGATGTTGGTTACACTTTTAATTTTGCTGGGGTTTGATTTTGCTGGCGATCGATCTTGACACTTCCTTTTGTTTTCACTCATCAGGGCAATTAATATAATGTATGTTTGTATGTATATGACGTTTAGGGTTAATTTTATAGCTGCCTTTTCTTCTTTTTTTTTTTTCTTCTATCCAACTTTAAGTAATGAAAAGAATAACTTACGGATTTTTTATAATAATTTTGTAGCCCACTAAAAAAAGCTTTATTTACTGAAGTTTTTATGTTTTTTAATATAGTTTTAAACAAATTAAATAAACTTTTAGTTCCGAACAATCTTTTTATGCTTTGTATTACAAACCAGGGTTGCCAAACTCCAAACTCCAAACAAAATAGATAATAAAATAATAAATAAAAGAAAAAAAAAATTATAGGTATATGTTCTTGGTGAGATTCGAACCCACGTTTGTAGTTATGAACAGGGGATGCGAATTAACCGCTCCCTGTTGTAGACCATTTTTGATTTCAAAAGTTGTGGTAGAAGTTACATTGCCACTTTTGACAACAAACTTTCTACCATTAAGCATATCATAAAGCATATACATCAATGGTTTGCTAATGCCAAGTCTGTTCAGTTTCAGATAAACACCTTCTAACCATACGGTGTCGAAGGCCTTTTCTAAATCCACCAAAACAGCACCCGTGCATTGTTGTTTTGACTTATTCCATTGGATATCAGAAACGAGCTTAGCCGCGGCATGAATTGTGTCATGTCCCGCCTTGAACCCGAACTGGTTATCCGGAATTATTGTGTTGTCCGCAGCCCATTTAATCAGAGCCCTATTGATGATCTTTTCGAAAACCTTACTAATGCTCGGAAGAAGACTTATCGACCGAAGATTGGACGGATTGGAGTTGTCCTTACCCTTTTTCGGGAGAGGATGTACCACAGCTGTCTTCCAATGCACTGGATAATATGCATTATTCAGCGCATTGTTAAAGAGTGTGGCATAAATGTCAATTGCCTCATTCGGTAAATGTCTTAGTACAACGTTAGATATACCATCAACACCCGCTGACTTCTTATTCTTAATAGAACTGAAGATGAGCTGGAGATCCATCTTCGTCACTAACAAGGGACTTGTCCCTATTCGCTCGGCGATTGTGGCATTTGCCAAAAGATCGTCATTGAACCTCAAGAAACCAGGGTTCTCAGATCACCATTGCGTTATTTCATTTCGAAGATAGAAGTGATGCAGTAGTGCTCTGTTTTCCAGGTCGTGTATCGGGCGAATGCAAGCATTCACCTTGTACACTTGCTGAAACGCAGCCCCCACTGCCTCCACCTTCTCCCTCTGATCCTCAACTATAAAGAAGTCATCGTCCAAGACGGCTTCCTCTGGATCAATTTGCGCTGTCAGGAGTACGTCTGTGTTCTCTACTGTTCTCTGGAGTTTAAGACACGGAAGGTCATTTTGATTGTTTTTCCTAAATATCTTATTGATTTCAGGAAACATACTAGGGTCGCTGGATTTTACAGAACGAATTCTGTTGTCCCAGAACCTGTTAATAGATAGCCTGTAGTTATCCTTAATCAATATATTGATATTCTTTATTGACGACTTCAGTGTCCTAACCTCCAGGTCGTGTGGGTCTGTGAATCGTCTGTATAGGTTTTTAAGTCTTGTCAGTATACCACTCTTATGTCTATGTAGTGCGTCTATGGTCGCGTTTCTGTAGACGTCCATTTGGTCGCGTTCTTTGTACTTGGGTTTTGTCCGTTCCATTGTTCGTTTGATCGTTTCGTCCATCTGTTGTAGATGTTGGTCGATTTCTGTATTTGTCAGGTTTCTGTTATTTGGTGGGGCTATGTCACTCGAGCGAATTTTTCTCGCTAAGTCGTTGGTGAAACGAGGCCAGCGCATCTTACTATAATTGTAAGAATGCGTTTCAACGTATTCCTCCAACTCCACGCGTTCGTTCGGAATCTGAATTACAGCAGCCAGTCCGCAGTGATCACTGTCGTACTCGATTGTCTGTAAGCAGTTTCGAGGGTGATTACCCACTTTGTCTGTAATTGTCAGTCTGGTATCGTACAGCAAAAGGTCCAGAAAGGAACCGCTCCTTGGATACGACGGCCTTTCAGTAGTCAGCAGGTCAATACCATATTCAACGCTGTAAAGATTCATCAAATTAAAAAGATGATTACCTCTGAGATTATTTGTTTGGTTTCCCCAATCTTCATGTTTTGCGTTCAAATCACCGGCCATAATATAGTAGTTTTCTTCCAAGCTCAGTTTAAGTGTTCTAAAAAGAATCTCGAGCTCTGAGTCAAAAGTAATAGCCTGCGGAGCTTCAGCCGCATAGTCCGCAATCACATACATCCGCTTCCCTTGAGTGAGAGAGATGCATATGACGCAAACCTCTAGCGTCTGGAGCTTTCGAAGATCATTGTTGTATATGACTTTATAATTAATGCCTTTTCGTATGAAGATGGCGACACCGCCTCCTTGAGTAGAGTCGGGTCGATCTCTTCTTACGATATTGTAATTTTTATGAGTCAATTTATGTTTCAGGTTTAGCTTGGTTTCGCTAGCCAAAAACACATCTGGACTGAGGTCTTTCAACAATTGGAACAAATTAGCTCTACGTTCAATCCTAATCAGTGAATTTACATTCACAGCCAGGATTTTTAAGCGCGTCTCCGGTAGCGCGCCCATTATGGTCTATGTTGCACTAGGCCAGGCAACAAAGAGTAGAGATGGTCTACCCTTTTGCCTTGCTCCTTTAACTGACTTTGCAGTCCTGCTAGCTGGCCTTGAATGCTCAGTAACAAGGCTACAATGTCGGCCTGCACCTCTGGCACCTTAGGCACGGGGGCCTTTGGGGCAACCGTTGGTGGGGCCTGTCTCGTAATCCTATTTCTTGACGCCATTTGGGCGTAAGAAAAGCTAGGATCCACGAATCTTGTTGTTGGAGCCTATCGAACTGCGGCTTTTTGACTGGCCTGTTGTTGTTTGATTTGTTGAACCTTAGGACAGCCCCTATAGTTAGCGGGGTGCCCCTCGTTTCCACATATGACACATTTTAGCTGGGTTAAATCTTTAACCCGCTCAATCCCTAACTGACATTCCCCCCTTATGTGGGTTTCTGCGCACTTGACACAGCGCATCCGCATATCGCAGTTGGCTGCGTCATGGCCGAACCTTTGGCACCGCATGCACTGAAGCATGTCGTTGTGTCTTTTTAATGTTTCCCAACGTACAGCCTGGAAGTCGAGGCGGGAAATATTCCTCAGACTTTCAAACTTACTGTGGGGCGATAATCTTACGAGGAACATTGGCAACCCGTAACCCCCCCGTCTTGACTTCACCGTGGTGAATGGCTTGACCCCGATAAACTCGAGATCGTCGCTGGCTTTCTGACGGAGCTCATCTAAGAGCGCCTCCGGTTCCGTGCAGGAACTTATGTCCTTCAGGAGGACCGTTTTGAGTTTTTCACTTTTAGGGGTGAAGCTGAAGAACTCAGCTGTAACCTCTCTCAATAGCTCTTTCGCTGTTTTATATTCGGCCAGTGAGAAGCACTGTACCGAGTACCGTTTTTCTTTGCCATTAATTATTTTAATAAGGAAGTGGCCGTTTGTGGCCCGCTTACATACCTGTTTTATGTCCTTTAGGTCGATTTTAAAAGTCCTAATTGGTGGCACCTTCTCACTTTTAGTATGTGGCTGCTTCTGGTGTATCTGCACTGTTGGTTCTGGCTGCTGCTGCTGCTGTTGCTGCTGCTGTTGCTGCTGTTGCTGTCTTGCTGCTGCTGAAGTTGATGGGCCCTCATTATATGGGCCTGCTGCTGTTGCTACTTTATGAGTGCCTTGCTCCGCTCCTGCAGTTTTTCTTGCGGGCTTTGGCTGCTGTTGCTTTTGCACTTGTTGCTGCTGTGGTTGTTGCGGTGGTTTTTTTGCAACCTGAACCACCTGATTGCCCGTTGCTTGTTGCTGCTGTTGTTGTTGTTTTTGCTGCTGCCGCTCTGCTGCTTTTTTAGCTTGCAGCCGTTTTTGGGCCTCCTTCTCCTCTGCCTCTTTTTGACGGAGCGCTTGCATTTTGCTCCTTATCTGACTGAGAAGGGGCTCCATCTCCTCCTTTAGCTTGTCAAGGTGCTGCTGGTACTTATCCATTTCGGCTTTCTTTGCCTGGAGGGCCTTCTCCAGCTCGCTTACCAGAATTTCTTCTTGGGGGTTTTGTGCCCCCTCCAACTCCTTGTCAGTAGACGGCTCTGGCTCCGACAGTAGTGCAAATTTATTTGTACCTGGGGACCTGTACAGCCCCTCTCCTTCCTCAGACATGTACTCGGTGCAAGCCGAGTCACTGTATTCATCTGTGTCCCCGACCTGTGCCTTGCCGGCTGTCGATGTTGTTGCTGCCCGCTCCTTACCTCCCACCCCAGCTCGCAGCTTACCTGAGGTGGCTTTCGGTGCATCGAGATTTGGTTTCGGTCGCAATGTCCTCCTTCGCTTTGCCATAGGCTTGGTGGCTATTGTAGTGTTGTTCGGATGTACCGCTGCTGACGGCACAACTGCAACCTCATCCGACTTTGCGGAGGAATCTTTCGATCCCCCCGCCCTTCTCTCCTTCTCCATCTGCTTATTTTCCCAATAAATAATACCGCTGACCTCGTTGTTGTGAAAAAAATCTTCTACAAATTTATTCTGCTCCGTCCGGGATTTGAACCCAGGACCCTCAGATCCACTAGCCGACGCCACTACCACTAGGCTATCGAACACTTGATGGAATCGATGTCAAAATGAATATTTTACTACTAACTTATTATTTTAAATACTTTAAAACTAACTCTTGGCACACACTGTAGTCTTTCCTGAGCGAAAGTCAAAGATCGACTGAGACGGAACGACTTAACACGTGAGCCAACAACTTAATTAAGAATATTGGGGCTAATTACAACCATAATATTTGGAAGAGGAAGCTTTTAAATAAAGCACTAAAATTGTCTAGTGGTGAGTTTTGATGTGGAAAAGAAAGTATGAAGAAAGGGGAAGGACGTAGGATGAAATATTTAAGAAAGGGGAAAAAAATGAGAAGTAAACATGCACAGTAGATAGGTTAGTTAGATATATAGACTAGAGCTGTGCCAATCGTTCATTTTAAAAGATCGAATCAATCATTGATTGATTGTTTCAAGGATTCGGTATTTTCAATCTGTTACGTGTAAATTCAGGCATATTTGCAAGCACCCGTAGGAAGTCGTGTCATCAGTAATATGTGTTGTATTGGCACCACTTGTATATAATTGTTATGTCACTAATGACATTATTATTATAACCATGTGATATATATTTGACATTACTTTATAATAAAGTTCTTCTTATCTTATCCTTACAACATGGTGGCAGCGGAAAAGTAAAATTTAATCCAAAATTAAATAAAACATCACTAATTAAAAAAAAGAGAAAATTGGTTGGAGATACAAATAAACTAAAAATACATTTAAGGACAATTGATTTTAAAGGAAAAAATTAAAGGTAACTATCAGGAAAAGATTAATCAAAACCTTCAAAAAAATAACCTCATACAAAACGTGGAATAATTTCATAAAACTATGGACGACAAAGCTCAAAAAGGAATCATCCCGCTGACGGGACAACAAACATCAGGAACACCCAAAAAATCAAGCATGCAATTGGCTCTTACTGCTCCAGAGGAATTCTCATTTGTGCCATCAGAATGGGAAAAGTGGATACGACGATTTGAGCGCTATCGAATTGGGAATGGATTGCACGAGTCGGACGAAAAAACCCAGGTAAACATTTTAATTTATTGCATGGGGGAAAAAGCAGAGGAAATTTTCGCATCGTTCACACCATTACCTGACAAATATTCTGCATGTGTCAAAAAATTTGGTGAATATTTTATTCCGAAAAGAAATATCATTTATGAACGCGCTAAGTTCTTAAAACGAAAACAAATTGACGAAACTGCTGAGGAATTTATCACGGATCTGCACGCACTCGCGAAACATTGCGACTGGGGAGCTTTGCAAGATGAAATGATTTTACTTACGTTAGTGGTGGGCATGAAAGATGAAAATGTAAGCGATAAACTCCAGCTAGATCCAGCTCTCACCTTGGAAAAAGCTGTGATTTCAATAAGGCAGGTAGAAGAGTTTTACCGCCAAAAAAACGATCTCCATCCCAAATCCGAATCATATGTTTGCAAAGTTCATCGCTCCGTGGATCAAAAACGAAAAACTACTTATAGACAGAAGAGAGAGTTCGACAAATCAAAACAAAGAGATGAACAACGAAAAGATAAGTGCATGCGATGTGGTTTTGAACGACACGAATACAACAAGTGTCCAGCAAAGACTACTATTTGCAAGAAATGTAAAAAAACCGGTCATTACGCTAGAGTTTGCAAATCGAAAGGGGTATGCGAAGTAAGGGAGGATAACGATTCGAGAAGAGATCAAGAAGAATATTTCGTGGGGTCAGTGACTGATAAATGGTCTGTAGATTTATGACTGAATACAAAGATGATAACATTCAAGGTCGATACAGGCGCTGATGTTACTTTAGTGCCTTTGTCAGCCGTCCAAGACATGGAGGAAATAAACATGGAAAAAACGGGAGCAAAACTTTATGGGATAGGGCAGCAAATAAATATTCTGGGAAAAGCTAAGGTCAGTTTAAAGTATGGTCAACGAGAAGTAGAAGAGGTTGTTTACATAACCAAAGACACTAAAACACCATTATTAGGGAAAATGGGAATTGAAAAACTAGGTTTGATAAAAAAGTTATTTAGGGTTTCTTCAAGGGACTGGATAAATGAATTTAAAGATGTTTTTGAAGGTTTGGGAACATTCAAGGGAGAATACAAAATCGAATTAAAAGAAAATAGGGAGCCGTACGCCATATCTACGCCACGAACAATACCTGTGCATTTAAGGAAACAAGTCCAGGAGGAAATATATAGAATGGAAAAAGAAGGGGTCATAGCTCCAGTTGAAAATGCAACAGAATGGTGTGCGCCAATGGTTATCGTGCCAAAGAAGAGTGGTTTACGTATTTGCGTGGATTTAAGCGAGCTAAACAAGAAGGTTAAGAGACAGGTTCATCCGATTCCTGGTATAGATTACTCTTTATCACAATTAACAGGGGCAAAGTTTTTTACAAAATTGGACGCAAACAGTGGGTTTTGGCAGATTCCCTTATCTAAGGAATCACAGGATCTTACCACTTTTTTAACACCATTTGGACGATATAAGTTTTTACGGCTGCCTTTTGGTATAAGTTCGGCGCCAGAGTTCTTCCAAAAGAAAATGACACAACTCTTAGCTGGCATGCGGAATTGCATAGTACACATGGACGACATTCTGGTATGGGGGGAAACACTACAGGACCATGACCAGTGCTTAGAAGCAGTATTTAAAAAAATACAACAGGCGGGACTGACACTCAGTAAATCGAAATCAGAGTTTGGAAAACAAAAAATTACGTACCTAGGGCATACTATTGTCGAGGGAGAAATTAGACTCGACGACGAAAAAGTCAATGCGATCTCGATGATGCAAGCTCCCACTTGCCCAACGGAAGTCCAAAGGTTACTTGGAATGATAAATTTTATAGGTAAATATATAAAAAACAAGTCAATGATACTTGAACCAATCACAAGCCTTTTATCTAAAAAAAAATGTCTTTCTTTGGGGACAAGTGCAAGAAAAAGTATTCAAAACAATAAAGGAACTACTCATATCACCACCTAATCTTAAAATGTATAATCCTGAGAAGGAAACAATAGTATCGTGCGATGCTTCCAAGCTTGGATTAGGGGCTGCACTGCTGCAGAGGTATGATGGTGATCTACATCCGGTTTCATTTATCTCAAGAACATTGACGGACGCGGAAAAGAACTATGCTAATATAGAAAGAGAGGCTTTGGCGATTGCTTGGGCTTGTGAAAAATTAAGAAACTATCTAATAGGGAGGCACTTTACGGTACAAACCGACCATAAGCCATTACTTCAACTTCTGAAAACTAAAAATTTGGATGACCTTTCGCCCAGGTTACAGCGTATACGTATGAGGATGATGAGGTATGATTTCTCAATCACATATATTCCAGGGAAAAATCTTGTTGTTGCTGATCATCTATCCAGGACACCTATTAAAAACACATCAGATTCAAAGGAACTAGAAGAGGAAATAGACGCATATATTCACGAGATATCTTTGAAAAGTATCTATACAAAAGATCAAAACATCACAGATGTTATAAAAATGCAGTCTGAAGATCCGGAATGTCAATTGCTGAAGAGTTTCCTCAAGAATCAGTGGCCAGATGGGAAAAAATTGACCTTAGAGATGAAGCCTTATTTCTCAGTGAAGGATGAGATTTCAGTTGTCGAGGGTTTGCTCTTACGGAGAAATAGGATGATAATACCGAAGAGCCTAAGAAGTATGATGCTTGCCAAGTTACATGAAGGACATTTGGGGATAACCAAAACAAGAATGCGAGCTCAAATGACCATGTGGTGGCCAGGGATCTCAAGGGATATAGAGGAAAAAATTAAACGTTGTCCAGGTTGTATTCAGCATTCCAAAAATAGGCATGAACCACTGATAGCACTTGATTTTCCAGATCATCCATGGCAAAAGGTTGGAATGGATTTATTCAAATTCAAAGAGAAATGGTATGTGGTTGTAATAGACTGTTTTTCTCGTTATATTGAAGTTGAAATGTTAAAGCGGATGCGTATGGTAGACATCATACAATTTTGTAAGAAAACATTTAGTCGTCACGGTATTCCTCAATTTGTTTACACTGATAGTGGTACACAATTTCAAAACTTGAGCTCTTCAGATTTTCGGAAGTTTGCAAAAGAGTGGTCATTCAAAATTGTTACCAGTAGTCCCCAGTATCATCAGGCAAACGGTGCTGCAGAGGCTGCAGTAAAAATAACAAAAAATCTGCTGAAAAAAAATTCAGACATCGAGCTGGCGTTGTTGATTTACAGAAATACACCTATTTCAAATCGTTTCACTCCAGCAGAATTGAGTTTTGGGAGAAAACTTCGGGACAATCTGCCTAATGTTAATCTGCAGGCGAAACCAAATCTAAAAAGTCTAAAGAGTAGGGAAGCTGCATATAGGAGTAGGTACAAGGAAAACTATGATAAATCTCATGGCGTCAAAGAGCTTAGCGAATTAAAATCAGGAGATCTTGTATGGATAGTTGACTTGAGACGGCATGGGAAAATTATAAAAAAAACACAGTGCAGATCATATGAAATTGAAACTAACAAACGTATTATAAGAAGAAACCGATTGCACCTTATTAAAGCTTCATATTTAGATTCGTTACAGCCAAATTTTGATAACACTCATGAGATGTCAGATGCTGATCGAGGTGGAACTTCAAAACCAATCGAAGGTGATAATCTACAACCATCAAATCAGAAACGCTGTACTGTAAAAAGAACTCCAAGAAGACTCTCAGGGGAAGCCTTGATAACAAGATCGGGAAAACAAGTATACAGATACATATAATTAAAAAAAAAAAATTAGATTTTGTAAACTGTTAAGAAAAATTTTGAAATAAAATTATGAATAATAGATATAATTAAAAAAAAAAAAAAAAAAAAAAAGGGATTGTATAATTTTAAATCATTATAATATGAAGTATTTTGGATTAAATGTTAAATTCTTATTATATTAATTTTAAACATAATTGCTAAGTAAATATTAAAGTTTAATTAAATATTAATATCTACAAGGGGATGTTGTATTGGCACCACTTGTATATAATTGTTATGTCACTAATGACATTATTATTATAACCATGTGATATATATTTGACATTACTTTATAATAAAGTTCTTCTTATCTTATCCTTACAACAATATGTCATCAGTAATATGTCATCGTCAGCTGTTTTTAAAATTTGCAAGTCATCATCAATAATTGTTTTCCTGTAACTTTCTTGAGAAATAAAAAATCATTCATTATAACGTCAAAGAAAAGAAAACATCGTTTTATTTTAATCATTGGAAATATATATTTTTTGGAATTAACATTTGGTCCAATCGAGCCAGATAATATATTTATTATTCTGTTATTTAAAACAAAGTAATGTGATAAGTAAAAGACTGTGATAAAAAATATAATCGAGCTGTGATACTACGTGTGCTGTCTTATTGTCCGGAGTGCCGTCAACTTTATGGAAATTGCTGTTTGTCAAGCGGAGCAACTGTGAGTGTGTCCTGCAAATACCTGCGATTGAAATCCTGTCCAGTGGAGCACCTATAATATAACAACAATTGGAAAGCAATTAAAATCATTGATGTGAGTAAAACTATACAAAAAATACTATTGAAAGTGCATAAATCGACGCATACGTTTTTTCTTTCGTCAATTGAAACATTCATTACTTTGGAGGATTTATGTCCAGTTATTGAGTGCCGTTGAATAGCTGTCGTCTTGTGCTGTTACTACATTCCGTTGGAGGATTGCTTAAGTATCCAGTTATTGCCGCTATTGAGTGCAATTATTTTGAACAATGAGTGAGTCATCGACATTTAGAATTTTCAAGAAAACCTGTATTCAGGTGAAAAAATATAGTGCAAGCTACCAAAAATTGAGTTCAGAAATAAAAACCAAAAATTATTTGATAGGTCGCTTGAATCTTTTGGAGGAAAATTTTCGTAAAATCTCCGATCTTCATGATGAGATTCAAGGTTCAGAAGAAGATGACGATTGTTTAAAAGAGTGTGAGGATATTTTCGACAGCATTATGGAAACTTGCCTTTCGTACAAAACGGACATTTTGGATGAGTTAGATAGGTTAGATGGTTTGCATTTTGGTGAAAAATCGAGGGATGACACTATCAAATCCCAGCATAGGCGCGAGTCGTATTTAAATAGTGGTGCAAAAACATCTAATTCCTGTGAAATAAAACTTCCGGCTATAGCTCCTCCAACGTTTTATGGTGATTATAACAACTGGCGTCCATTTTACGATCTTTTTGTGTCTTTAATTCACAATAATGCATCCCTGTCGAAGATAGAAAAATTAACATACTCAAAATCATGTCTTAGGGGTAGTGCTGCGTCATTATTAGATTACCTCGAAGTCAACAACGATAATTATGATGAAGCATGGTCAATTTTAACAACCCGTTACGACCATAAGAGGATTTTAGTCACCACTCATTTAAAAACTTTTTTTGAACAGCCAACAATCAGCACAGAATCGTCCGATTGTATTAAGGGCTTGTTAGACAAGTCAAAAGAAGTGCTTCATGCCTTGAAAAATTTAGGTGTTCCGGTAGACAGTTGGGATGTCATAGTTGTCTTCAGTTTTCTTCAAAAACTACCAACGAATACACAGCAATTATGGGAAGAGGAATTAGGTTTGAGTACAGATTTACCTACCTTTAAAGATTTTTCAGTTTTTTTGGAAACTAGGTTTCGTTCTTTAGAAGTTGTAAGCCAGCAAGGTTCCAAATCCAAAATTAGTATGAATAAGGAACAATCTAAGATAAAAACTAAGGTGTTGCATCTGAAATCAATGAGGAAGGAGAAGTATAGCTGCGCAGTTTGTCACAGGGGTCAGCATTCGCTTCGATCGTGCCACTCTTTTTTGAAGCTGGATGTGTCTGCAAAGATTAAAACCATAAAACAACTCGGTGTTTGTGAAAATTGCTTAGCCTACAACCACAAAGAATTTCAATGTCCGAGTGAAAAACGCTGTTTTCAATGCAACCAAAAACATCACACGCTTCTGCACATTCCTCAATCTAATTCAAATAATCAAACATCACTCGTTCAAAACGCTCAACCTAATCATATGCACAATAGTCAAAATTCAATAGCTCAAAATTCTCAGTCCAACCACTCACACTTTTCCAACTCAAACTCAGCTCTTTCCAATACAAACAATAGAAATACAAATTCACAGTCTCTTATTCCTAATAACAATCAAAATACATACCAAATTTCAACACAGATAAATCCAAACGCACCACCATTTAATCCACTTAGTGAGCAAGCTTTGACAAATTCTATTGCTCATAATTTTCACGTATCGAATCCGATAAATACGATGGTTTTGCTTGCAACAGCAGTCGTCCAAATACAATCATCAATTGGAGACTTTATCAACATGAGAGCGCTAATAGATCCGGGTTCAGAAGCAACCTTCATCACTGAACGAGCTGCACAACAACTTGGTTTGAAAAAATGTCGCACCTTCATTGAAGTCTCTGGATTTGGAAACAACAAAAATGGATCGTGTCAAAGCTTTGTCAATTTAAAACTCAAATCTGTACATACCTTGTTTGAAACTGAAGCTAGGGCGTTTGTTTTCAAAACTTTAACTGGTTTACTTCCAAATAGGGAACTTCTTCCACAATGGAAACACATTCAGGGTTTGAGATTAGCTGATCCTTCATTTTATAAACCATCTAGTGTTGACTTGCTCCTAGGTAGTGATGTCTTTTCTGAGGTCGTTTTGCCAGAGATTGTTAGGGGAATTGAGCCTATAGCACCCATAGCTCAAAATACACAACTTGGCTGGATAGTCTTTGGTAAGGCACCGATTCAAGCTTGCCGTGTGCACCTGCAACTTGTTAACGTCGATATACAACTTCGAAAATTTTGGGAAATCGAAGAATCTCCGTTTGAGGACCCCGAAACAGAAGAAAATACTGCCTGTGAAGAATACTTCCTGACACATACCAGGCGTTTAGCAGATGGACGGTTTGAAGTTTCGCTACCATTTAAAGAAGGTTTTCGCCCAGCACTAGGAGCAAGTCAGCAAGGAGCACTAAGAAGATTTCATCAGCTGGAAAGACGATTCGACAGCAATCCTGAATTACATAAGCAGTACTCTTCCTGCATTTCGGAGTATCTTCAGCTTAATCAAATGGAAGAAGTAGATGTCAACCAAGAGGAAGTTCTTAAATCACCCTTCCATTATGTTGTGCCCCATCATGCCGTGTTTAAGGAGTCCAGTACAACCACGAAGCTTCGGGTAGTTTTCGATGCTGCTTTTAAAACTACAGATGGGACTTCTTTAAACGAGCATCTTTTGGTTGGGCCTAAAACACAAGCAAATATTATGGATATAATCCTTAAATGGAGAAAATTCAAGATAACCTTAACAGCTGACATCGAAAAAATGTACCGGCAGATCCAGATAAGTCAACCAGATTCCTTTTATCAGCTGATTTACTGGCGAGACAGCAAAACGAGTCCCCTGAAGCTGTATCGATTGAAAACGGTGACTTTTGGAACAGCTTCCGCTCCCTACCTGGCTACTCGAACGTTAGCAGCTCAGATGATACGTCAAGAAATGTACGTCGACGATTTGGTTAGTGGAGCGGACTCAATTCCAGAGGCTCAACAAAAGGTTTCCGAAATCAATCAACTTCTTTTATCGGCTGGCTTCCACTTACGTAAATGGGCAAGCAATTCTGAAGAAGCTCTAGTTAATATTGCGCCTCAAGAACGTGAAGTTGATTTTCTTCTCCCATTTGATTCTTCAGAACACATTAAAACTTTGGGTATAAAATGGCTTCCTTCCAGCGACTCCTTCTCTTTTCAGTGGGTGCAGAACGAAACAGTTGAAATCATCAAGAGAACCATTTTATCAACGATTGCTAAGCTCTTTGATCCACTAGGTTGGATTTTACCTTGCGTAATTTCGGCAAAAATAATTATGCAAAAATTGTGGTTGAAAGGCTTAGCATGGGATGTTCCTGTTCCAATGGAATTACAGCGTGAATGGATTTTTCTTCGGTCAGAATTGCCACTGCTTGAACAAATCCGGATATCTCGTTGGATTCTCACTGAAAGAGGAAATTTGGAGTTAGAATTGCATGGTTTTAGTGACGCTTCTATGAAGGCATACGGGGCTGTAGTTTTTCTAAGGGTTTTAGATAGAAACAACAAAATTCACACTCACCTCGTCATGTCTAAGACTAGGGTCGCTCCTCTTAACACTATTTCACTTCCTCGTCTTGAGTAGCGGTGCTGTTATGTTGGCTCGACTTCTTCGCTATGTTAAAAGTCTTTTGCAGCTAGGCGAAATCCACACTTATGCGTGGACTGATTCCACCATCACACTATGTTGGATAGCTGCACCCCCATCAAAATGGAAAACATTTATCAGCAACAGAGTCGCAGAAATACAGAGGCTAACCAACGTCAACATATGGAAGCATGTACCAACGAAACAAAACCCTGCTGATCTGGCGTCAAGAGGAGTTTCACCATCTGAACTGAAGGGCAACAATCTTTGGTGGCGAGGCCCAGAGTATCTTCAATCCAATTGGAATTTTTTGTATCCAAGTCCGTCAATAACTTTGGAAACTGAAGAGGAAATGCTTCCAGTAAAAATCCAGTTACATCATGCAGTTGAAGCTGAAAACCAGATATTAAAATTATTTCAAAAAATTTCGGATTTTAAGAAACTGATATGAATCATCGCTTATTGCCGGAGGATTGTACGCGTTTGCCTCAAAAAACTCACGGTAAACCAGTTAAAAGAACCACTTACCCCTGAGTATCTACAGAACGCAACTTTTAATTGCATAAGAGTCGTCCAAAAGGAGATGTTTTTTGAAGTCATCGAACATTTAATCAAGAAGCCATCATCTTCAAAACATCTTGGATCCCTGCATCCATTCATCGACAACCATGGTATTTTGCGAGTTGGAGGACGACTTCAGAATTCGAGTCTCCATTATGAGCAACAACACCCAATCATCCTGAAACCGGAGCACTGCTTTTCCAATCTGCTGATTAGTGAAGCCCATAAAAAAACTCTCCATGGTGGATTGCAGCAAATGGTTGGCTATCTACGCACCAAATATTGGATTTTAAACCTCAAGCGAAGCGTCAAAAAACATATTCATCGTTGTATAATCTGCTACCGATTCAAGGCCAAACCTATGCAGCAGCTGATGGGGAATTTACCAGCCCCTCGAGTCAGAGTCTCTCGCCCATTCACGCATACTGGAGTAGATTATGCTGGGCCGATAGATGTTAAGGCTTGAAAAGGCCGTGGAGGAAAAATCTTTAAAGGATACTTCGCCATATTTGTGTGCTTAGCGACCAAAGCAATCCACCTGGAGGCAGTCAGCGACATGACAACTCAAGCGTTTCTGGCAGCATTTCGAAGATTCACTGCACGTCGAGGTGTCTGCGCAGAAATGTACAGCGATTGCGGAAAAAACTTTGTGGGAGCTAACACAGAGCTCCAAAGAATGCTGAAGGCTGCAAACATCGACTGGAGTCAAATCCAATCAACAACAACCAACGTCGGGACAAAGTGGAACTTCATTCCTCCCGCTTCTCCCCATTTCGGAGGATTATGGGAAGCCGGAGTGAAATCTGTAAAGTTTCATTTAAAGAGAATCGTCAGGAACGAGACTCTTACATTTGAGGAGCTCAGCACGCTTCTAACAGAAATAGAAGCATGTTTAAACTCGAGGCCTCTTTGTCCGCTGTCCGACAACTTCGATGACTTTGCCATTTTAACTCCAGCACACTTTCTCATTGGAACATCAGCACATCTAGTACCAGAAGCAGATTTGGCAGTCGAAAAAGTATCTCACCTGGATAGATGGAAAAAATTACAAATAGCTGTCCATTCATTTTGGAAGCAATGGAGTATTGAATACCTGTCTCGTCTTCAACAACGACCAAAATGGTTAAAAACGGAGCGGCAACCTCAAATAGGAGATCTAGTCCTGCTTAAAGACTAGCGGTTACCACCTTTCAAATGGGCTCTTGCGCGCATAACATCTTTAATTACAGGAGCAGACAACTTGACTCGTGTCGTCAACCTGAAAACACAGTCAGGAGAATTCCGAAGACCAATTACGAAAATTTGCCTCTTACCGTCAAATAAAATAGCAGATGAAAATGCAACCATCTAACCATGGACGAAAATCAAACATGTAATAAACAAAAATACTCAAAATAGTCAAACAATCAAACTCATGCAATCACAAAAAATAAATTAACAGTCATGCATTATTATATCACACTCATACAAATTTGATGTTGTCAACAGAAAATCAAAACATTCAACATAATTACTCACAAATGTCGCACACAGAAAATCAAAACATTCGACATCGCTAAAAATTGCATTTTTTCAAATCACAGTAACAATCGCTCAAAATCACAGTATCAAATAGCTCGCAAATCAAAATCATTATGTATCACTCACATTTAAATCACTCACATTCGATATCACTCACATTTAAATCACTCACATTCGATATCACTCACTCATATTTTATCATTCGATGTACTCACAGTAAATAAATCGATATTATATACACAGTCGAAATCACAACTAAAATCAAAATCGCATTTGAAATTTCACGTAACAAATTATTTCATATATATTTCATTCGAAAAACACTCACACATGATTTAAATATAACATCCAATGTCATCATCACCAGAGAATCGAAATTAATAAATTAATCACAGTAACAGAAATATAAATCACCATATAACAATCGCTTCCAATCCACCGACAAATATTTTAATTTCACTTAAATTAATTTTAATTCACTGTAAAATTATTTCATATTCACTTAAATCAATTACAATTTACATCAGAAGACTAACAAAATTATTCCGAACAACTTTCAACTTTATGTAAAACTATTACTTTTCAACCGAAAAAATAGAAACACCCTGTAAAACCAATTTAAAATACATATTAAATTAATCAAAATTCAATAATAATACAGTCCACTTAAATCGCATTCAAAATAATTTTAACAAAAAAAAAAATATTTTTTTTACACCTAAGACAAGAGACACCCTTTACCGAAATCATCTACGAGGCAAGCAATGGAAAAATACCCAAGCTCATCAATGAATAAAATGCACGACTGGATCGCACGAACTTGCTCTTATGTAAAAGTACTTTGGAATTTAAGATACATTTTATAATTATTATAAAACATGAATTTAAAATGAAATTGCCGTCTGATTTCTAGAAAAGTATGAATTTATGCAAACAAACTCTAAAAAATCGTTTTATTATTAAATAAATAAATTTTTTATATAAGAAATTTCTTTAAAATTTTTCAAGAAAAAAATGTGGGATGCGAATTTTAAGTATTTAATAATATTGATTTTTGGAAATAATTTCAAAAAATAATCGTTCATAGGTTTTGAAGATATTGATTTTTAACAAGAAGGAAAAACGAAAAATAAGTTTTTGTTTTTGTTTTTGTGGACTGTATTGATTAAATCAATTGATTTTTCAAAAAAAAATTTTTTTCAAAAAAACCCAACAAATAATTTTTCGAATATTTTTATATACAATATTATTTTAAACTTAGGGGGACTCCTGCTGAAAATTTTTGGTTAAAATCGTTAGAGCCGTTAATGAGAAAGTCGAAAATCAAAAAAACGGTTCTATGACAGGTACCGTTAATAACATTTTGCCCCAAATTTTTTTTTTACCAAAACGTAGTCCATGTCCATAATATCACACCTAATTTTTTTTATCAAAATCGTTAGAGCCGTTTTCGAGATAAATAAGATTTTGCATTACGGGTGTATGGGGGGTACCGTTAGTTTTAGAGCTAAAAAAAAAATTTCAATTTCCCCTCTAGGGAATCACCGAAGACCCATAACTACCGAGTTTGAAGAAAAAAGGTCCAGTGGCTTAGGCTCTAGATCGAGGTACAGACATACAGACAGACAGACAGACAGACAGACAGACAGACAGACAGACAGACAGACAGACAGACAGACAGACAGACAGACGGAATTGCCGGACCCACTTTATTCGTCTTCGCTATCATCGTAATGTCAACTCTGATCAAAATCTCGAGTTCGATTTTTTTTCCAAATGCAGAACTTGCCCTATAGTACCTATGTATATCGGAAGTAAAAAAGAATACACACGATCTTATGGAAAACACACGAACATGTGTATTTCTTATGGGCGACAACCGACAACCGACAACCGAACATGTGTATTCCTTATATATACATACACAAACATGTATATTTCTTATGGAAAACGAAATTTGCCACAGAAAAACATAATCTATCAACGTAAGACAATATATTAATACAAAAATAACAATAAACTCACCTCAATTTGTCAGAACACAACACATAATTATTATTTAATACTATTTTTCGATTAAATTAACACTCATTTTATCACAAAAAAAAAACAAACAAATAAACAACACTTGGTCTACAACTTACAACCGACGCTGATTTACGAAATGGAGCGAGACAGATATACATATGTACATATAATAGTTAAATTCAGCACTCCTAAGGCCGGGAATTCACGACACAAAATAACTGCGCAAACTGACATTTCACTCAAGTCGGTTTGTGCGAAACACGATACAAGTAAACTGCACAGTTCTCAGTTTTAAAAAGTTTTCATTCTGTAAGCATGTGTTCATATCATATAATCATCGGCTCCGGCACCAGCCATTATAAAAAAAACAATGTACACAGCGTAAATAAAATTTTTCAACTGAGCGGTTGCACAGTTTTTGACATTCACGACACAAATAACTGCACAAATTTAAGACTTGAGCAAAAATATCAAATTTTTTTGATTTTTACACAGTTAACTGCACAAACCGCACAAACAACCCCATTCACAACACAACTAAACTGCGCAAACCCCAGTTTGCGCAGTTATTTTGTGTCGTGAATTTCCGGCCTAAGTTGTCAATAAAGCTAGATCTGTTTGATTAAAATTTCTTTTGTGTCTGCGTATTCTAGTACTATTTTTCTTATGTTTATAAATGTACAAATATTTTAATTTTATCGTTTCATGTTTCATGGAAAATGAGAAAGGAAGCTAGATAATTGAGAACTTCGTTCACAGCCGGGGAGGAATGTTACGTGTAAATTCAGGCATATTTGCACGCACCCTTAGGAAGTCGTGTCATCAGTAATATGTCATCAGTAATATGTCATCGTCAGCTGTTTTCAAAATTTGCAAGTCATCATCAATAATTGTTTTCCTGTAACTTTCTTGAGAAATAAAAAATCATTCATTATAACGTCATAGAAAAGAAAACATCGTTTTATTTTAATCATTGGAAATATATATTTTTTGGAATTAACACAATCAATCGTTCATGCAATCATTTTTAATCCATCCGTTTCGTTCTGAACGAGATAAAGACCGACACGAAATGTTTTCAATCATTCATTCGACTAAAATATTTGTTTCCAATCGTTTCGTTCAGACCGAGACCGAAACAATGTGAAAATGAAAGAAAGTTTGGCTTTTTTCTAATTTGTTGTTTCGTTCACACCATCTTCCATTGTATATAAAATGAGGAATATACATTCTGTTTCGTGTTCATTCCTATTTGGTAATGATTGAGAACAAGTTGAATGAACGAAACATAACTTTTTTTCGTTCGTTTCGTTCATCGGTTGCAGTGGCAAGAGATTGACATTAGGATTGATTGATTTGGTCTATTTTGATTGCAATCAATTAATCTTTTGGGTGACCGGGTCACAAAGACCGAATCAATCGCGATTGACACAGCTCTAATATAGACAATATGTAGGTAGTTAATAAGAGAGATTATATGTAAAGTGGACAACAAAAAAATATAATGCTAATTTAATGACATTAAAGTAATACTCACTAGCACTAAAAACACAGAATCGAAATATTTAAAATAATAAAGTAAATAGTTTTTAGTACACGAGCAGGCAATTCAAACCAAATATAAAAACTACAATTAATTATGGAAAAAAAAATCAAATAAATTTATTAAAAACAAATAAAATACACAGAGCTAAAATCACGCACAACCACAATGCAAAGACGACAATTAGGTATTAGAGGCTTTTTCACATCACCGCACTTTGCGTAGCAACACTTAACCATGTTTTATTTTTTTTATATTTCAATAAATAAATATATGTATATAATAAATAATAGATAAATAAATATATATTATTAAAAATACTATATCAATAGTTATAAAACTAATTGAATAATAATATAATAAAATATTTTAATATTCCAAGAGCACCTTGTAAAATTTTGAAAAAAATGTCCTAATATCGTTTATATTTAATAAATATAATAATGAATTTAAAAAAATGTTTATGGTGGTCACTAGTCACTGATTTATTAATGGATCAACAGGATGAAACTTCAAGTTAAACAAAAAACTGGCACCTAGAGAATATCCTACAAAAAATATTTTTTTTGGAAATTTGCTTTTGAGTACTTTTTGCAGCCTTCAATCACAATTTTCACTACAAATTTTCCAAAAAGTTAGTCTTTTGGTCACTACGTTAGTATAAGTTTGTTTGTTTAATTTAAAATCACAGCAAAAGAATTGACTTGTAAATCACTTGCACTGCAACTGATTCAAAAAAGCGGGAAAATTATTTGCAAGAAAATATTTTGATATGGTAAACATAAATATATATGCATTCACAAATCCACAAAAAACCGTTAAAATTTGCAGAGGAAAAATCAGACAGACAGTCATGGTTGCCTAATTGATTATTTTCAAACATTGTTTTGAATCGTTTATTCGATATAATTTTGAGATTTTGATTCATTTTCTCAAAATATGTTCCTTTACTTGCGCAAAACTACTAATTTCAATTTACTTAACCAAAAACAACGCTACCCACCATACAAATGTTAAATTTTTTTTGAAAATCGTTTTTTTCTTTCGATTAATTCTTACGATGTATAATGTAATAAAAAACAATTGAAATTAAGATATTACTGACTGTACCTACCATAGAACCATTTTTATAAATTCTGAATTTCGTACTATCTACATAACGGATTTTAATGAAATTTTGTATAGAGAAGCTTCTAAAAAGCTTGAAAAATATTGCATTTCAAAACTTGAAAAAAATATTTTTTGAATTTTTGAAAAGTTTAATTTTTTTTTTTTTTTGAAAATTCGATATCTCAAAAACGGCTCAATATTTTATTTATGTTTATTCGTACAATAATATAAGCTTTAAGTTGGCGTACTATTTTTTTTTTCTTATTTCATATTTGCATAGCATTCTTTTTTATCTCTTACTACTTAAAGAATAAAAAAAAGGATTTTATGCTTATGAACAGTTTTCTCTAATAAAATTCGTTTTTAAAATTCCTACTCTATTACATAGGAGCAAGTTCGTGCGACCCAGTCGTGCATTTTATGTATTTAAGAAAATATAACACGGTAAGTGCAACATCCTCGGTTATTACAACTGCCTTAATTTCTATTAGTTGCGTAAATGGAGTTTGTACTGTATATCCTAATAATGTACTGTACACATATTCATATATATTTTATTTTTATTTACAAGTATTTAAGGTAGGTACTTAGTAAAATTAGGTTAACCAAAACATAAAAAACATTCTTTAATTCTATATGCCATGAGTCCATTCTATATATTTTTTTTTTTCTTTTTTTTCTTTTTTTAATTCATTTTTATTTTCATCAATCTTAAAACTATCTTAAAGCTAGATAAAAATTCATAAAAAAAACTAGTCTAATTATCCAATAACTTAAAAATAACTTACTGGCCCTATTCGGGCGCTCTAAGCTAAACTAAATCTTAAATCTAATGCCTTTCGGCCTAAAAAAAAACAATTTTTAATTCAAAAACTATATATATTTTTTTTTTCTCGAGAAAAATTAAAAAAAAACTCGGATTCTTTATTTTTATATATTTCTTATATAAAACTTACAAACTAAAGTAAAACTAATTAAAAACTACCTAAATAAACTTAAACTACTTTTAAAATAAACTAAAACTAAACTAAAGCTACTTAAAAACTAGAACAGCCACAGCACCAGAGATTTTTTTTTTTGCATATACATTAGAAGAATGTACTCTAATTTTTTTTTTTTTTCCTGTGCCACCCTGACTGTCCCTACAATACCCTTAAAACTATGTAATTCGGAAAAGGCAACTTGTCAACTATCGCTATCAATATTAGACAACCACCCGGTCCCGATCGGACACAGTCCTACTGAACCGAAGTCGCTCAGCTCCGTCTTGTGCGAGGACGTCTCGACTATAAAGGAGCCGCCTATCCACAGTACTACGGCCGACGTGGTAGATAAGCGGAACCGCCTCTCTATACTGGATCAACCCTATACTATCTAAATAGAGGAATGCATTAGGTGCAATATGGCCACTTAAACGCACACTCTCGAAGTATTCTGTGTTGGGGTAGTAAGCCCCAAAGATTAAGCTATTTGCTGAGGTTATCGCTCTCGCAATGTGACCCCGAATCAGCTTTATCAAAAACTTATCTATTCTGTTAATGTTGGCTCCGTTGTATAGAGTCCTGTTGGAATAGTAATATTTGTACTCCGATTCTGGTGTTCTGTGTAATCCAAGCCAACGTCTAAGACACTGCCTCTCAAACACCCGAATCTTTTCCATATGAGATGGGGCAACGTTGAACCACACCGGGCACCCATAGGCAATCATCGACCGGATGAGGGCCATGTAGCAAATCACTTTCACCCTGGTGTCAAGCCGGCTGCTGTAAAACAACCGTTTCGTCAAGGCGAAGGCTCCCCTAGCCCTGTTCAGAGCAGCATTTATATGTCTGTCGAAATACAAATACTGATCCAACCAGATGCCAGTTCTTTCTAGTATCCCTAGGGGCTCTAGCCAACGGAGTCCTAAACAGAATCGTTTCACATTTCTGAAAGTTGATTTTCAACTTCCAGTCATCACAATATCGCTGAATCTTGTCGAAGTCACGCTGTAAGAGAATTCTGATAACCTGAACTTTTGGAGCTGTTCTGTATGCTATTAGGTGATCGGCATACGCAATTGCCTGAGTTAGACTACTTATCAGATCGCTGGTGTAAATGCTGAATAGAATCGGCGAGTTCACCGCTCCCTGCTGAAGACCATTCTTGATATCGAAGATTGCGGTAGAAGTTACATTGCCACTTTTGACAACAAACTTTCTACCATTGAGCATGTCATAAAGTATATATAATAGTGGTTTACTTATGCCGAGTCTAGTCAATTTTAAATAGAGACCTTCTAACCATACGGTGTCGAAAGCCTTCTCCAAATCAACCAGACAAGCACCTGTACACTGATTTTTTGTTTTGTTCCATTGTATATCAGAAACGAGTTTAGACGCGGCATGAATGTAGTCATGTCCCGCCTTAAACCCGAACTGATTATCCGGTATGATATTTTTGCTTGCATTCACCTTATACACTTGCTGAAAAGCAGCCCCCACAGCCTCCACTTTCTCCAGCGGATCCTCGACAATAAAGAGGTCATCTTCCAAGACCGCGTCATCTGGATCTATCCCTGCTGTCAGAAGTACGTTTCTGTTTTCTGTCGTTCTGTGGAGCTTAAGACACGGAAGTTCGTTTTGATCATTCCGTCTAAATATCTTGTTAATTTGTGGAAACATACTCGGGTCGCTAGAGTTAACGGCCCGAATTTTATTGTTCCAATACAAATTAATAGACAACCTGTAATTTTCTTTGATCAGTTGGTTGATGTTTTTGATTGACGACTTCAGTGTCCTAATCTCCAGATAGCGTGAGTCAGTAAACCGTCGGTACAAGCGTTTTAGTCTTGTCAGTAGTCAACTTTTTTGTCTGTGTAGTGCATCAATTGTCGCGTTACGGTACATGTCGGTTACGTTACGTTCTCTGTATTTTGGTATAGTTCTGTTCATAGTTCGTAGCAATGTTTCGTCCATTTGTTCTAAGTATTGGTCAATTTCATGCGCAGGTACATACTCACAGTTTCTTGTCCGTTGACCCACAGTGTTAGTAATTGTTAGTCTAGAGTCCTTTAGTAATAGATCCAGATAGGCACCGCTCCTTGAAAACGATGGTCTATCAGTCGCTAGAAGATCGATAATAATATATTATATTCAATACTGCATTGACCCATCCAATTAAATAGATGGTTACCTCTCGGATTTTGTACTTGATTTCCCCAATCTATATGTTTGGCATTTAAATCACCGGCCATGAGATAGTAATTCTCTACCGAGTTCAGTTGTAGCACTTGAAAAAGTTTTTCGAGCTCTGTCAAAAAGTAAGTTGGCTGAGGTGATTCCGGAGCGTAAGTCGCGACTATATACATCCGCTTCCCCTGTTGGAGAGGAATGCATACAATACACGCCTCAAGCAGCCGAAATCTCCGTACTTCACTATTGTATATAACTTTATATTTTATGCCTTTTCGTACAAAGATTGCGACACCACCTCCTTGAGTCGAGTTGGGCCGATCTCTTCGTACGATATTGTAATTATTATGTGTCAATTTATGTTTCTGGCTTAGTTTAGTTTCACTAGCCATAAACACATCAGGACTTTGATCTTTCAACAATTGGAATAGGTTTGCTCTACGTTCGATCCTTATCAGTGAATTTACATTCACAGCAAGGTTCCTTAAGGGCCTCTCCGGCAGCGCGCCCTTAACCTGAAAATTGCGTAAAGCTCGGCAAAAAAGAGTAGATATGGTCCACCCTCTTCGCCTGCTCCGTTTTCTGTTTTTGAAGTCCTGCTATCTGACCAGAAATGGCCAGAAACATGCTTTTTATTTCGACCTGTGCGTCCGGAGCCTTAGGCACGTCCTGACGTCATTTGGGCATAGGAGATTTGGGGATTAACGGGTATTGTTGTAGGAACATACGTAATTGGTCGTTTTTCTACCTCTGATTGCTTCGCTTTTTTTTGTTTTATTTCCTGAAAGATGGGACACCCCCGATAGTTTGTGGGGTGCCCGTCCTTCCGGCAGAGTGCACACTTAAGTAGTGTCATGTCCTGGACCCTTTCTTGCCCTAACTTACATTCTCCTATTTTGTGGTTGTCTCCACACTTTACACAGCGTGACTGCATTTCGCAGTTAGCCGCGGCTTTGACAGCTTTGCGGGGTGCCCGTCCTTCCGGCAGAGTGCACACTTAAGTAGTGTCATGTCCTGGACCCTTTCTTGCCCTAACTTACATTCTCCTATTTTGTGGTTGTCTCCACACTTTACACAGCGTGACTGCATTTCGCAGTTAGCCGCGGCTTTGACAGCACATGCATTGAATCATGTCGCCGCGCGCCTCTTAAATTTATCCCAGGTTACAACCTGGTAGTTGAGGATGGAGATACTCCTCAAACTATTCAGTTTGCTATTGGGTGAAAGCTGTTGTTGATTTGCCTGCTGCTTTGGCTTATCTGTGAGCAGAGGCTGTTGTTGTTTTTGCTGGGGCTGATGGGGCTGCTTGGTTGGCTGTTGGAGGTCCGCATCAGCACTTTTCGGTTGCGCCTCCTTGGGTGGGGCCTGGCTACTTTTTTTATTTGCGCGCTCCTGCCTCTCTTTTTCTCTGCGCGCTTCTTGTTTTTCTTTCAGAGCCTGTATCATAGAAGCCAAATCGCTTTGTAGTGTTACGATTTGCCCCTGAATTGTACCAATTTTGGCTTGGACGGTCTCTTCCTCTTCTTCGTCTGCGGACGCCTCTGGCGTAGACAAGTACACAAATGTCTGGCTATCACCGGTGGTGTAGATACCCTCTCCACCCTCGGACATATATGATATCTCCTCGTCATCATTGGCGGGCGAGGGATTCATATCTTTGTTTGTGTCTGCTGCTGGTCTTGTTTCCTTTTGCGCCGTCACCTTCCTTTCAGCTTGCAGCTCAGCTGTGGTGATGGTGCGACGCTTCACGACATTGGGTACACATTGCACCCTCTTCGTCCTCTTCAACGGAGCATCGGTTGATGCTGCCTTTTCTGCATCGGATGATGCTTGCGGTATCGCACTTGTCGACTTCGTCAGGGCATCTTTCGATGTCCCCGGTTTTGCTGCCGTTGCCTTCTGCATTGTTGTTGTTGTAGCTGGAAGAACACCTTTCGATGCCCCCGCTTTGTTGTTGCTACGCTTAATAAGCTTTTCGTCTTCTTCTATGATGCTTTCCATTTCACTATTGTGAAAAAAAGCAATAATAAGTTGAGTGCCCGACGGGGACTATATTTATATTTATTTGTGTGTGGCAATCATGGTTACAGATTTATATTTTTTTCATACAAATATATTTTTCCTATCCTCACAAGACATCACATCCATATATTGACACATGGAGTCACGGCACCTGGTCAGCGCGTGAACCTTCAATTGGAGATAAATTTTTTTTCGATTTGATTTTCAATGTACATATTTCCCATAAGAAAAAACCAAAAAAGGATCGGAAAAACATTGATTGAACTAATCAAATTTATATGAACCGGTATGCATTTTATGATTTTAAAAGAATAGTAATATGTCAGGTTGAAAATATGATAAGAAACTTAATTAATCTTTTGTAATTTGTCTTCAAAAATCGTAAACATATCGTATGTGAATGACAGGTGAAACAATTTTTTTAACAAGCAACTTGTATTGTCTTCTTTGACTAGCTGTATTTTAGTCTCAAGGTAGAACATTTGTCCTTAAATCAATAATTATCTATTGAATTAAAAATAAAACAAACATAAAACCCCTGTGTGGCCTGGCCAATTCTAACTCAAGAATGTAACAAAAAAAACACAATAAAGTTTACTAATACTACTTCTATTAATTTTTCAATTCAATTCAGTCGGTGTAGTCGTTTAGTGTTTTCATGTTTTGTGAAAATTTTTATTTTTTCTTGTTAAAAAGTTTCTATGATAAAAAGACAAATAAAAAAGCAGGAAAATGTAAGAAACTTTGTTATTTTTGTGACTTAATTCAAACAGTTCATGTGTATCTATTTTTTTTAAGTATTTGTTGTTGTTTTCTTGCAATTTCTTTACTTTTTTTTAGTACAAATTGCACAGGATTAATTATGTTTTTGATATATTTTCCACCTGATTTAGAAATAAACACATATTATTGTTTTGTTAAAATCATAATATTGATGCCCGTTCATATAAAATTAATAAGTAAAATTTATGTTTTTCGAGCACCTTTTTGCTTTTTTTTTATGGGAAATACATTGACCGACAAAGCGTAAAAAATTATATCTCCATTTGTCAGTACACACACTGACTTCCAGGTGGTGTGGAAAGCAACATACCAGGTGCCACTACACATTCTCAACACAATTTATTTTTTCTCATTCTTCTATTATCTCTATCTCGATTTTGAAGTCTCCAAAATTTAGCAGAGACAAATCTAACAAATGCGGTCCAGGGCCCGAAAATGCCGCCACAATCGTTCGTCTTGATTATATTACTATAGTTTTTATATACAAAGTTACTACGTTTATATGAGGTGTTGAAGCGACCCTTTGTATACCTGTATTGAGTTGAAATGAGTTTCGTTCGACTCGATCCCACTCGCTCAGCGGTGTCGAGTCAAAATGTGAAACGAAAAACCTGGGTCGAGGAGTTAGCATAGACGGCTTTTAAACGAAGCAATAGTACCTTGCGATTTTTAAGCCCGTATGAGAGAGACGTGTGTGGTGGCGGGGTTACATAAGGCGGAAGATGACTCCAAAAGAGAAACTAAGATTAAAAATCGCTTTCGTGTAAAAGCAGTATTAACAAATTGTTTCATATACTAGGTTTATATGAGGCGTTGAAGCGAGCTTGAAGCTCGCTTCGACCCTTTGTATGCCTATATTGAGTTGAAATGAGCTTCGTTTGACTCGATCCCACTCGCTTGGCGGTGTCGAGTCGAAATGTGAAACGAAAAACCTGGGTCGAGGAGTTGGCTTAACAAATTGTTTCAGAATCGCTCAATACCATTTCAACTCAACTCCAAATCGAGCTCTTAACTCAAATGACGAAAAACCTGGGTCGAAAATCCAACTCTAATCCAATTCGATCTTTCGATACATACATAAACGTAGTAATACCATTGTATATATAAACTATAGTACTCTCATGAAGAGGAACGAACGACGCGGTGCCATACGAGCGTATTCCATAACTTTTTACATAGAGTGGTGGAGAGTAAGGACAGACGATAATCAGGAAGGGGTGATAATATTTTCGGTAAAAGCAAACCGAAGGTGCAGAACAAAGCGACAACAAGAAAGCTATTTTTTGTTTTGTTTTTATTCATTTTCTATACAAATAAGTATGATGTGGCATTTTTTGCTTCACGCATAGAGAAAAACGGTATATTGTTGGAGTCCAAATTTTGATAAAATAACGTGAAAAAAAAAGTTTAGACCGATTGTTTTCAAAATTGTGAAATGAAATTGTAAGTTAGCTTATATGTGTTCCATGTATCTATCAGTTTTTAATCGAACACAAAAAACCGCATGGTTCTATGTCTTCTAGTTTTTGAGAAAATCGAAAATTACCAAAACTGCTTATTTTTGACCCCTCTAAAAAAATCCGTCATCAAATCTTGGCGGCCAAGTTATCGTACTCGTGCCACAGCTTGTACCTACCATAGAACCATTTTTCCAAATTTTGACATTTGACAATTTTCTCATTATGGAAATTTTTTATATAGATGCTTCCAAAAACTTTAAAAACATTGCGTCTCAAAGCTTTGAAAAAAAAATATTTTTTTTAATATTTGGAAAGAAGTAATTTTTTTTTCTTGGAAAATTCGATATCTCAAAAACGGCTCAATATTTTATTTCGAAACCTAATTTCCATTCGTACAATAATAAAAACTTAAGGTTGGTGTACCAAATTTTTTTTTGTTTTATTTTCACTTACAAAATTATGTACCTACATAATTGCAAGTTTTGTATGTGGAAAAAATTTAACGCTAGATTTTGATCAAAGTTGACTTTACGATGATAGACAAAACGGAAAAATATTTTTTTATCTAAAATTTTTTTTTGAAAAATCAATGTCTTAAAAAAGTTTGAGCGATTAATTTTTAAAAATATTTCTTAGAATCTTTATTTTTAAATACTTCAAATTAATATCCCAAATTTTTTTCTAGAACAATTTTAAAGAAATTTCTTATATTTAAAATTAGTTTAATAATAAAAGGTTTATTAAGCTTTGTTTGCATACATTCGTACCTTTTATATTTATATTAACAAAATACATTTTAATGAATTAATAATTTCCAAATTTGATGAAAATTCGTAGACAAACATTAAAAGAAATATTTGTTTGTTCAAAATTCGCAGTGCAAATATCTTATTTTTTTACAAAATATATGGATAAAAACTATTTTTTATAAAAAAATGTTTATTTTTATTTTCAAAGTTTTTCATGTGGGGTGCATCAATAATTTTTTTAAATTGACACCAAATTTCTTTTTTTTTTATTTTTCTAAAATTGCTTATAAGCAATATGTAAATGCATACAAAATATTTTTTCCAAAAAAGGTAACTGATTTTTTAAAAATATTATGTCAATAATAATTTTATTCTATTTATTCTAATTTTTTTTAATTAATTTAAGTTTTCTAAAATTATCTTTTTCTCGAAAAACTTATTTGATTTTTTTTCACAATTGCTTTATGTGAATATTTATAAATTTCTGAAATTGTTTATATACACATAAAAAGTATTAAAAATTTTCTATATTTTTTGCAAACAAAGTTTATATGAATAAATTTTAAAAACTGTTCTATACCTACATATATCAAATTTCTTTTTTTTTTATTTTTAATTATATAAATACCTATCAACGAATACAAATAATTTTTTCTACCATACCATATTTTATATAGGTATGTACATACGAAAAAGCTATTTTCTTTAATAAAAATATAGGTAGGTATACGTACCTTTGTATTAGATTTTCTTAAAGAAATAGTTTTATACCTTTGTATATACATAATGTACATAATTATATTAATTGCAAAAAAAAAAATTCCACTACCTAACCACCCACTGCATCTAATGTAGGCAGTTAACCTAGTTGATTGCAATTATTATTTTTGTTCTTCAAAATTACACCAATTATTATACTTTTGAATAACAAAAATAATAATAATTGCAATAAACATTGGTAAGTTACCTAATATATTAAGATAAAGTACCTATGTATGTAGATATTACAAAATTCAAAAAAGCCTAATCCTATCAAGAATCAATTTTCAAAATTATTCCTACTTAAATCTATTCAAATAGGTATGTGTGTCCATACAAATAAAAAGCAACGTTGTATTTTGGTTAGATATGCCGAAATTGAACAACGTTGCTTTGTTGCGTATGAAAAAGCAAAAACAAAACAAAAAATATTCTTGACAAAAAAATATAACAACAAAACACACAGAAGATCCCTCAAAAGGAAAATGATACAAAACAAATTTTATTTTCTCTTTCTCGTCTTTCTCATTGCCAGAGCTGATAAAATTTTCTCGCTCTTCCTCAATTACTACCCCACCCTAAATCAAAAGTCTCCACGACAATATTTTCCTACGACAGCGCCCTCGGTAGAGTGTATTCCATACCACTTTTTTCTGTTCCATGAGAGTACTATAGTTTATATATACAATGCTTTGGCCTAACGACGCTGTTGGCGTTGCTGTTGCTGTTCTAATGTGTGTTGAACAATTGAAATACATTGGCTCTAAATTAATGGCGGCCGCTGTTGCTGTTGACGGTGCTGTTGCTGGTTCAATCTGTTCCGCGCTTTACACAAATTTGAGTAGCGCCCCCTATGATAGTCACGCATTTGGAATAGAAACGAACCCTCCATATTATATATACTCAAAGGTTGTTAGGTTTGATTTTTTTCGTTGTACATATTTATATTGGAGCAAATGTCGGATTTTTATTCAAATACACGAATTCTTAAACGGTTACCGATCAGAACAATTATTTTGTGTAGATAGATAATTATTTTTGTAGGCAGATTTTTCAAATGCAGAATTTTGAGAATTGGAGTTTTGAGTATTATTCTGAAATACAGAACAATTAGGTATACTGAAAGCCAAAATTTTGAAGAGTCTAATTTTGGAATCCAGAATTTTGGGAAATTAAATTTTGAAATGCATAAAAATTAATAAGTAAAATTTTGAAAAGCAGAAGTTTGAAATAGAAATTTTGAAATGCAGAAAGCTTAATAAGTAAATTTTGAACAGCAGAAGTTTGAAAAAGGAATTTTGAAATGCAGAAAGCTTACAGCCCTATTATGAGTATCAATTTGATAGTCGATAGTTTATATCAATTAGTTAATAATTTGGTATTATGGGTATCAACTGGAAATTTTATACCGATTGTGAATATCTACTTATAAAAAGTTCATTGTGAATGAGTTTTGTTTATTTTGTTTGACGTACCACGTTTGAAGTATTTATTTGTTTTTTGTCGGCCACGAAAAGGAATTTTTTGTGCGAAAATATAAATTGTTCTTATAAAAACTCATCATAACTCCCTTAAAAAAAAAATTCTATCGAAGTCATTATTCTTTTTAACTTTTTTCGCGTTTAAAAATCCCGAATAAATTTGTATCAATAAAGAATTCGTGGTTGATAAGAAAATTGATGTGTATCCATTTTATTGATATCCGTAATACCATGTCTATCAAAAAAATCACTCACAATAATGATAAAATCTAATGAAATTCACAGTCGATAAAAAAATGTTGATAGTTGATAGTCATAATACCAACTCATTCAATTTGTTGATATGAATCAAGTATCTTGTTGATAGCCATAATAGGGCTGGGTCCTTATTCGGAATTCCCCCCCACCAAAATGCACTTTTTTTTTAATGAATTGATAAAAAAGTGTTTGCTGTTGATAAAAAACATCAAATTATGGAGGAAAAACACTTTTTTATGGTAAAAAAGTGAAGTATAAAAAAACGAATATAGGCCATAGGGTAAATTCAAAGTTTCTTTAAATCCAGATTCTGTAAATGCAAAAGAAACATTGCATACACCCAACCTCGCACCTACCCCAAATCCTATAGTGTGCCCAAGCAGGGGGGTTGCAGGGGGGCAGCATGCCCCCCCATACATATCTCACTGTTTATACGCCGTAATGCGTAAGCAAGCAAAAAACGCAAATATCCCATAAAAAAGTAGTTTTAGTTATAGTACTGTGGGTGGTCCGCTTATACTTCACTTTTTTTACCATAAAAAAGTGCTTCTCCTCCATAATTTGATGTTTTTTATCAACAGCAAACATTTTTTAATCGATTCGTTAAAAAAAAAGTTCATTTTGGTGGGGGGGGAATTCCGAATAAGGGCCAACAGTACTGGGGGTGGTCCGCTTAAACTTCACTTTTTTACCATAAAAAAGTGTTTCTCCTCCATAATTTGATGTTTTTTATCAACAGCAAACACTTTTTTATCGATTCGTAAAAAAAAGTTCATTTTGGTGGGGGGGGGGGGAATTCCGAATAAGGTCCTAGGGCTGTTAGTAAGTAAAATTTTGAAAAGGCAAATTTTGAAATGCAGAATTTTAGGAAAAAAATTTTGAAATGCAGAAAACTTAAAAATTAAAATTTTGAAAAAGATATTTTGAGCAGTAGAACTCTGAAATACAGAAAACTTAATAAGTAAAATTAGAAATACAAAATTTTGAGACGTAGAATTTCAAAATGTAGAATTTTGAAATGCAAAATAACAAAAAAAAAAATCATGTGATACATCACGAGTATGCAATTTTTAACTCGCTAAGATGCCTAGTTTAGCCAGAAATCACGTTTGAAAATGTCAACTTTGGGGGGTCTACGGAGCTCCGTTTAGCCGCAAATCGCATTTAAAGATAAACATTTGTTTTTCGTTATATGCGATACGTGGATTGAAAGGTGGCACTCCCTAGACCACGAATATGCAATTTTTAATCCTCTAAGATGCCTAGTTTAGCCAGAAATCACGTTAGAAGATGTCAACTTTGGGGGGTCTACGAAGCTCCGTTTAGCCGCAAATCGCATTTAAAGATAAACATTTGTGTTTCGAAAAAAAAAATATTTTCACATTTTTTACTTCTAATGGAAGAAAAATATAAGTATGTATTAAATGTATTTTTTTTTTTGTTAATTTGTAATAAACAATTTCTGATAAAATAATTAACATGGCAATTTTTAAATGTGGCAACCATGTCTTATTTTTTCATATTTCAGTCGGTTTTTAGAGGACAGTGGATATATAAAGGTGTTTGAGCAGCATTATACATTCATTGCCAATAAATTTTCGCGTTTTTTTTTTCTCATAATCATTGTCTGTGCGATTGGCAGTGGTTAATTATTTTAAGGTAATGGTTGAAAATTTTTTTTCAAAAAATGGGTATTTCTTGTAACCCCCATAGAACCATTTTTTTTTTTTTTTTTCATTGTCTTAAAAACGGTACATCCGATTTTGATCATTTTTGTTTTTTGCTAAAGCTCCCCAAAAACTAAAATAGAATTGTGTATTAAAATTTTCAAAAAAAAAAAATTTGGATTTTTAAAATATACTTTTCAAAACTCAATATTTCGAAAACCCCATGCTAGATTTTGTTAAACTTGATAAGTAAAAGTTTATCAATATAATCTACAAGATGTGAGAAAAAAAATGTATTTTACCTAAAAAACGGCGCCTGGAATTTAAAAAAAAAAAAAATTTCTTTGTTTGATCTTTAATTTAAAAAGACAAATTTTGAAATTAAGATATTAGATACGCTTGGTTACATTATCAGAACACCCTCACATAATTTTGTAATAATATTAAACACCCTATGATAATGAAGAAAGATACAAAGTATCTTTCCATATACCAAATGTAATGCTCACACAATGATTCATAATTTCATTGACGATATCCGATATTATAAACATAAACCGCATATCAGCACATTTTGCCTTCAGTAACTTGTGTACACAAAGCATCTTTAATAATTCCAATCGAATTCTTGTGTCAGCAATTTTATTAAACAAAGAGCAGCATATTATGATCTTCAATCATATTGCTGAGTAAACAAATATGAAGTATAAAAGGGTTTCTTCGATCACTTAGAAGTTTAGTTCTAATTAGTATTCCAACGTATAGCTGAAGATTTCCCCCCACCAGTGGTAAGGGATCTGAAGCTCATAATAAATTTATATTATTAAAAAATCACTAGTGTTTTATTTGATGGTGGTATTCTCACAAGAGAATACAATCACCCCTATTACAGAATTCGGCGAATGAGCTAAAGTGACAATTTCAATTCATTTTCAAACTTTTGCTATTACTGAATCCGACGAATGAAAGTTGAACGAATGTCGGTAACAATCCCTGCACCACTGACATTTTGTTCAACTTATATGGTATTACAGATTTCGCAATCCATTCGCACTCCATACAATTTCTATCATTTTACATACGCACCAATTTCGAGACGAATCTGAAGTGAATTTTTGATTAAACGAAAATAAACAATGGAGAGTACAAAAATTTAAGTCAAAAGCTTATCATACCGAATGCTAAAGTGTTTGTTTAACAAATTTTAATAGAAAACGCACAAATAGCAACGCAACCAGAGAGCAAGAAATCTAAAAAAAAAAAAAAAAACAGCACATGGTTGGTTTTTGAACCCTCCCCCATCTTCGTACTAACCACTCTCAACGATGCTAGATTTCGTTGATCGAAAACGATACTATTATCACAGCCTAGGCCAGTTGAATAAATGTTTGTTGCTGACAGTGTCGATACGAAAGTTCATAAATGATAAGGTAATTTTAGAAATCGACAATGTAGTTCATCCGACGAATTTCATAATTGAGTTTTACAGCGGATGCGAATCAAGTCAACTCACTGGGAGTAAAATTCTGCGAAATCTGTAATCGACATGAATATATATATTTTTTTGTTAACGAAACCAACCGTAAACAAAACTGCTTGTACCTACCATAAAACCATTTTTTCAAATTTTGACATTTGACAGTTTTCTCATTATCGAAATTTTTTATAGAGATGCTTCCAAAAAGTTTAAAAACGTTGCGTCTCAAAGCTTTGGAAAAATATTTTTTTAATTTTTGGAAAAAAAGTAATTTTGTTCCTTGGAAAATTCGATATCTCAAAAACGGCTCAGTATTTTATTTCGAAACCTAATTTCCATTCGTACAATAATAAAAACTTAAGGTTGGCGTACCAAATTTTTTTTATTTTATTTTCACTTACAAAATTATGTAATTGCAAGTCTTGCATGTACAAAAAATTTAACTCGAGATTTTGATCAAAGTTTACTTTACGATGATAGAGAACACAAAAAAATATTTTTTTATCTAAGAAAATTGTTTTTTTAAAATCAATGTCTTGAAAAAGTTTGAGCGACTAATTTTTGAAAATATTTCTTAGAATCTTTATTTTTAAATACTTAAAATTAATATCCCAAATTTTTTTCTAGAACAATTTTAAAGAAATTTCTTATATTCAAAATTAGTTCAATAATAAAAGGTTTTTTAAACTTTGTTTGCATAAATTCATACTTTTTATATTTATATTAATAAAATACAAAAAAACAAAAATTTTATTTTAATGAATTAATAATTTCCAAATTTGATAAAAATTCGTAGACAAAAATTAAAAGAAATATTTGTTTATTCAAAATTCGCAGGGCAAATATCTTATATTTTTACAAAATATATGGATAAAAACTATTTTGTTTGTAAAAAAATGTTTATTTTTATTTTAAAAATTTTTCATGTGGGGTGCATCAATAATTTTTTTTAAATTGACACCAAATTTCTTTTTTTTAATTTTTCTAAAATTGCTTATAAGCAATATGTAAATGCATACAAAATATTTTTTCCAAAAAGGTATCTGATTTTTTAAAAATATTAATAATAAATAATAATTTTATTCTAATTTTTTTTTAATTAATTTAAGTTTTCTAAAATTATTTTTTTATGTGAATATTTATACATTTCTAAAATTGTTTATATTGTGGTGTGTTTAAATGTTTTGCCCTATAGTTGGTGTGTAAGCGCACCACGCTAAAATGTTAAGGCGAGTCAGCTCGCCGTAAGGTTGAAAGTAAAAAGCAAACGATATGAATACACTTATGACCACTGATCTCTATAATACACTGGATAGCGCATTCATCGAAAAAAGTTGACTCCATTTGAACATTGTTATATTATGAAGCTGCCCACGGTGCCGTATAACAGTATAACATCTAAAATAGCGAAAGTGACAGAATGTAAAATATTGTTTTTTTATTTTGTTATTGCTATTGCTAGTTGGTTTGTTAAGTTATTTTGTGAAAATTGTGAAATTTTGTCTCCAAAATGTAAAAATAATAAAAAAAACTATAATGAATAATTTAAGAAATATTGTGACTTACAACTTGTTGATGATTTTGTGTATAAAACTTTTCTTCTATGCATAACCCGGGTGATAATTACTTCGATGGAGTGATTGATATCACAAAATTCTGATCGCTTAAATGACTAGAAGTACGAAAGGCTAATGTTAAACAAAATGTTGGTATTCAACCTTTACGGTCTCAACTCACTGATCTCTATAATATTATAAATAGTAGAGATCAGTGACTTATGACTCTGTTTTATTTTGCCAAAATCAATTCCTTAAATACTATTGTCTTAAACTGTTATATTTATTTTCTATCTTACTTCTACGTATAATAGGTGCGTTTTATTATCGACCAAGATCCATATGGATATCAATTTGATAATAAAACGATCCAGATCCTAGAAAATTTACTTTTCAATTGTGGTACTTCTGAGTTTTGTTTTTGACGTTTCTACTTTTTTTTTTGTAAACAATCAAAAAATAAAAATGGAAAACGCAATTGAAGTAAGTAAATTTGCTTTCATTATAAACTGCAATATTTATTTACTGTGTAATACTAAAAATCATTTTCTTAGTTTATTTTAGAAAGTGAAGGCAGTGACTGGGACTCAAACTGGATAGGTTACAGCCACGAAGTCAATGACAATGTACTTCTCGCAGTGTGTTCATAGAACAATTTTTCAGAACGTAGTACTTAAAATCATATTCCAGATGAAATTCTTGTTTTTCCTATAGGTATGCTTTTCTTACAAAATTTAAAACTTTAAGATAAAACCGTATAATACGTTTAGATAATACTATATTCTAATATAATACTTTTATTTAAATTTTTGTTCCAGGTCCGAAACAATTGCGGCCATCTCTTTTGGACCCGAATACTCGGATTTATTTAAAAAACAAAAAGCCATAAAAAAGCTACTTAAGTCAGCCAATAAAAGCAATAAACCGAAGAAAACAAGAAATTCAACTTCCTGTTCCAGTTCAAGTTCAGTATCGGCATCAACACAATCTACCACAGAAGTACAAACAAGAGCAGCAGGTTCAACTAACCCTACTATGCAAACACTACACACAAAATCAAATCTTCATGCCAATTTTTATTCTTATTCTTATTTTATTCTATTCTCTTATTGGCTACAATATCTAAACTAGGATCTTATTACTATTGAGTGACAATCAATGCAATCGAGTGGAATGGTGCTGTTGTGCTATGACTAACATACTCGATTGCACTTTACATGTTTTGTAACTCATTTGTTGAATGGGCAGTGGCGGTGCATATGTGGATACACTACAATATACACATAAAAAGTATTAAAAATTTTCTATATTTTTTGCAAACAAAGTTTATATGAATAAATTTTAAAAACTGTTCTATACCTTTATCAAATTTCTTTTTTTTATTTTTAATTATATAAGTACCTATTAACGAATACAAATATTTTTTTTGTAATCAAAATTATTTTCTACTATACCATATTTTATACAGTTATGTACATATGTACAAGCTATTTTCTTTAATAAAATTATAGGTATACGTACCTATTAGATTTGCTTAAAGAAATAGTTTTATACCTATATATGTACATAATTATATTAATTGCAAAAAAAAAAACAATTTCCCCTACCTAACCACCCACTGCATCTAATGTAGGCATTTAACCTAGTTGAATGCAATTATTATTTTTGTTCTTCAAAATTACACCAATTATTATACTTTTGAAAAACAACAATAATAATAATTGCAATCAACATAGGTAAGTTACCTAATATATTAAGATAAAGTTTCTATGAAGATATACTAAAATTCAAAAAAGCCTAATCCTATCAAGAATCAATTTTCAAAATTATTCCTACTTAAATCTATTCAAATAGGTATGTGTGTCCATACAAATAAAAAGCAACGTTGTATTTTGGTTAGATATGCCGAAATTGAACAACGTTGCTTTGTTGCGTATGAAATAGCAAAAACAAAACAAATATTCTTGACAAAAAAATATAACAACAAAACAAACAGAAGATCCCTCAAAAGAAAAATGCTACAAAACAAATTTCATTTTCTCATTCTCGTCCTTCTCATTACCACGTGGCTAAGAAAATTTCCTCAATTACCACCCCACCCTAAATCAAAAGTCTCCACGAAATTTTTTCCTCCGACAGCGCCCTCTGTTATATACAATGCCTTCTCCTCGCATATAGTTCTCCGTCACATGTGATATGAAGCACTTGGCAATAACTTTGTCTTATGCGCGAAACAGATTAAACCAGCAACAGCACCAGCATCGTCAACAACAAACAGCACGCTGACCAGCAAACATTTCTCAAACACATTTCCGCCAGTAACGTCATTTCATCTGCTTGACATTTCATATCGAAAAAAAGTTTTTCATTGTGGTGCCACTGAATATTGCAGTGGAAAAGTTGACAACAGTGCACCAGCAACAGCAAATTTAGGACTTAGGCCTAACGACGCTGTTGGCGTTGCTGTTGCTGTTCTGATGTGTGTTGAACAATTGAAATACACTGGTTCTAAATTAATGGCGGCCGCTGTTGCTGTTGACGGTGCTGTTGCTGGTTCAATCTGTTCCGCGCTTTACACAAATTTGAGTAGCGCCCCCTATGATAGTCACGCATTTGGAATAGAAACGAGCCCTCCATATTATATATACTCAAAGGTTTTATGGCAATATGACAACTTTGGTGCTAGTTAGGCGTTAGGGGGGTTCACCATTCTCAAATATGTTTTACTGCTTGTACACGAAAGCGATTTTTAATCTTAGTTTCTCTTCCGCCTTATGTAACCCCGCCACCACACACGTCTCTCTCCAACGGGCTTAAAAATCGCAAGGTAATATTGCTTCGTTTAAAAGTCGTCTTTGACAAATATGGTTTGATGAATATTTGACGGATTGAAACCATTTGCGTTCACATTTGTCAAACATCACTTCTCATTAGAATTCTTACCATGGCGGACCAACTCAGGACATAGATGAAATATTAGTTGAGCAAATTTACTACCATTTTTATGTTTGGAAGTCTGCAGAAAACTTATATTAATCTAATAAAATCCACCTGAACTACCGCTATTGCATATATTACTCATTTTGAAACATTTTCTTACGATATGCACAGCTCGAGAACTTCATTGAAAATGAATTTAATTTTGATTGTGGCTTGACAAGCGTTCACATTAGGGGGGTTCACATTCTCAAATATGTTTGACAAATGCGGTTTGATTGCCTCGAATTTGAAAATGTGAACCCTTCATCAAACGGATTGTCAAACATGCTTGATGATATCAAAATATTTTGAATGAATGTTTTATTGAGTCTTTAGGTATCATTTACAAAGTCGTTTCATCTTATTCCATCTTTAACAAAAGTACAAAAGTGGCTGTATCGTATGGCCTTCTTTAACAATCTTAGTTTATTTAGGGTTATGCGCGAAACAGATTACACCAGCAACAGCACCAGCATCATCAACAGCAAACAGCACGCTGACCAGCAAACATTTCTCAAACACATTGCCACCAGCAACGTCATTTCATATGGAAAAAAAGTTTTTCATTGTGGTGCCACTGAATATTGCAGTGGAAAAGTTGACAACACTGCACCAGCAACAGCAAATTTAGGACTTTGGCCTAACGACGCTGTTGGCGTTGCTGTTGCTGTTCTTATGTGTGTTGAACAATTGAAATATATTGGCTCTGAATTAATGGCGGCCGCTGTTGCTGTTGACGGTGCTGTTCATAGAGGAAATATATTTCCTCTATGGTGCTGTTGCTGGTTCAATCGGTTCCGCGCTTTAAGCCTCGTGGCATGTCAATTTTTATATAATAAAATAGTTTTGTTCCGCTCGTGCTCAAGAGCGTTATATATTTGCGTGAAACGGAAGTTTCGTTGACTATATACATATTTACAAATTTAATAAACTAATACTAACTTAAAAGCTAAAGAACTAAAAACTAAAAAAAAAAGCGCAGAGCGCTATTTAGGCCTATTCGGCGAGATCTTTTATTCTTTTATTCTGTTATTCTGCTATGAATTTCCATACAAATGTTTGAGCTGTCAACAAATCTTTTATGAATTTTAATTTTGGTATTCAGCACGCTAAAATCTGTTATAAAATCTGCTAAGAAAACTTTTATGAACTGTCAAAAGTTCGAACATAGAAAAAATCTTTTACGAATAGCATTTTTGGTATTCAGCATGCCAAAATCTGTTATGAAATCTGTTAAAAATCATAAAAGAATAAAAGACAAACTTTGTTG